>CM044001.1:63668773-64193773 GCA_024085815.1 Flaveria linearis | reverse complement strand
CCGCAGTCAATTTTCTCTTGCCTTTGTCTTTTGCAGATCTTGACTGTGGTGGTTCTTGGATAGAGGGTTCGGATTATGAGAGAGGGTCAACTGGTGTTTGGGATGGAGGTAAATCAGAAATGTCCTCCCTGCTTAACTCAGATGCTATTTCAGTAATGACATTTGTGATGATCAGTTCCTCGGACATTTTGAACAATCCTTCCGCAGCTTCCATCTCAGCTTCGGAAGACTTATCTTGTTCTTCCGAGGCTTCAACTTTAGTTTCGGAAGTTTCAGCCTGATCTTCGAAAGAAGATGCTGATGCAAGTTCTGTCCTAACTGTTTCAGTTGTTGGGCCATCAGTCCCCATTTCCCCTTCAAAGTTAATCTTAGGTTCCATGTGGACCGTAGGTTGACCAACTTCTTCCACAGTGGTAGAAGGTGCAGTCAGCCTTTGAAGCTCTTCAGCTCCAAAGTAGATCAGTGTGGTGTCCGGGCTGGGCTGATCTAAAGAGGATCTCAATACATACTTTGTGAAAAGTCTATAGAGATCATGAAGCATTTGTGAGTCAATCTTGAGAATTGATTGAGATGACTTAGGCAAGGTAATGATTTGGGAAGTAGAGAACTGGATCGGTGGTTCCTCAGGTGTTTGTCTCTGATCTTTCTCCCCCTTTTTGGTAGCATCATCTTGAGAGCTAGATGAGCTAGAGGAAGAAGTCAATGAGACTTGGATAGGTACATGCCTAACAGACCTCTCCGTCTGTTTCTCAGCTAGTTTAGCCTTAAGATTGTCAATCTCAAGTTGCTGAGTGGCTGTCCTGTTCTCTAAGATCCTAACCTGAGATTCGAGGTTTGAGACCTTAGAGATAAGGTACTGAAGAGTGAGTTGCATACTTCCCTCATCTTCAAGTGAAGAATCACAGGGAGATGAGATAACATACCTAGTATGTTCAGCCTCACCACCAGATGTGGCTTCTTGGCACCCTGGATACCTTTGCTCAAAGTCATATCTTTCAGAGACATCAATGGGCAAAGTTGCCGTAGACTCAGTCTGATTGATGTTACCACTGTCCTGAGAGCTTAATGAGAGACTCTGAGTAGTGGTAGCTGAGCCTACATGAGTCCCCTCCACATCAGTGGGACTCACCTCAGTTGTTGGCTTCTGATGGGGGCTAGAGATAAGGGATATCTCTTGGCTCTGTTGATCTTTGAGAGGGTGTTGAAGATCAATTTCATGGCTATAGAGAGATGTTATCTCTTCATCAGTTTGGAGTAATAGGTCAGTGAAGGATAGAGAGGTTAAACCTACTGACCCGGACCTAGATCAATGTCTACAGGCATTGAGCCTCTTGTGGGGCTGTCCCTTGTTGGCTGCACAGGGGAGTGTAAATACTCACCCTGTGGGCTAAAGGCTTGGGTTTCGGGCTCTTGGGTTTGAGACTGAGGAGGCTCAAAACCCAAATTGAGGTCAATGGTGAAGGATGGTGTGACCTCGGACTGAGTGGGAGCCCATGTTTCCACTCTAGTCCTTTTGGATTGAACTGGAGGAGCTTGTTCAATCAGAGTAGATTGAACAAGGGTTTATTTGGGGCATCTCTGATATGTGATTTTGATGGGTGGAGAAGGTATTGGGATATTTGTGGTGAGGGTTGCTGGTGGGGGTTCATCACCTGTGGGGTCAACAGGGATGTCACCAGGAGCTATGCACTCAATCATATCTGGAGGTAAAGGAGTATACCTGCCAGTGAAGTTGATGGACACCTTCTTCAAAGTCTTGAAGATGGCAGGCCACACTTGAGGAACATTTAGAGCAGCTGCACAGACAAGCTTGCTCTGTTCCAACTCGTAGTTGATGATATGTTGAATGTATCAGGGATACATGAAAAATGTTTCCCTTCTAAGATTCCCAAGTAGATTGGTAAACACAAACCTTGAGTAATTGAAGCGCAGGCCTCACACCAACCCGTGAACAAGGCATCCTAGTTCGTATGGGATTTGATCCCATCCCCCAGACTTGTTGGATAGGCAGTGAAGAACGATGTGTAGGAGAAACTTCCAATGATATACGAAGTTGAATTTGTAGACAATTGACCTGCCCACGTCTCCTCCATATCCCATGAGGATGTATGTGCCATCCAAGTCTTCTTTGGGAAACTCAGTAGGAGCTTCATCATCATGAAGATCTAGATGCTCCCTGATGAGTTATTCACTTATGATCAACTCCTGTCCACAAATGCTGGTTCTTAGGACGCGAACCCCATTTAGGATTTCTGCTTGACCGTTTCTCCAAAATTCAGTTAAGTGGTTGGAGTAAACGGTGGGATTAACAGTAAGCGCCGTGTAGTAGGTTGATTCAGAAGGAAAGGTGATTATTTCAGTAAAGTCAGCTGCTCTTGACGAATCAAGTAATGCGACCTGGTTGTGCTGAGGGTTTAGCACCATTGTAAGAGAAAGTAAGTTTGAACTTGGGTGAATTTCAGGATTGGCAGTGAAGGAAATGTTTAGGGCAGTAAATCGGTAAAAGAAGATGAAATTGAACAGTCTGGATTATTTAAATAAGAAGAATTATGGTCGGTAATGATGTTAGGGCGGCGTTTTGCGGTTATGAAATGACAGTGGCGGTAAGGGATAAATTTAAATAATCAGACATTATCAACAAAATCTTTACTTTTTACAGAGTGGGGCCCAAAAAGATATCCGTTACATAGAAAGAACCCCTTTTCCGAGTATAAAACGTTTTCGAAGGTAATTTGTCTTCCGAAGGCAATCCTTTCTTCCGAAGCAAAACATTGCTTCTGAAGGTAAGAGCTGCTTTTCAAATGAAAAGTTTTATAAGCTTCGGAAGTATTTCTGATGTGAAATCAATCGCTTCTTCCGAGACTAAAAACTCTTCCGAGAAGAAAATTTCCATGGAGGAATTTGATTTCGGAAGATATTTAGAAATATCTTCCGAGAGTTAATTCCTCTTCGGAAGAAATTTACACTTAAAATATTTCGAAGAGATCTTTTGTAACAGGGCTTAAATTGTATTGACACAAGACATTACACATTAAAAAGCTTTCAAAAGAGGTAGTTAATCAATGTTTATCATCCCAATGGCTGATATGAGATACTTAAATCTTTGTTCATCAAAAGCTTTTGTGAACAAATCAGCATATTGTTCATTTGAGTCAACTTTGATTAACTTTATCAGATTTTTCTCATGAATATCTCTAATGAAATGATACCTGATATCAATGTGCTTTGTCTTGGAGTGCTTCACTGGATTTTCTGTGATGGAGATAGCACTGTTGTTGTCAATATGGATAGGAGTACTCATGAAGTTGAATCCATAGTCTAACATCTGGTTCTGAATCCACAGCAACTGAGCATAGCAGCTAGCAGCAGTGATGTATTCAGCTTCAGCAGTTGATGTAGATACACAGGATTGTTTCTTGCATTGCCATGAAATGATCCTTCCACCAAGAAATTGACATCCTCCTGATGTGGATTTCTTGTCAATGTTGCAGCCACCATAGTCAATGTCAGAGTATCCATAGAGATTGAAATCACTATTTCTTGGATACCAGAGACCTAGTTTAGGTGCTCCTTTGAGGTATCTGAGGATTCTCTTTGCAGCAGCTAGGTGTGAAACCTTTGGAGCAGCCTGATATCTTGCACAAATGCAAGTGGCAAACATGATATCAGGTCTACTACCAGTGAGATACAGCAGAGAACCAATAATTGCTCTATACTGATGTTGATCAGTATCCTCCCCCTCAAGATCAGGGCAAAGATTATGGTTTCTGGGTATGGGTGTCTTGGTTGGCTTACAGTACTTCATCTCAAATCTCTCTAAGATGTCATTGACATACTTGGATTGATTGATGAAGAATCCTTCCTTTAATTGCTTCACCTGAATTCCTAGGAAAAAGTCCATTTTTCCCATGGAACTCATCTCAAATTTCTGCTTCATAGTGCTCTCAAAGTCCTTACACATTTGGTCATTTGAAGAACCAAATATGATGTCATCAACATAGACTTGAAGAAGAAAATGTCTTCTCCAGTCTTCCTGATGAAGAGAGTCTTATCAATGGTACCTCTGGTGTAGCCATTCTTCAGGAGAAACTAAGACAAGGTCTCATACCACAGCCTAGGTGCTTGGTGTAGCCCATATAGAGCTTTGTCCAATTTACACACATAGTTGGGGTGCTGTGGGTCTTCAAATCCTGGAGGATGACATACGTAGATTTCCCTATCTATATCCCCATATAGAAAAGCACACTTGACATCAAGTTGGTAGACAGTGAAATTCTTGGATGCAGCATAAGCAAGGAAGATCCTAACTGCCTCAAGTCTTGCAATAGGTACAAAGACATCAGTATAATCGATTCCTTCCTCTTGGGTGTATCCTTGAACTACTAATCTTGCCTTGTTCTTGATAATCAAGCCTCTATCATCTTTCTTGTTTCTGAATACCCATCTAGTGCATATGGGTACTTGACCAGAAGGTAGTGGGCATAGATTCCAGACCTTTTGTCTTCTGAATTGTAGCAGCTCCTCCTGCATCGATTCAACCCAACTACTATCTTTCTAGGCATCTTCCACCTTCTTGGGTTCCATCTGAGATAAGAAGCATGAGTACAAGCAGACATTCCCATGATGAGCCTGCCCTCTTGTTGTCACACCTTCAGAGACATTCCCTATGATGTTTTCAGTTGGATGAGTGTTGTGAATCCTAAGACAAGGAATCACTTCCAGTTGTAGAGATAGGTCCAGGTTGGATATATTCTGATCAGGAACTGGATCACTCTGTCCAGCTGCTATTTCAAAGTCATTTAATGAGGACTGATTGAATGACTGAGAGACATCATCAATGGTTGGCCGTGAAGTAGTATTAATAGTTGCCTGTTCCTTCAGAATACTACTTCTTTCAACCTGGTGTTGTAATGGATCACTTGATGAGTTTTGAGGTTCATCAAGTGATTCACTTGTTGAAGCTTCACTATTCCTTGAGACAGTTACACTATCTGATCTGTGAATGGTTGAAGCTTATTGCCTTTCAGCTCTTGGAGAATTTGGAAGAGGTCTGGGTAGCTCAAATAGTTGAGTAGCATCAGCATCAGTATCACTTTGAGCACCTGTTCCAGCTGAAACATTCTCACAAGATGGTTTAGAATAGTTTGGAAACAATTCTAAGTCAAATATATAATCAGGTCCATTCCCTCTAACACAAGGAGTGTTCTCATTAACAACTATATTGGATGACTCCTCAAATTGTTGATTCTTAATGTTGTACACTCTATAAGCTTTGGAGCTAGAAGAGTATCAACAAAGATAGCATCATCTGACTTCTCAGCAAACTTTGCTAAGTTGTCTTTTGTGTTAAGTATGGTACACCTGCAGCCAAAGGACCTTAGAAAGCCAATGAACGATGGCCTCTTGTTCCATAACTCATAAGAGGTTTTTCCATATGGCTTAACTACAAGAACTCTGTTCTGCACATAGCAGCAGTGCTGACTGCCTCTGCCCAGAATGTTAGAGGTAGTTTTGAATCAGCCAACATAGTTTGAGCAGCCTCAATAAATGTCCTGTTCCTCCTCTCAGCAACACTGTTTTGTTGAGGAGTTCTGGGAGCACTATATTGTCTGGCAATCCCTTTAGAGTCACAGAATGAGTCAAGAACAAAGTTCTTAAACTCAGTCCCTTGATCACTTCTAATGATCTTAACCTTGTGATCAATTTGATTTTCTATTTTAAAAAAAATATTTTAACGTTTCAGCAGTTTTATCTTTACTTCTTAAAAAGAATACCAATGTAAATCTTGTAAAATCATCAACAATCACAAGGCAGTATGATTTCCTTCCAATGCTCATTATACTTGTGGGACCAAATAGATCCATGTGCAATAAGTGTAATGGAGTAGTGATGGAGTTGACACATTTGGATTTAAGAGATGACCTGTGTTGTTTCCCTTTCAGGCATGCAACACAGTTATCTTTGCAGAAAAATTCCTTTTTAGGCAAACCATGTATCAAGTTATTTTTAGCCAATTTATTCATTGTTTTAAAATTCACATGACACATGCTTTTATGCCATAGTGTTGACTCATCACTATCAGCTTTGAAAGAAAGCATGATACTTCACACATAAGAGAAGCTTTGTTCATATCTAGCTTGTACATATCCCCTTTCCTGGGAGATCTAAGAAGCACCAATTCCGGAGGAATTTTCATCCCTGGTTTGAGGATAATGCACTCATGTTCTGTGAAAAGCATTTGATGCTTTTGATCACAGAACTGAGAAACACTTAACAGATTGTGTTCATGCTGTTTGACAAAGTGAACTTTGTCAATGTTTATTCTACCATTGGATATACTTCCTCTGCCTGAAATATATCCTCCGGCCTCACCTCCAAATTGGACAGGCCCTCCATCATAGTTCTGGAATTGTTGAATGAGAGATCTGTTCCCTGTCATGTGCCTGGAGCATCCACTATCTACAATCCAGACATTGTTGTTCTTGTCAAATGGATGTCCCTGCACATAAGATGAGATGGTTAGTTTTGTTTGGAAGCCCAAGCCTTGCTGGTCTTGGCTCTTCCAAAGATAATGACATAATTGAACCAAAGGATAGGCAATAGGGTTCAATAAAGGTCGTTGAAGAAGAGGTTTGGGCTGCAGCATCTTCCTTGATCTTCCAGTCCATCCCTTGATTGATCTTTGAGGATGAGCTTGTTAAAGCTTTTGCAGCATGGTCTTCTTCCGAAGCTTTTTTCTTTTCGGAAAAAGCCTTCACCACCTTTTCTTCCGAAGTAGTCTTCTTCTGGGTTGGTTTCAGGGAAGCTTTCTTGTTCTTCTGAACCTTAGATGTTTTGACTTCCGAAGCCATTTTCCTTTCGGAAGAAATACTTTCTTCCGAAAGTAACTTGGCTTCCGAGACCAACTTTCCCTTTTTGATCACTTGGACCGTCTGAAATGGTCCAAATGTGAAACCTTCCCTGACCTCTTCTTTTCTAACATTATTTGCATAATGTGTGCTTGCTGGATTGTAGTAACGATCTTTAGCCATGTGGTTGTGCAGACCACACATTATGCATGCCATGTTAGTCTTTTAGGAATTTGAAGATTGCTGATTCTTGGATTTCTTTTCTTCATCAACAACTTTCCCTTTCAACTTTTGATCCTTTGATAGGACAGGAGTGTTGCTACACTCCTTTCCTGAATCAGAAGTACCTACCACTTGGAATCCAGCAGAGATGAAGACACCTTTTTGCTTTGGGTCAATCTTCAGCTTGGACTCGGCAACTTTCTTGGCAGTCTTTCTAGCAGCTTTAGCTCTGCTTCTTCTTGCCTTGGTGGTTAGGATTTGATCTTCACAGGTGGAGATGAGTGTATCTTCCTGTTTCTCCCCTGTGGTGGTCACTATTTTTGCCTCATCCTTTAATTCCAATGGAGAAGAGTCAGCAGTTGGAACCTCTTGCGCCTCAGTACCACATCTAGGTAGTCTAATAGACTCATAAGAGTGTGGTGGAGCTATTTCATTGGTTCCCAACCATTCTTTGTTTTGATAAAACGTTTTGGAATGAGAGGATGATGCAAGAATAGTTTGGAAGTTTTGCTCAGCAATAGCTTGCTTCCAGGCCTGAGCCTCAGCAGTGACAAGCCGGGCTTATGCTTCAGACAGCTTGGATATCAGATCTTTGATTTGTCTTCTAATTGGTTTGTTCATGTTTTAAAAGAGACACAGTTTTCTCTAACTCCTCAACTTTCTTTTGATAGTCAGATTCAGCTCTTTTAAAGTCAGATTTTAAGATATTTAATGACTCAACATCAGACCTGATTTCCATATTGTAATCCTTATAAAGTTTAACCTTAGCAATACAGGCTGGAGTGCAAAGATGTTCATATACCTGAGCATCTTCTGTTCCGGCCATGAGTGCTTGAGCGGGAGTCACATCCTGTACCATGAAGCTCCAGTCAACTTCTTAAGCTATTGCAGCTATTTCAGTTGTCTTCTCTTCATACTTTGAAGTTGAGGGATGTGTGGAGGCCTGTGGGGTTCCCGGTTGTTCTTGGGAGCCTTGCATTCCCTAGCAAAGTGACCTAGTTGGTTGCAGTTGTAACACTTTGCTTTGCTCTTGTTAAACCCAAACTTGCTGTTGACAGGGTTTTGAGGGAATTGCCTTCCAGTTCTCTTGAAGAACTTCTTCGCTCTGTAGGTTAAGAGAGCCTTCTGTTGGACAATGTCCACATACTCTACATCATCTGGACTGAAGCACTCAAGATCATCAAAGCAATATTGAAAATCACCAGAGTGTCCACTTCCAGAGATAAAGGCACAACTATCCTGAAAGGAGTTGTGTTGAGCCTTTTGAGACCTTGGAGTCTCAGGTAGGGTAATGTAGGGTCCAATATGTGAGTTGTCAGGGTAGCATAGCAACTGATGTTGTGGTTCTGTGATTTCCCTTTCAACCACATGAAGGGTTGAACTCAGTTGGTTATTGGAGTTACCAGAGGAGTTCTTCATGTTCATCTCCATCTGGAATGCACTTAGGATACCATACAACTCTATGAGAGAAAGAGTTTTAAGGTCCGAAGTTCTCTTGATTACAACACAGTAGTGTGTCCATAGTTTAGGAAGGGAAGACATGAACTTCCTAACTATGTCTCTATTCTCAAGAGGTACTCCAATATCCACCAGAGTATCCACTATCTCAACATACCTGAAGTATTGTTGAGTCAAGGTCTCTCCAGCCTTGAAAGTGAAGTTCTCAAACTGCTGCTTTAAGAGATCCTTCTTGTTCTCTTTAGTTTCCTTGGATCCTTCATACATGAGCTTCAGTCATAGCCCTTTGATCAAGCTCGATTCTTTTCCTATCTTCTTCTGAGTAATCATCAACATCTTTTAGAATAATGCGATTACCAGTAGCAGAAGTAGTGCTTGGTATGAAAGGACCATTAACAATGAAATCCCACATCCTTGAGTCTTGACACTTGATGAAGCCTTCTATTCTTGTGCACCATGTGTCAAAATCTTCAGGGGTGATCAGTGGGGACTTGGTCATGGTACCGGTTTCCATATCAGCTTTAGTGAGAGCGGCCATTTGAGTGAGTGGTTTGTAGGGAGGAGTGAAAAACAAGTTGATTTGGATGGGTAGATCACACAATCAAGAGCCAAAGCTCTTATACCAATTGCAGGATCAGTTTCGGTCACTCAACAAGTGGTTTTTCTCTCAAACTCACCTTGAACAGCACTCAGGAAGAGTCTAACAAGAGTTGATCACAATATAACAAGTAACAAATGATAATGAACACACGAAGTAAATTTTCAAGGTACTTTTATATATTGCTTCTCAACTCAAAGGATTACAAGACTCTTACAAGCTCAAGCTCTCTTGATCTCTCCTTTCTAATGAGTTATAATGAGAATACATATATAATACTACCTACAGCCGGATATATTTTGATACCAGCTGGAAACCTATAACCAAAAAGCCTATACTACAAGACTATAGGTTAAGGTATCTCAGATATTTTTCCTGAGATTTGGTAGTCAGGACATGTCCCTGACTTACCTTTTGTCACAAACTAAATTTGGTAATATGTACTATCATAAAAAGGTAAAAAGTAGAATAAAGTATGGTCAACAACATGGCTCTTTAGGAAGAAGCCATGCTGTATCAGAGGTCTGCAGCGGATTGTCAGAGACCATACTTATGTCTACTGGTCATAGCAATGTCTTCCGAAGGTTAAGTTGCTTCGGAAGAATAACTTCTTCCGAAGCCGCTTATACTTCGGAAGACTACTTCTTCAATGTCTTCAGCTCTTGTCTTCAAACTTTGTCTTCAGAAGATGTCTTCAGCTCTTGTCTTCAGACTTTGTCTTCGGAAGATGTCTTCAGCTCTTGTCTTCAGACTTTGTCTTCGGAAGATGTATTCAACTCTTGTCTTCAGAATTTGGAAGTTCTCCTACTTAGCTTCAGAATCCTTTGAATGTAGCACCAAATTTGACTATGTTAAGTGTTTTTGGTTGCATCAGCCTTATAGTGACCCAACAGTATTTCATTTGTATATTTGCAAATCTCATCTATGAATTTGTGGAGCCACGTTCTATTAATCATAAAGGCAGGTTAATCCATTTTAATAAACGATAAAATTTCAATGTACAAAAATTATTTGCTTGGAATAGAAATCCATTCTGTGTATGATTTTTAATAAACTAAAACATACCACTGAGATGTATTTCTTCACTGAAATAACAAATGAATATATCCTTAGAAGTTTTACAAACGAGGACAAATCAAAATGAAAAAAAAGATAAAAAAACCATCACGGGATCACCTCAATCTTAAGTGATACTATTTCAGCAAGAAATAAAAACTGGATTAATGATTCATATGTTTATATATTACGTTATCTTTTTTTATCATATGTATTACTATGAAGAATATTAATTATCAAGTGAATTTATTACTACATATGTGCACTAGAGCACATATAGCCTTTTTAGCGTTGATACATATGGACATTGATTTTTTATTTTCTAATGAAAATCAAATGAAAAAATTATAACGTATTATGTATGTAATGAGAAAAAACTATGCATATAAATAATAAGAGAAAGTGCATAACCATATATGTGCATTACTGCAAAAATTACATTAACTTCATTTATGCATTATATGTGGATTACCTTCATATATGTATGCATTAGTGCACAATGACAATTATAAAATTAATAAAAACTAGATCATTTCAATTTTAATATATATATATATATGAAAATATATATATATATATATAAATAATAAATAGTAGAGTAAAATGTCATTTTCATCTTTACGTTTTGTTGAATTTGCCATTTCAATTTTGATATTTCAGTCACTGTAGTTTATCAAATGTTGTCATTTTCATTCATTCGACAAACTCTGTCATGAACTCCGTTAAATATGATGACATTTTAGTCTTTTTCAACACTCTAGTTATCCAATTATAACAAATTATTCAATTAATTAATATTCTAGTAAACTAAAAAACACGTGAAGCGACAGTGAGACGGGGCACTTCGGTTAACTCTAACTCATGTTGTTCGATTGAGGTCTGTTGTGAGATTTCAATTAATCTTCACGTTTTGCTCGATCGTGCACCATTGTTCAATTGAAGTCTGCTGTGTGATTGAGGTCCGTTGTGGGATTGAGGTTTGCTGTTGTCACGCTTTGTTTGATTGAGATATGATATTGCCACGTTTGTTCGAACATGATAACAACAGACCTCAATCAAACGAAATGTGACAACAGTCGATCTCAATCGAACAACGGTACATGTTTGAACAAACATGAAGATTAATTGAAATCCCAAAGCAAACCTCAATCGAACAACATTAGTTAAAGTTAATCGAAGCTTTTATATCAAAACGATCAATCTCACCAGTTGCTTCATGTGTTTTCTTAATTTTAATTGAATATTAATTGATTAATTTATTTTAATTGAATAATTAGGGTATTGAAAAAAACTAAAATATCCTAATATTTAACGGAGATCTTAATGGAGTTAGTGAAGTAGATGAAAATAACAACATTTGGTAAACTATAGTGACGGAATAGCAAAAACATAGTTTTTAAGTTGAAATGACAAATTTAATGAAACAGTTAGGAACGAAAATAACATTTTACTCTAAATAGTAGAATGAAAAGAAAAACAATTGTAAATTATAATTTCATCGAGTACCAACCAAAGAGTGCATGTACTTCTATTTAAATATCGTATTCTTAACTTTAGGATATACATATCAAGTAAAAATTACTTTATTAACACTAGATGGCCAAAAAGTGGAGTTGGATAGAGAATCATAAAGTATGTAATTAATGATAAGTTGGTTAAAATGTAATGGAATTAGAATGTTGGAAGTTGGTATTCAATTATTCATTCATGTTTTCAAGCTAAATTCCTTGGTAGCTCAACAGTTGATATCAGGGAGGGACCACTTATACAAAGTTTTGGTTTTTCTTTATACCTATGAAAAACATAATGATAACTAAGTTTGCAAGTTATTATACTAATTTTAAGTGGATATATTAAGGTGGTGTTTGTTTTTTAGAAAAAGAGCTTCTAAAGCTCTTTTGTCTGCGCCAAAAAGAGGCGGGCAGATGTTTGAGGTCTGCAGAGTGTTTGTTTTTTTGAAGACGTTTCATTAAAAAACGTCTGCGTGACCTCTTCTTGGAGAAGAGGTGTAACAAATGTCTTCTAACCTCTTCACAGCCCCTCTTCCCCAAATACCCACACCCCACTCCTCCCCATCCATTCCCGTCGCCACATTCCAACCTCCCCCTTCTGCTCGATTTGAGTGTTGGAGTTTATTGTTTTACAGGGGACCTTTCGCCACCGTCGGGACCGTCGCCACTCCCCCGTCGCGACCTCGCCACTCAAAGCTGCTTTACAAAATCTTGCTTCTGTTAGTGATTTCTCCCCAATTTCATCGTCAATTTATGATTTTTAGATCGAAATAGCACAAACCCATGTTTCAAGATTTTGAGTTTGATAGTTTGATGATGATTTTGACGCCCAATTTGAAGTTTTGAACCCAGAATGTACAAGTAGCTAATGCACAGAGATTGGTGTCACATGCTTCTGTATTTTGGTGTTGGAGTTTATTGTTTTACAGGGGAGAAAGAAGCTCTGTGAAGAGGAGAACATGGAGGTGGTGTTGGAGGAAGAAATGAAGGAATTAGCAGAGAAATTGGAGGAGTTGCAGAGCAGCTACAATGGCGGTGAAGATCGCGAGATTCGATGATGTAAGAATTTCGATAAGAAGGTGTTGCGGTTGCGAAGATGATTAGAGGAGCTTGGAGGTTTAACAGATGATGAAAGTCATGAAACCAGTAATGAGATTAATGAAGATAGCTTTTCTTTGACTTGCAGAAGTCAAAATAAGTCAACTGATGTAAACTTCATCAAACCATTCATGATTTTGATTGTGAATTGCAAATCAATGATGGTGTTTATGTTGTTATGTGCAGGTGGAAATGCTTGAAAGAGAGATGGAGTTATCAAAGGGAATGTTGAATCGAATGGAGGAGGAGTATGGTTTGATCATAAACAGTTCAGTTGCTAGTTCGGCTTCTACATCAAAACGGATAGATTTCCCGGACAATCTGTCTTTCTCGAACAGATTCGCTAATCACACGAAGGTACTCAAAGAATCATCATACGAATTGTTAGTAAACATGCGTGTTTTTGATGAATATTGATGAATATTGATGTTTTTGATGAATCATCATATTTAAATTTCTGTTTACTTTAACTTTTTATTAATTTCAGTTTATTTCAGCAGTCTGCAGACGTTACAAAAGAAACAGTCTTCTTAATACAGGCTGCAGAGGTTTGGTCCACCTCTTCTCCTACAGATGTCTGCAGATGTGGTCTGCAGACTGCAGATGTTTTACCTCTTCAGAAACAAACAGCACCTAAGCCTCTTCAATCACCTTAGATTTAAAAGTCATGGACTTATTCTCATAAAGAGTTGAAAATAAGTTTGCCGTTAAAAGTAATAATATATACTACTATATAATACATATTAAATTTTTAAGATGGTAATTTTATTCACATTGTAAGACATCTATATAACATTTTAAACATTGGGTACAAGTGCTTTATGCAAAAGTTTATAATTGCCCCCATTAAACTAACTTATTCTAATTATTGTATTATTTAATACACATTATTATACATTATTTAATAATGTAGTATTATTTAATTCACTTCATTAAATATTATTTTATTTATAATAATATAAATTGACATTTAAATTTATTGTTCCTAATCATATATTTATAACTAAATACTATTTAAATTAAATATTATTTTATCTAAATACTTATATCTATAATACTATATAATAAATCTCTTTGGATAAAAAAGTAATTTTGCCACGTATACAAATTTTGAAACATGTACAAAGTAGTGCAAGGTATTTAAGTGAGGTGAAATAGAGATTTGATTAAGATTTTAAGACACTTTAGGACAATATGGTAAATTTATTCACTAAATTTTATATAGCTTGACATTTTTACCATTGTATCTTTCATGTATTTTAATAAACATTACTAATACATTACTTATTAGTAATTACATTTTTGGTCCTTAGTTTTTGCCAACTCGTAACACGATTGGTCCCTGACATCAACTTCTATTAAGTTTTTCAGTTAAGTGGATGTGAAAAGTTTAAAACACCTATTTACTAAAAAGAATATTTAAATATAAACTAAATTAATATGGGTCGCACTCTACGCCACCCCACCCCTACCCCTCCATCTTCGTATCACGGCTACATCCTAAACCGCCAGATGACACTAGAACCATCGCCGGACCACCATACAACAACTATCAATACCGATCAGGAGACGGAGACGACGGTGATGCGTAGGCTGTGGGGCGGCGACAAGGGTGCGCAGGCGGTGGGGCGGCGACGGTGGTGCGCAGGCGGTGGGGCTGCGACGGTTGTGCGCAGGCGGTGGGGCGGCGACGGTGGTGCGCGGGCGGTTGGCGGCGACGGTGGTGCGCGGGCGGTGGGCGGCGACGGTGGTGCGCGGGCGGTTGGCGGCGACGGTGGTGCGCGGGCGTGGGCGGCGACGGTGGTGCGCGGGCGGTGGGCGGCAACAGTGGTACGCGGCGACAGCGGTGCGTAGGCGGTGGGTGTAGAGTGGGTGCGTAGGCGGTGGGGCAACGACGGTGGTGCCGTCGCAGGCGGTGGGGTAGAGTGGGACCCATAAATATTTTTTCATTTAGTGGAGGGATATTTTAGGCTATTCACATCCACTTAACTGAAAAAGTTAATAGAAGTTAGTGTCTGGGACCAATCGTGTTACGAGTTGACAAACAGTAAAGATCAAACCTATAATTTTTCAAACCACAGGGACCAATCGTGTAATTAACTCTATTATTTAATTCATTCATTAAATCTTATTTATGATACTATAAATTGACATTTAAATTTATATTTACAAATTATATTTTATAACTGAATACTATTTAAATTAAATATTATCTTATTTAAGTATTTAAGTATATAAATTATATATATCTTCATATTTATAATCACTATAATACTAATATTTTTAGGGGCATATTATTAATTTAATAATTTTAGTATGAGTAAATTAAATGAGCGGTCCATATGATCTTCCCAAAGTTTTGGATTTGGTCCCTGAATTGCACATATGGTCCTTAACGTTGTATTTTTCTTTCATCTAATATGGTCTTTAAGTCTGTTAATCAGCAATTAATAGGGTTAAAGTTATCAAAATGACCATTTAACCCAATGACCAAATAATTTATTTTTTAAACTATATATATACACACAATCACACATAATATAAGTGTGTATTAAATTGACGTTTTTTTTTGTTTTTCAAAGTCATTTCTTTGTCAATATTTTAAAATCCAGTTTTTTAACATCTTATTTCGAAAGAAGATTTATAAAGTCAAATAAGTTCAACAAAGACATTTAAGAACATAAGGTTTTAAAAGAAAACATGCACGGTTTTTATGAAAGTTGTCTTACAAATTTAAATGGTTCAAGAAAGAGGGTTGTAAACCAAACATTTTAAAAAATTACGTTTTATAAAAGCTTTATTTGTGCATTTTAAAATGTACTTTTTAAATAATAACTGTTGTAATATTGAAACAATAAAAATAATAAAATATAATAAAATGAGACACTATGAAAAACAAAAAAATAAACGTCAATTTAATACACACATATATTATATGTGTGTGATTGTGCGTATGTATATAGTTTAAAAAATAAATTATATGGATGGTCCTTAGGTAAAATGGTTATTTTGACAACTTTAACTCTATTAATTGTTAATTAGCTGACTTAGGGACCATATGTAAAACAGAAATACAATGTTAAAGACCATATGCATAGATTTAAACTTCGGGGACCAAATCTAACTCTCTAGCAAGATCATAGGGACCATCTATGTAATTTACGCTTTTAATATTTATCTATATCTTTTATAATAAAAGTGAAAGGATAATATAATAATAATTTTATATATGGATTAAGACATTCATATGAAAAGTCATGCTTAAATTTTAAAAAAACTAACCATTTTATTCCATTAATGCTCTTACAATAAAGTATAACATATGATGCTTATAATACAAATGCTAAAACAAATACAAGTGACAAAATCGCTATTTACTTTCAATGTTGTTCATTCATTATGATTAAGCACTAATCCCTCTTCCCTTTTCATTGCCCGTTGTTAACAGCTCAATAACAATCAAGATGTTAATTTGTTGTGACAATTTCATCACTAACTTTCTCTGGTCTATGCAAATAACCACCAAAAGTTGCGTCCGATAATTAGAAAACTCTAACCTATATTCATAAAACGAAACCCTTGCTAAAATCTAGGTAATAAATAATTTCCGATCACAAATAGCACCCATGCACTAATCTTGTTGGGATAATATAGTTGTCTTAAAGAATTTTGCAATATACATAATTGTTTTCTTTCGTTTAATTTTTTTAATAATTATATTTTGATATTTTGATTTCCGTCATAAGGCACTGAGTCGATACTGACTAAAATCGTTGCGCAACAGCTGTCGGTCACAACACGCAGACATTTCCACTAGTAATTGTATATATAAATAACATATTAGAATTAAGACTTTCACGTAGTGACGGGGTAAAACCGTTAAAGGCATGAACGTAACGTTGTCGGGTACCTGCAAATTGAAGGAAGCGTGGGTGTAAAAGCGTGAAAAATTTAACGTCAAAACGTTGTCGATGTACATATAATTGATCATAAAAAAACATTATGCACCATCTCACATAAACGTGTATTAAAGCTTGTAAAAATCATAAAATTCGTTAATCAAAGTTATTAAAATAAGAAGCATATAGGAAAAAGGAAAGTCATGAATAAGACTATTCCATGTACACGTGTGTCAATTTCAAGAGTACTTCAGATTATTCCATGTACACGTGTGTCAATTTTAAGAGTACTTCACCATCAGATTTTTTTATGGTTTAGTTTTCAACGAACAAGTTTTTTTAGGTTGCTAGTATAAATACATCACACCTTATAAATCGACACACATAAATCGACACCCATTTATAAGCCGCGTATAACATCATATGTAATGTATAGCTATTGCTCATTAATAACTAACATTTCAAGTCAAAACAATCGATTTCAAAAACCCTATACACGCCCTTAGGTGCATACTCCACGCATAACCTTTTCAAATGATAAAATAGACTATGTCAAATCAGTCATTCAATAGAGCTATACGTTGCGTTAGCACCATACTCGACGTATAGGCCTGGCACATACTTGGTGTGGGTAGGACGACCGACACCTATACACAACGTATAGCACTATACCCCATTTATAAGTGTCGGTCGACCTACCCACTCAAGATATACGTGGCGAGCCTGGAAGTCGAGTGTGATGCTACATGCCCACACATAACTTGCTATTTTTACAAGTAATGATTGCTACTTCCAATTTCACCAAAATTTCAAATGTAATAATTCGTGGTTGATAGTAACCAAAATTGTTGGTCCAAAATGATCGATTGAACGTGTTTTTGATGATGATTTAACACTAAAATCAACAAGATATCACTAAGTCTAATAGCTTGTGGATCAAGTAATGATGGAATATGAACACAAATCAACAATAAGACCTATTTGTAAAAGGATTAATGAAGATCAAGAAGAATCATGCTCAAAACTATGTAATATCAGCTCCTAGCAATACATACACAAGAAATGAACTCAAATCTGTATTAATCAATAAAGTTCCAAGAGTTACATAATAAAGAACAAAGAAATAAATATATACAGGACCTAGTTTTGCATACAGTTTCATATACTGCGAAACTATATGCACCATGGCATGAGAAACTACCAGGCAAAACTGCAGTTTCCCATGCCACAGAATACAAATATAAGACAAAATTAAACTAGATCCTATTACATTAATATCTAAGCTATCATAAACCATAACTAAACAAAAACTAACGGCAAGGTGAATACCACCCTATTCTTGATCATCAGTACTCCCCCTAGAGGGATATTCACCTGTCGAGTCTTCAGGATCAACTGCAGCCTTTTCTTTCTCCATCAATCGGGCCAAATCTATGACATCTGACTCCATATTCTCGTGTTGCTGCTCACTCTTTTTGAGCTGCCTGATTTCTGATCTCACGCCCCTAGCCTTGTTTGCTACCCTCTCAAACAAGCTGGCCTCAGTCTTAGTCTCTTCTCCAACCCCAAACTTTACTTGTTCTGACATATTACCTTCAGATCATCGTCAGTGAATAAGAATACATCCATAGGATCAAACATCCTTATTTCATCTCCATTCTACACCTCACTACTGCTTCTCCTATTTGGTTATCATAGAACCACTTTTCAAACTTCAACAGTCTTAAAGGCTGTTGATTTGGTATCCTCACCCTACTGACGGTCTTAGAAGGCTTTAATTTCAGAACAGTCTTTCCTTTACCCGTCACCCAATCCATATCCCTGTTCGACCTTCTCCTATCACGCTTCATGAATCCAAAAGTTTCAAAGTTGTCATGAATACCCTGATGGATCTCATTCTCCAGCAAAGTAGCACGTTCAGTCAAAGCTGAGTCTAGGAGGGGAATGTCTGCTAATCTCCTCAAATCCCAATTAGGAAGGGTTTTAAACTCCTTCCTTTTGTGCAAGTATGAGATTCCACCTCCACGCATTTTGATCATAAACATCTTTAGCCTTGAGTTTTACTTCCAGCTTATAATCCTTTTATCCGACTCCTTCCTCCCTGGTTCTTGAATATTTTGGAATAGAGGTGTTAGTTTCTCTGGTTCCTCTTCCTTCTTGAACCAGTTCTCTTTGTTTAATTCAATTACATCTCTTTCAACTGAATTCCTCTGAGCCACATAAGTCATTGGCCTCTCATCAACTATATAAAACTTGGGCTCAAAATCATAGTCCACCAACTGTTCCTCAACTTCTTCCTCCTTATCAATTAAGTTTAGCTCTACATGTCCTTTCTCTCCTTCTTGAGCCTCATCCCTTATCACCTTATTCCCTGTAAGATCAATATCTATGTCAAAGCCCATATCAATGAATCCAGCTTCAAACACTTGCTTAACATTTTCTTCATCATCTACTCCTTCACCACTAACTCCTACAGCACCTCCTCCAGCTTCAAGACTACCACCGCTTTTTCACCTCCTACACCACTTCCACCAGCACCATAAGTTCCAACTCCACTTCCTCCAGCTCCCGATCCTCCTACCCGCTAACACATGCTCCTGATGGCTTATGAATAAAAGGGAACTTTGATGTGTCAGTCATGTCCCTGATTTGCTCAACACTCAGTACATCAGCAGCACGAATAGATCTCCTCATATCACTCATCTCCTCTTACAACCTTGTGATTAGTTCCTATTGGCTGAGGATAACCTTCTTTATCTCATCTATCTCTATATCCCTTAGTTTCTCCCTATCCTATGAACTAATCAACTTGGTCTTAGTCATGATTAGCTCATTTGATAAGGACGTGTTAACATTTCTAATCACATCCTCATCAAGCTCTGATCTAATATCCCTCCTTGGCCTTTAAGCTTCTCCTGTAGGCCTAGTCTCAGGGATGACCGACTTCTTGCTCTTACTCCTTTTATCTCGTATCGGGGAATCGACTCTAATATGAGAGGATGATTTATCAGCACCCTTCTTCTTCCTCATCTTACTCAATTCCTCCTCAATCTCATCGAGTTGTTTTTCGAAGGTCAAATCAGTCTCCTTCGTATATTTCTTCCTTTTCCTGATCTCTTCCACATTTCCCTCAGTCTCAGCTACTCTCCTTTCCTCCAGAGGGATTAAAATCTTGATAAAATTCTAGCTTTCTTCTGTGTACATGCTCTCCAGCAGATATATGATCTTCCCTGAGAAATCATGCCTGGAGGCAGTATTGTATGCAAAGATCCTTGGGTTCATCAAGGTCAATCTCAGTTCATCCCTAAGCTTTGGTACGTTTGGCTTTAAGTAGTCTAGAATGATCAGAATGAATCTAGAATAGAGCAACCACTAATCCTTCTTTAGTGCCATAATGTTCTCTAGTAAATAAACATGAATGATCTGAGCTATGTTTGCCTTTTCACCTTTGCAAAACATAATAGCTGTAGACCATCTCAGATTTAGCCCGTCTGATTCCCCTTTCCTATGATCTAAACAACTAATAAACCATGAGCTATGAACCTCCACTCCTTAGATAGAAATGACTTCTCGATCTCCTTCCTCTTCTCAAATTCGGTTCCATTATAACCAATATCTTTAAACGCTCTAATAACCTCTGAATCAGTCATCCCAATGCTCTCCCCCATATCACCCTTCAGATGCAGGGCCTTAGCCACTGTGTTGACCAATATCTCAACCAACTCTCCCTGAATCAACGCTCTGATAATCTTCTGCTTGGTGTCATATTCAGTCATTTTCCAGAACTCTCTGATCTGTTTCTCATCTATAGTAGGAGAGTGAGAAATAACATACAAGATGGGATATCTCTTCAGCAAGTCAATGGAATCTTTATATCCAACAGACTTTAGGTCGCGATCGTTTAGATACACCACCACGTTTGATCTGGGATCAAACTTTAAACTCCCAATAATAACTGCTAGTGAAACCGAGAGTTTGTTAGATCACGAGAGATTACAAAACATTTAAAATTTTATAACTTTATATATTAAAATCTATTTACTATTTATTTATTATATTGTATAACTTTAATATAATTTATTTATTTATATATATTTTAATTAGTTTCGCTGATAATTTCGCAAGTAGAAACTATAGTTTTGCATGGAGTATAGATTCGCATGATCCGATGAAACTGGCGAAAGTATACGAGAGAAACTATAGTTAACTATTGTTTCACATGGAAATGAGAAACTGTAGTTTCGCACTGAGAAACTATAGTTTTGCACTGAGAAACTATAGTTTCACATAGGAATCCATAGTTTCGCATTGGAAACTATAGTTTTGCATGGACTACCCATATAGAGTCGCAAGATCCAGTCAAAACTATTCAGTCCACACGGGCAGTATGACTAGATAGTTTCGCACAGATAAAAGAACTTTTGTTCAGTTTCGCAACATCACACCTTATTTTCGCACATTGAATCTGCGAAACCCAAAAGTCACCAAATCGTTTTTTTCCTAAAACCCAAACAAAAAGCATTCTGCGGTTCGAAACATGTTCAAGAAACATATTTACCGGTTGGTTTTGCAAGAAACACACCACATAATATGGATTTGAATTCAAGTGCAAAAAACGATTCGAATTAAAAATTTGGTAATTTCGCATATGACAAAACAACTGGCGAAACCGATATTTATATAGCACAATTTTGCATGTGCCGAAACTATAGATTCGCATGGCGAAACAATAGTTTCGCACGGCTAACGAAACTATAGTTTCGCTTACAGAACCAGGTCAGCAAAAGAGTAATTTCGCATTTCGAAAAAATAGTTTCGCACTGCGAAATAATAAACTTCTCAAAATTTTTTATATTATCATATAAATTTTGTTTTATTATTAATTTTTTTTATGTAAATAAAAAACTACTCAACCCACGAGACTTTTACAAGAAATTAAAGAATAATTTGGAAATAAAACACAGAGCCAAGGATATTGGATACGGTTTTGCAAGAAATCGTCTAAAAAGTCAAGGATTGATGAGATTTCTAATATGCTTATCCATTTAAAACCATACATTATTCTTTTCAACCAAGACTTGTAACATAATTTTATCATGTTTTTGGTTCGCTGAATAACGCTCAAGAAACTTGGTTCCCATAGTCATTCAATAAAGAACTCATCTTGTCATCATGGTTTATTGAATGTAATTATTGATTCTGCTTGAAATTTTATGGGATGGACATATGAAAGATCATCTGACATCTATAATGTACAAGATAATGATGTATGAGGGGTGGATAATCAAAGCTCTAGGTCTATACTTACATATAACAGAGGAGATAATTATTTAAGCCAAATGATGAGATCTTCAGATCAATACTCACGTATAACAGAGAAGATCATTATTTGATTGTGTTGACGAGAACTTCAGATCTATACTCACATATAACATAGAAGATCATCACTTCAGGTCAATGCTTACGTATAGCAGAGGAGTTGTAGATACAATTTATTCATGATATAAGGGAGATGAAGAATTTTAAAGTGCAGGGATCAAAACAGAAATCAGCCACTCTCAACACAGTATTTTAACGAGACTAGTAACTTTGTGTAAGCCGAGATGACTTTTGAATAAACCTTATCACTGAGGTTAGTTCTTAGTTAAGTCACATGTAAGGCCTCGTTCTCGGGATGCTTACAGTTGGACATTCACTACACATAATATTTAAAACATAATAAGATTCATTTGAATAATATGAACATTGCAGCGGAATAATTTAACAAAAACCACTTCATGCATTAATAATCATTTTTTTCCAAATAATACATCGTTGTTAAAGTTAAAAAAGAATATTTAGTTGCATTATAAGACACAAATATCATTTCTGCATAAGATGGATGCCAAACTCTATTTGCCAAGTAGCTTCACCCTCGTGCCATCCCCAGCAACAAGTTACCTGCCAACTGATAATGCATAAAAGTCAGCATTGCTGAGTGAGTTCTAGTTTTATAAATAAATACCTTTCATTCGTTTAAAACATTTTCTTTACTTTCGTACATGGTCATTCATCGTACATACAACAAGGAAATATCATTATTATCTTCCATTACCGCACATATTCGTTCTGTCATCATATTCATTTCTCATCGTTTGTTTTGTTCATTTCGTATATTTTGAACTTTTATTCATTATCTTTCACTTTCATCTGGACCAATGTCATATGCTATACCCCAAACATTGGCACGAAGCTGGTACTAGCCCGAAGTCTATAAATAGACCCCTAACATTATGCACGAAGCTGACTCTAGTACCAGGGCAAGCGGCAAGGGTCCTGTTACGTACATATTGGCCAATCACCAAGATTGACCCCTGTGTGCATCCTTATTGGTTAGCTAAACTGCATACCGTTGAGCTAACAACTTCTTAATAAGTTATGATCCTCCATACATTTCCTTACAAGACTTTCATTCATTCGTTATACTCCACTTTTCTTTATCTTTAATCTTTCATTTCATTTATGATAATACTTTACGTACATAATCATAAGACGCCACGTAAGCTCATGTAATAATACATAATATGGAACATGCATAACAGGGTTCAAACATGCATAACACCAACAAGCATAACACCAACAAACATAACCATTGACTGGGTCCGAGAATTAAGTTCTCTGTTGATATGACTTAAACAAGGATCAAATATGATGATTGAGTCAATGATTAAGTAGCGAAAATACAAAATCAAAGAACAAAAAGTGCTGAAAATATACTCATAAATGCTTTGTATATTGATTAGGGTACAAACAAGTTACAGTTGGTGCTAGGGTTTTCACAACATTGAAATAACAACCACAGAACCTCGTAACTTGGTATCTTACAAAACGAAAAACTTACATATGATGGATATTCTATTCTATTTATAGGCTGACATAAAGCCTGTACAAAAAGACTAAACTACCCTGATAACTAGAGCTAAAAAACTAGTCTAAGTACAAAAGTCTTCATCAACATTTGTGGTTGAACATCCACATTAACTAATGCAGATTCCTTGGGCTTTATCAGAATTTCTTGATTGTCTTCAGCATTAAGTGTTTGGTCATCAACATTGACAAATACGGATGAACAAACACTTGTCAGCATCTCTTTGTGTATCCATATTGGTTAATACAGAAGAAGAAATACTCTACCGCATTTGTTCTGTCTATCCGCATTTGTATGTGTGGAAGAACAGATGCTTGTCAGCATTTGTTCTTTGGTCATCCGTATATACAAACACAGATAGCCAACACTTGTCTTCTTATCTTCATCCGTATATCTTCTTGGACTTGTGGGATGTTACCAACAGAACAACCATCAACCACCACTTGAATTGGCATGTATGATCCTTTCAGGGTCCAACAATACTCCCCTTAAGGATTATACAACCTAAGTACTTCAAGGGTTTGATGGTGGTTGAGGTTGTGAAGATTTTGTTGGGTCTTTTGCTGGTGCTTGGACTGGAGATAGTGAAGATGTACCTGGGTCTGGTAGAGATGGATTCATGATTGCCTTGATCATGTTGGCAAAGTCTCTTGCATATTTCATTTGGCTCATAGTGTGGATCGCTTCAAGAGGCATCCCCAACACGCTAACAGTTGACAACCCATCTCTGTGGATCAGTAGAGATCCATCTACATCCACTTCAAGTTTCACAATACTTACCAGGTTAAGAGGAGTCTTCTTTTTCTTTCTTTGTTCTATTTTGTGTTTAATCCTGTCATAGGCCATCTTCAGAATTTTAATACACTTCAGGAAGAAGTACATGTCAGCTTCTCCAAGCTTGTTGTTGATTTCCCTGAAATGTCTTGAGAAGATGTAGTGGATAATATTCATCAAGCAGTCTACCTTCATATCCACTAAAAAGATGAATTTCAGTCCTTTCTTTCCTACCCACTTCCTTTTAATTACCATCTCATATGTCTTTTCATCATAGTAGACATTGGAGATGGGTATTGAAGCATGGGTGCCAGCCACCATTTTTGTCTTTAAAGAATCAGTTGGTTTTACATTCACTTCAGGAAATACCAACTCTTTAGTTCTCTTCGTTTTTCTTTTCTTGAACAGGGGATTCTTGAAAGTTTTGTCTTTCCTCAAGCATATAGCCTTAAGAGAGTCGAACTTCTTGGTTCTTTTGAAAATCTTCAAAATTTCTTTGAACTCATATCCACTGTACATGGCATTATGATTGATCAGTTCAAGCTCTACCAGTTCCTTCAGATCATAAATCTATAGGGAGTTCACCAGAGCAGAGTACTCTGTGAAGAATTAAACCAACCCTAAGATCCTTTTGATCATAAACATATTCCAGTCACTGTTATACTTCCAGGCAATGATTTTAACATCAACCTTTCCCTCTGGAGCAGGCACACCCTGTATCATCTCTGAAGTGGTCAACCCCTCTTGAAGTTTCAATTGAGAGGGTTTAATAAACTACTCAGGATTTCTGTTGAAGATGGGTGCCAAGACATCATGGTCTTTGGTTGTGAGCTGGACATCTTGGGCAGACACTCTAGATCTGGGTTTTCTCCCTACAACATCCTCTTCTAACTTTTTCATCTTATCTTTTTTTCATTGATCATTTGGAGGATTGCAGCTCTAAGAGAGTTTGTCTTCATATTACCCAGATTTCTTTTATTGTATCCTTGTTTGGAGAGGTAATCCTTCATTTCCCTATCAGTCATGGTATAAGGATCAGGATATGGAGCTTGAGGAGCTTCAGACTGTAAGGTGTGTGGAGTAGTGAATGTGATAGGAGTGTTGGCTGGTTTTCTTTCATACTCAGTCACATGAGTAGGATCAAGAAGTTGATTCATCTTGGTTACTTCTAGTAGCATTGACTCATAAGTCATCCTGAACACTTCATCAGCATCATAACCATGATTGATCAGAAACATAGCCTTGATCATTAAATCATCTGTTTATGCCTTCTCCACCATTTCTTCCACTGAAGATTACACCTTCATAAGACTATCTTTAATCATAGGTTCATCAACCTAATATCCTCCTTCTTCCAAATCTATCATGTCAATCATCTCTTTGAGTTGTGCTTCAGCCCGTTCAGTTCTTCAAGAAATTCAGCAATTGCAACTAAACTTCTTGGGTCATCCTTTTGTTTCTTCTTTATAGGTTCCTCTTCATCCACAGGCTGTTTAACCTTAGCCTTCTCAAAAAGTACTTTCTCTTCCTTGAATAGGTGTGTACATATGGTCTAGATAAGGATGACACAGAGGTTTCACCTGTTGTTGGTGGTTATTCTTCTGCTTCTTTCTTAACAGCTTCATCTTTGTCTTTTAATTCTTCATATAGTTTTCTGATGAGCTCTTTTTGCTCTTCAGATAGGGTTACTACAAGAATAATCTGCATACTCAACTCTCTATCCAATGGCACTAGAGATTGAGGAATCACCACTATGTGTTCTACTGGATGTCTTTGGTCTCTCACAAATTCCCAGAACTCATCATCAATGGTGAATTCTCCAATAGAATAACTGTCAAGCTCTTTGATTAAGTCTCTAAGCTTAGGGTCTTGTTTAATGGTTTCTTCAGACTGTTCACTTGAGTGGACAACCATGGCTTGACTTTGTTCCTTTTCCTTTTTAGGTTCATCATCTTTTATTTCTTATTCCTTAGCTACCTCCTATTTGATCTTAATCAACATCTCCAATTCTGAGACACTTTTTGTTAGAGTCTCATTTTGACTGCTAAGGTCAACTATGAGATAGTCTGACTTTCAATCAAGTCCTCCTGCTCTTCCAAGGCAAGTGTCTGTAAGGTCACAGTATCAACATGCCCACTGATTTCATCTTTAGCTTGTTTGAGGGCAGCCTTGAGTTGATCTATCTCTTTGTCTTTTCATTCTTTCCAGACTCATGTTTTGCTTTAAGTTCCTTTATCTCATGTTCTTTCTCATCCAACTCTAGAAGTCTATCTTGGATAATACTGGCTCTTCTATTAAGCAAATTTTCCACCTTTGCAACTTTCAACAATAATTCTGTAAGCATCTCATCCTTCTCATCCGGCTTGTTGGATCCTAACTCTGCATAGCTTTTAGAAGGACCTACCTCAAATTGAGCTTGTCTCACAAGCATTCTCATTATACGACCCTTATCATCTGAAGATGATTCGGATTCATCTGAAGAGCGGGTAGATTCACCAGACTCTACAAATTCAGTAGCAGCAGGAGAAGGCTGAAGTGGATAAAAGTGAGCTTGAGACATAGGAGGAGAATGGACAGGAGATTGTCTAAAAGGAGAGGTAATTTCAGCTTCTTGAACAGAAGGTCCAGTGTGAAGATCTCCACCTACATCAACATATGGTGACACTGGCCTTTGTTCTTCTTGTTCTTCTTCAACATGCTCATCAACATGTTGTTGATCATGAACAACTTGTTTTTCTTCTTCGTGAGTAGCTTGTTCTTCTTCTTCATGAGCTACATCTTCTTGTTCTTCTTGTTCTTGGATAACTTCTTCTTGATTGATCTACTTTAACATCTAAGGAAGCAAGGGAAAGAAAGTCCTACTATAAAAATTCCTTGGATCCCTTTCCTTGATGTACTTGTATGACTTGGCATTATAATGGTGAATGTCCATTACAGGTCCTATAGGTACCAGTTGGGGAAAGGCTTCATTGATGAGACATTGCAAGAATATTGGATAGATGAGAAACATATGCCTTCTTCCATCTCAAATGTTAGACACCAGGCCATTAAATACATATGCTGATATGTTGAATGGCCTGTTTATGCACAGAGCACATATAGCAGATGAGGTGGTAACTGGGATGTCATTCTATCATGTCTTTCTTTTGGATAGACAGTGCTGGAATATGTGTTTTAAGAATCTCCATTGTAGATCCACCAACCCTTTAACTATCTATTTTTCTTCATATCCTCCTTCATAACCAATATTGGCAAAGAAGGTCATGATCTCCTCATCTTCAAGTTCTAGAGGAGTGTTTGCATCATCACCAAACTGTAGACACTGTCTCACAGTTTGTCCAATGATGGAAATGGTGTGATCATTGGTGATTCTTCCAGATAAGGTTTTGATACCATCAATCTCTGCAACTTCAGCATTACTCTAGAATGATCTTATGAAGTTCTCATAAATAGCTGGTCTCACAGTGATTGCATGAGCAACTCTAGTGGTAGATATAAACCTAATCATGTCTCTGAGTCCTTTTGCTTCAGGGACATCAGGGCCAAATATCCACCAACATTGTGGAGTTTACTCCATGTGAGATTAGCCATTGACCTCTGCATAAGAGACATATGAGTTAGTACTTTGACAATCAATCATCAAATAACACTAATGAAATCAAGTTGACTGTTTATATTTTGACTTTGTTTAGTCAAAATTGAAGAGTCATGGATACTGTTTCATAGAAATATGACCTAACTTGATTTTACAATGCATGAACAATTTTATTGTGGTTTATCTTTGTTTCTGATGATAACTTTTTGTTTTGAATGACCTTTAACATTGAAACTCAAGTTTTCAAGTCGACATTTTCAGTACATTGATCCCCTGTTCTTGTGATAGACCTAGGGTTTTGAAAATCATTATTTGATGTTAATTTTCTTGATCAGTGGTTTCATTGTACTCAGTCTATCAATCCTTAGTCAGATGTTGATTTTATGATTACTTCATTATTTAGAGTTCTGAGTTCATCATGTGTTCGACGGTTTATTCTTTGATTTAATGAAAATAGCTTGTTTTGATACTACTGTTGTGGAGAATCAAAATAGAGGCAAAATGATGTTTGTAGATCACTGAGATTAGATTGATTGTGATGATGTTGATGATGAATGAAGAACAGTAGGAAGTTTCGCTCGTCACACTTTAAAATCTCTCAAATTTGAAAAGTATTAAATGACTTTAGTTGATCTGTTTAAATAGTCAATTTTAATTGCTTTTACAAATTCTACAAGTTTTAAAACAAATGCGGATGACTACTGTAGTAAATATGGAAGATTAACTCTATCAGCAATTGTTTACTGTAACAAATGCGGAAGCGTAAAACTTAGCAGCATTTGTATACTGTAGCAAATGCGGAAGTTAGACTTATCAGATATTTGTACACTGTAGCAAATGTGGAAGTTTTAACTTATCAGATATTTGTACACTGTAGCAAATGCTGAAGAAAATTTGTCTTCCCTTATTTACTTCAACAAATGCAGATGTACAATCAAGTTGTCCGCATTTATTGGACTTCAAATCACACCATGACAAAAGAGTGTGAGCACACTTCTAATTTGTAGTGATACAAATTCAAAACCAAGTTTTAGTATTAAAGTCAGCCATATTTAGGAAATACAGCTGAGAAAACAAATGCGGATGAACAATGTGTAGAGTTAACTTATCCGCATTACTTTCACTTGGTGTTTTTCATCAATCAAAACTCTTACTTGCATTGGTTATATGCTTGGGTTACCTTTACCCGCATTAACCAATGCTCTTACCAGCATTAAAATGTTTCTGTTGTGGGTAGTTTTGGCTGTTTTTGCTTTGATGCTTTGTCTTTTATGAAGATGTGTCTGTTGCTTTTATGATGATGCGCCTTTTGATTTGATGTTTATGAAGTTTTGACTGTTACTTGGATTGTCAATTCTTTCTTAGATTGAATTGTACACCAGACGTGATACAAGTTTTCCAGTGTTGACTGATCTTGGATTTTTGTGCTTCAAGATGTCTGCATATACTGAGATACTATGGTATAACTTCTATACCAAGACATTCATTTTTCTGATTTTTATATTTTTAAGAAAGGAAACAAGTATACATAATGTTCAAAATTTTAGTTACTCCCCCTAAAGTTGTAACACCCGAAATTTTGGTTAGACAAAGAGAAATAATAAGAAGAAAAGAAAAGAAAGAATTTTGGAAGGAAATGAAAAGAAAGAATAATAAGAAGAAAAGAAAAGAAAGAATTTTGGAAGGAAATGAAAAGAAAGAAAAAGTAGAAGGGGGTTTTGTGTAAAAAGTACAAAGAAAAGTAAATATCTGATATACATAAGGATGGCTGCCCACACTTTTTCTCACAACCCCAAATCTTCGAAGTGTTCTAGAGAGAGAAAGAGCAGACCACAGGAATTTGAAGGAAGAACAAGAAAAAGAAGAGGGCGGATTTGAGGTACAAGATCTCACGGCGACGGGTTTTGAAGAAGCCATACCCAGCAACACAATGTGAGTTCTAAGACCCCTTCTTTTATGCATTTTTCGAACGATTTTGGGAGCTGGAACACATATTGAAACTGTTTTTGAGTTGCGGGTGTTTAACCCGTATATATATGTAAATGTATATGCGTATACGGTCTGTTCGGGAAGCGGGTTCCACTACATGTGAACTTTCCAGGACAGATATATATATATATGATTCACACTTGAATGTTCATAGGTATACTGTTAATGTATGTTCTAGAATGGTATACATGATGTTTTGGTGGATCTAAATGAATAATATGATAATTCTGTGCTATAGAGATGTTAAGATGATGAATGAGGTATGAGAATGGTACAGGTTAAGTTGCAGGTTGTCACGTTCAACCGCATTATCCAATGCGGACTGCCGAAGCAAATGCGGCTAAGGTGGTTAACCGCATTAACCAATGCGGAAGGTTAAGGAAATGCGGTCCAGGCATTATCGCATCCGCATTGGCCTAATGAAGAAGTGGCCAAGGCATCTCACCCGCATTGACTGATGCGGACGAATGAAAGGAATGCGGCTGTGGCAATCGACTGCCGCACTGACCAATGCGGACAAGTCTGGAAATACGCTAAGGCATTTTCTCAGCCGCATGGACTAATGCGGGTAGAATCATGAAATGCGGATAAGGCATTCCTCATCCGCATTGACTAATGCGGATGGTTGAACATGCAGATGAACAGAATATGAAATGCGGACAAGGCATTCCTCACCCGCATTGACTAATGCGGATGGTCAGACTAATGCGGATGAACCAGGGTGTGAAATGCGGATTAAGCTTAGTAAGATCTGATTTATTTGGGTAGACGAGTAACATAGGCATGATGATGATGATGATGATGATGATGTTGCATGGGTATGCCTATGGTATACCATATATGTGTGATGCTTTATATGATGATGAATGAATGTTATGTGTATGTTCCTTATGATTATGTATGTTTATCTTTCCAAAAACTTTACCAATTATGGAAGTGAATGAATGAAGTATTATGTAATGTAAAGTGAAACATAAGGAAAAAGGAATATGATGATGAATGCATGTATTAATGAATGAATGAAAAGGAAATATGATGATGAATACATGCATTAATGAATGAACGAACTAAGTCTTGCAGGCATTGAATTAAGGTAACGGGTCCTTCTTTCTGATTGACCCTAGTCATGGTACCACTACCGCTTACCTACTAGTACTGTGGCATATGCTCTATTGATTCACGGCCCAGTAGCTAAGGCTGATCGGGGTATAGCATATGGTAGTGGTACAAAAAGTATTCAATGTGCAAGAAAAGATGAACGGGATCCTTATCATTCGACCACAGTAATCATAGTCAAGTGCTATGAAGTGGGTAAAGCCTGACAGGATCCATATGAGAACTGAAAGATAATGATGTATAACGAACGATGAAGATAATAAAGAATATTATCTATGTGTACGTATGATGTATGATCATATGAAAGAAAGGAATGGTTTATAATTTAAATAAAGTATGTTTATTTTAAAAACTAGAACTCACTCAGCAACGCTGACTTTTTATGTGTTTCCAGTTGGCAGGTAGTGTTGCTGGGGATGGCACGAGGCGACTACTCAGCTCGTTGGGGATGGCATTCTCCTTTTGATAATGCTACCACGCAATGTGTTGTGGGCCCATAATGCACGCAACACATTATGTTGCATGCAAGTGCAAGATTCCTTTAGGATCCCGATAAACGGGATTACTTAAGGAATCTTCTTTATAATGAAAAATTTAATATTTTTATACTAGAGGTCACTTTTTATGACCATTTTGTAATCAGTAACGATGTAGTCTTTTGTACAAGCTTTTATGATGAAATGAAATGTATCTTTTGAATGTTTCTGTTGCAATGTTTATTTAAGATGTTTATAAATATATACCAAATGTATGTTTTATGTGCGATGAACGACCAACCGTAAGGTGCCCGGGAGCGGGGCCTTAAAAGTTGGTATCAGAGCCAAAGTTTAAGTGAAATGTGTAAATTTTCAAAATAAACCTAAACTTAAACTGAAAACAGGACAGAAGGAAGAGAATGCCATCTGAGTAGTTGCGTGCCATCAGGTATTTTCTTAAAGATTAACTGGTATTATGTGCGCATGTGATGTGTTTATGTGTACTGTTAGATTTAGATACGAATGTAGTCAGGACAGGTAATGCTCGGGGTGCGAAGAGTAAAGTAAGTGGCTAATCACAGCTGGCCACTGTAATTAGGGACTTACCATACTTAAACATAAACTGAGCTATTTCCTTGAATGACCGTGTTGGTGTTTGTCTAAAGTTTCACGTGGTGGTGGACGTGGTGCTGAACCGCGTGTCACGAGTGGGAGACCTAGGGTAGAGGAAGTGGTTCATGAGGAAACCGAGACCCCTCATCAGGAGGGGGTAGACGAGAGCACCAATTTGAGAGCCTCGGTAAAAGAGGCAGTGGTTGAAGAGGTACATCAGGTTATGCAGACGATCTTACCGTCTGTGGTGACCGAAGTGATCAAGGCTGTCCGGGAAGGAGAAAGAAGAGAGAGGAATAGGTCCTGAGGAAGACAGGAGCAACAAGAGCCGGAGACGGTTTTCTCTGATGATGAAGAGGAAGAGGAGGAAGAGCAGGTACGGGAGATAACACGGGGTTGTAACTACGGGGCATTTATGAGGTGCAAGCCCCCTACTTTTGACGGTTCTGGCACTGCTGCTGATGCTCACCAGTGGGTGAGAGAAATGGAGGCTGTCCTTGATATTAGTGATTGCGAGGAGGATAAGGAGGTGAAGTTTGCTACCCACTCTTTCACGGGGTCGGCTTTGTGCTGGTGGGACAATATAGTCCAGGCCGAGGGTAGCAGGGCCATAGGGAAGATGAAGTGGGCCGAGTTAAAAAGGATGGTGATCGAGGAGTTCAGTCCTCGTCGGGAAATGGACAAAGTCGAGAGAGAGTTCCTGCAATTGGAGGCGGGGACAATGACCCACCAACAGTACACCGCCAAGTTTAATGAAATGGCGCGAATGGTGCCGGATCAGGTGACGCCGGTGTCTCGAAAGATCAACCGGTATATTCAGGGGCTGCCAACTGACATCCGCAGGCATTTGATTACTGCCCGACCGAGTACCTTTAGGTCGGCAGTGGATTTGGCTGGGAGATTATATGATGAACGGGCTGTGGTGGTGAAAGTTGAGGTTAGTAAGAAGGGAGGTGGTGAGAGAAATTGGCAAGGGAAGAGGTTTGGTCGAGGTGATACTTCGACGAGTAACAAGAAGACTAGGGTGGATGACTGCCGTGTGGTCATGTCAGGAGCAGGGTTGAGGAAGTGTGGCCAGTGTGGAAGGGAGCACTCGGGGGAGTGCAAGTGGGGATCAAACATCTGTTTCAGATGCGGAAAGGCAGGGCATATGTCAAAGGATTACCGGGCAGGCAAATGTTTTAACTGTGGGGAAAGTGGTCATATGAGCAGAGACTGCAAGAAGCCGAGGGCTGAGGGATCAGGGGCGAAGAAGACGGGAGGTGAAGAACCGAGGGCAAAGGCCAGGGCATTCACGATGACGCAGGAGGAGGCCAGGACGGACCCTGATGTTGTGTTCGGTACGTTTCTGGTGAACCAAACTTTAGCCTCCGTATTATTTGATTCGGGTGCCAGTAGGAGTTTTATTTCTGCTGCCTTCTGTACTAAGCTGCCTGTTAGTAGTAGACGTGTTGATGTGCCCTTTGATGTAGAAACTGCCATAGGTAAGTCTACTAGGATCTCTGAGGTGATAGAGGGTTGTGATGTTGAATTGGAGGGCCACAAATTTCCGGTTAGACCCTTCGCTATGACTTTAGGTGGTTTTGATTTGGTGCTTGGGATGGATTAGTTGGCGGACTTTTAGGCGAACATCGTGTGTCGCAAGAAGATGATTCAATTGACAGCGCCCGGCGGTGGTTCAGTGACAGTTTAGGGTGATCGGGTTACTATGATTCCGAAGGTGATCTCAATGGCTGTGGCGGGAAAATGTATGAGGCGTGGGTGTAGCACCTACTTATGTTATGTAAAAGATGTAGAAACGCCAACACCACAACTATCCGATGTTCCAGTGGTGTGTGATTTTCCAGACGTGTTCCCGGAAGACTTATCGGGATTGCCACCTGACCGAGAGATCGAGTTCCAGATTGACCTGATACCGGGTGCTCAACCTGTTGCCAAAGCACCATACCGATTGGCTCCGACGGAAATGAAAGAGTTGATGGAGCAGTTGCAAGAGCTGTTGGATAAGGGGTTTATTGGACTGAGTATCTCACCTTGGGGTGCTCCGGTCCTGTTTGTGAAGAAGAAAGACGGTAGTATGAGGATGTGCATCGACTACCGTGAGCTGAACAAGTTGACGGTGAAAAATAGATACCCCTTGCCAAGAATCGATGATCTGTTTGATCAACTTCAAGGCGCCAGTTGGTTTTCAAGGATAGATCTTCGATCGGGCTACCATCAACTGAAGGTGAAGGAGCAGGATATCCCTAAAATAGCTTTTCGTACACGCTACGGTCACTACGAGTTTCTTGTCATGTCATTTGGTTTGACTAATGCGCCAGCTGCTTTTATGGATTTGATTAATCGAGTGTGTCGGCCGATGTTGGATAAATCAGTGATTGTATTTATCGACGATATCCTGATTTATTCAAGAAGCGAAACGGAGCATGCTGATCATATTCGAGTAGTACTAGAAACGTTGAGAAGGGAGAAATTGTACGCCAAGTTCTCCAAGTGCGCATTTTGGTTGCGTGAAGTACAGTTCTTGGGTCACGTGGTTAATCCGGAGGGGATTATGGTCGATCTGGCAAAGGTGGAAGCAGTAATGCAATTGAAGTCTCCAAAGACGCCATCCGAGATCCGTAGTTTCTTGGGTTTGGCGGCCTACTACAGAAGATTCATTCAAGACTTCTCCAAGATTGCTTCTCCACTGACCAAGTTGACCCGGAAGGATGTGAAGTTTGTATGGGGTCAGGCTCAGGAAAAGGCGTTTGAGGAATTGAAGACGAGGTTGACCCAAGCTCCGGTGTTGGCATTACCCGATGGAAGCGATGACTTGGTGGTTTATTCAGATGCTTCCTACTCGGGGTTGGGGTGCGTATTAATGCAGAGGGGAAAGGTGATAGCCTATGCATCCCGACAGCTGAAAGTTCATGAGGTTAATTATCCTACTCATGATTTGGAGCTAGCGGCTATGGTCTTCACGTTAAAGATTTGGAGGCACTACCTCTACGGAACGAAGTGCACCATCTTCACAGACCACAAGAGCTTGAAGTACTTCTTCGAGCAAAAAGATTTAAATATGAGGCAGAGGCGATAGTTGGAGCTAATAAAAGACTATGATTGTAAGATCCATTACCATCTGGGCAAAGCCAACGTGGTGGCTGATGCCCTTAGCCGAAAGGAGAGGCCCGAGCCGATACGGGTAAAGGCATACCAACTGATCCGGATGTGATGAAGCAAGTCAAAGAGTTTCAAGATGAGGCACTGAAGGAAGATCATCTTAAATCAGAACGAATGAGAGGTCTGGCCGCGGAACTGGGTGAAAACACGTTTGGTGTCAAGACTCGATTTGGGCGGATGTGGATTCCTCGTTTTGGGGATCTACGAATGAAGATTATGGACGAAGCCCACAAAACTCGATACTCCATTCGTCCCGGTGCTACTAAGATGTACCAAGACATGAAGAATGATTACTGGTGATCGGGCATGAAGCGTGATGTGGTGGAGTATGTGAGTAAATGCCTCACTTGTTTGCAAGAAAAGGCAGAACATCAAAAGCCGTATGGGAAGATTCAACCTTTGGATATACCGGAATGGAAGTGGGAGCACATCACCATGGATTTCATTACAAAGTTGCCACGTACCCCGAAGGGGTATGACACAATATGGGTGATTGTGGACCGTCTGACGAAGAGTGCTCACTTCCTACCGATGCGCAAGACATATTCATCCAAGAGGTTGGCCGATCTTTTCATCAAAGAGATTGGGACTCGTCATGGTGTACTGGTGTCGATTGTGTCAGATCGCGACACCCGGTTTACATCCAAATTCTGGAAGAAATTCCACGATGCTATGGGGACGAGGTTACATATCAGTACGGCTTATCATCCCCAAACTGATGATCAGTCGGAAAGGACCATTCAGATGTTAGAAGACATGCTCTGGGCATGTGTGATTGACTTTGGGGGAAGTTGGGATGACCATCTACCGTTAGCTGAATTCTCGTACAACAACAGCTATCATGCCAGTATTGGTATGCCACCTTATGAGATGCTATACGGTAGGAGATGCAGGACACCCGTATGTTGGGGTGATATTGGTCTAAAGGAATTGGGAAGCGTCGAGGTGATCGAGGCTACGACTGAAAAGCTTGAAAGGATCAAGGCCTACATGAAGGCAGCCAAAGACAGACAGAAGTCGTATGCCGATAAACGACGAAGGCCGATCGAATTCCAGGTGGGTGACCGGGTTATGTTAAAGGTCTCTCCTTGGAAAGGAATCATTCAGTTCCGAAAGCGGGGCAACTTGAGTCCGCGGTACATAGGCCCTTTCCGAATCATTGCTCGAGTAGGAGAGGTGGCCTATAGATTGGAGTTGACAGATGAGCTAAGTGGAATTCACCCGACCTTCCACGTATCTCATCTGAGAAAGTGTTTGGCCGATGAAAATATGATTGTTCCGCTGGAAGATATCGAAGTAGATGAACGGCTCAATTATATGGAGCAACCAGTGGCAATCATCGATAGAAAAGAGAAGCGACTGAGAAATAAAGTGGTTCCCCTTGTGAGAGTACAGTGGAAGCACAGAAAGGGATCCGAGTCTACGTGGGAGACTGAGGAAGAGATGAGACAACATCACCCACGTCTGTTCGAGGAATAACAGGTTTCGGGGATGAAACCTTTATAAGGGGGGTGGACTTGTAACACCCGAAATTTTGGTTAGACAAAGAGAAATAATAAGAAGAAAAGGAAAGAAATAATTTTGGAAGGAAAGGAAAAGAAAGAAAAAGTAGAAGGGGGTTTTGTGTAAAAAGTACAAAGAAAAGTAAATATCTGATATACATAGGGATGGCTGCCCACACTTTTTCTCACAACCCCAAATCTTCAAAGTGTTCTAGAGAGAGAAAGAGCAGACCACGGGAATTTGAAGGAAGAACAAGAAGAAGAAGAGGGCGGATTCGAGGTACAAGATCTCACGGCGACGGGTTTTGAAGAAGCCATACCCAGCAACACAATGTGAGTTCTAAGACCCCTTCTTTTATGCATTTTTCGAACGATTTTGGGGGCTGGAACACATATTGAAACTGTTTTTCAGTTGCGGGTGTTTAACCCGTACATGTATGTATATGTATATGTGTATACGGTCTATTCGGGAAGCGGGTTCCACTACATGTGAACTTTCCAGGACAGATATATATATGATTCACGCATGAATGTTCATAGGTATACTGTTAATGTATGTTCTAGAATGGTATACATGATGTTTAGGTGGTTCTAAATGAATGATATGATAATTCTGTGCTATAGAGATGTTAAGATGATGAATGAGGTATGAGAATGGTACAGGTTAAGTTGCAGGTTGTCACGTTAAACCGCATTGTCCAATGCGGACTGCCGAAGCAAATGCGGCTAAGGTGGTTAACCGTATTAACCGATGCGGAAGATTAAGGAAATACGGTCCAGGCATTGTCGCATCCGCATTGGCCTAATGAAGAAGTGGCCAAGGCATCTCACCCGCATTGACTGATGCGGACGAAAGAAAGGAATGCTGCTGTGGCAATCGACTGCCGCATTGACCAATGCGGACAAGTTCAGAAATCCGCTAAGGCATTTTCTCAGCCGCATGGACTAATGCGGGTAGAATCATGAAATGCGGATAAGGCATTCCTCATCCGCATTGACTAATGCGGATGGTTGAACATGCAGATGACCAGAATGTGAAATGCGGACAAGGCATTCCTCACCCGCATTGACTAATGCGGATGGTCAGACTAATGCGGATGAACCAGGGTGTGAAATGCGGATTAAGCTTAGTAAGATCTGATTTATTTGGATAAGCGAGTAACATAGGCATGATGATGATGATGATGATGTTGCATGGGTATGCCTATGGTATACCATATATGTGTGATGCTTTATATGATGATGAATGAATGTTATGTGTATGTTCCTTATGATTATGTATGTTTATCTTTCCGAAAACTTTACGAATTAGGGAAGTGAATGAATGAAGTATTATGTAACGTAAAGTGAAAGATAAGGAAAAAGGAACATGATGATGAATACATGTATTAATGAATGAATGAAAAGGAAATATGATGATGAATACATGCATTAATGAATGAATGAACTAAGTCTTGCAAGCATTGAATTAAGGTAACGGGTCCTTCTTTGTGATTGAACCTAGTCATGGTACCTCTACCACTTACCTACTAGTACTGTGGCATACGCTCTATTGATTCACGGCCCAGTAGCTAAGACTGATCGGGGTATAGCATATGGTAGTGGTACAAAAAGTATTCAATGTGCAAGCAAAGATGAACGGGATCCTTGTCATTCGACCACAGTAATCATAGTCAAGTGCTATGAAGTGGGTAAAGCCTGACAGGATCCATATGAGAACTGAAAGATAATGATGTATAACAAACGATGAAGATAATAAAGAATATTATCTATGTGTACGTATGATGTATGATCATGTGAAAGAAAGGAATGGTTTATAATGTAAATAAAGTATGTTTATTTTAAAAACTAGAACTCACTCAGCAACGCTGACATTTTATGTGTTTCCAGTTGGCAGATAGTGTTGCTGGGGATGGCACGAGGCGACTACTCAGCTCGTTGGGGATGGCATTCTCCTTTTGATAATGCTACCACGCAATGTGTTTTGGGCCCATAATGCACGCAACACATTATGTTGCATGCAAGTGCAAGATTCCTTTAGGATCCCGATAAACGGGATTACTTAAGGAATCTTCTTTATGATGAAAAATTTAATATTTTTATACTAGAGGTCACTGTTTATGACCATTTTGTAATCAGTAACGATGTAGTCTTTTGTACAAGCTTTTATGATGAAATGAAATGTATCTTTTGAATGTTTCCGCTGCAATGTTTATTTAAGATGTTTATAAATATATACCAAATGTATGTTTTATGTACGATGAACGACCAACCGTAAGGTGCCCGGGAGCGGGGCCTTACAAAAGTTTATATCCATATGGGACAAAAACTTTAAAGATTTAAAATTTTAAAGAGAATCTGCTTTTGTGATTTTTGTTTTCTTATCTGTACATGAAGTGGAGATATACCTTTCTTGGGATCATATCAATCTTAACTTTCACAAGTGCAAGCAATTGTTAGTAAAACAAACATAATCAAGAACATATTGATTGAAGGTATGTTTGTCCTCTTAAACTCATGCTTGGTTAATATTTTGATGCTAGTGATCTTTATTCATGTTTTTAAATTGATTGAGTACTTAATATGTACTTCACACTCAAAAGAATGGTAAGATCAACTATCTGCATGTAATGAATGGTAGAACTTTTAACAGCATACATAACCAGGTCATTTAAATTATGATATCTTATTTTGATGGATCCTTATTGGATTCTTTTACTTTGATCCTTTTATTTGTTTGATCTATATTGGGATTCTCTTTCACTTCACTTTGGAAGGTAATCCTCTTTGGGATTCTTTTTGTTCATTCTCATGGAATCTATTTCTTTTAATGCTTCATCCAAGTTAGATGTGTTCCTCATTGGGAATCTTGTTGGATCATGACATCAGGACTATGTGCCTGTTTCTCCAGGTCTTTACTCAGCAAAACAGAGGAGAAACTAATATGAGTTAATGAGATTCATAAGGCATTATTACCTGGTGTGTTTAGGTTACTACACACACGTATTTGGATAAGCTAATACTTACAGACACTTTGGGGTGAAAGCTTCACAGTTGAATAAGAGCTTTAGTTCATCACAGCATGTATCTTCTTTTCCAAGCTGAGCCTACCAGCATATCAGATAAGTCATGTCATGTTGGGGTTTCTAACAAGTTTATCAAAGTTGTTTAACCATTTAAACATAGAAACGTAGTGGGACTAAGTGATTTAAAACTTGTTTTAGATGCCGAAAATAAACCATTTTATAATCAATAAAGCAAACCCAAGAACAAGGATCATATATGTGAAAAGAAATGCTATCAAAACGTAAACAACCATTGGGTGTTCTTAGAATACTATCTTTCTAAGAACAAGATGATATAAGATGGATAAAAGATGAAGAAGATGATGCTCTTGAATGTAAACCTCCAAAGTAGGTAGCCTCAAGCTAGTATACCTACAATCTCTTACAAAACACCCAACTTGTTAGGAAGTTAACACCAAAATCCTTCCTCAAATCCTCCTTCTTTGGCCGAAAATTGCAAGAGAGAAAAATGGAGAAGAAAATGCACTTGTGTGTGTGAAAGAAATGTGGTTTTATGTATTAATCAAGTGGTTGAAGTCTTGTATTAAAACAAGATAAGCAATCCCAATGAGAGGGCAAGGGGGCAGCTGAAATTTATTCAAAATGGTTCCCTTTCAAAATTTTACCACTTAATTTTTACCTATAAGTTTATAAAATTAAACCTTTTAATCTTTATAACTTAACCCCACTTTTATTTGTTGTTATTTAAATTATTTAAATAACAATACAAATAATTTCTCATAAACAAAATATCCATATAATTTGTTCTGTATTCAAATGCAATAACTTAGAAAACCCATTTTATAAATTGGTGTGAATTTTATTGCTTGATCATATCAACAAATAAATATTTTATTGGTGTTTGTCTAGATTATTATTGGGTATGTCCCGACTTGGATCATAACATACTAACATATCAATCTTGTATGTGTCTTGGGCATACAAGATCCAACAATCTCCTACTTGCATAAGATTCATAGAAGATTGATGCAAGCAGTAAATACCGCCTAACAACGGTTTACTACCCTTAATACGTATGACTAAGTGCCATTCAATAACATCATCCCCTTCAAGTACCTTACTCAAAAATGTTTTAGGTGAATCAATCATCTATCCTTTTGTCACAGATCTCATGTTAAATCCTAGAGACACAGAGTGATCATTCTCCATTGATTTAACTTTAGCAGGCCTTAGACGTCTTACTCTCAACGAATAAGAGGGACAAATCCCATCTTGACTACATACGTCTCTCACAATCACCATGTACTATACCTGCATTTAGCCTTATGTACTGCCATATTTCAGAACAGCGAAGAACTAAGTCAAAGTATAATACCCGATGAATATCAAGACCCAATATGTATCTCAGGTTAGAGGATACCAAATGATATTCTCCTTTACTCAAATTTACTTATGATCAATCAAGAAGATTCCATTTAGTAATATTTGAGATGCGGGTCAATCCAATATTTATATCCCACAAATATCTATGAACCTTGGCAGCAACCCTTGCTTTATATTCATCCATATGAATACCCATCAATCCATGTTCATAATAGTCTTACCCTCATACTTGTTCCCACAAGTATGAACCAATATGAACGTTCAGAGTAAGTGATATACTCATGGATTAAACATGCAAAATTGGAACATTAGTTGAAACATTATAACCAAATTATTCATTCAAGTAATAAAATGTTCCAATACCCAAATACAAAATTAAAGGATCAAATCCAGTCACTAGAATATGGAAGTCCCATGGCATAAGTATGAGCTTCATGCTTTGCCTTTTAAGGAGCTTCGTGAGTGGATCCGCAATGTTTTGATCCGTGTGAACTTTGCGAATACAGATCTTTCCCTTTTCAACTTCATCCCTTACGTAGTTGAATCTCTTCTCAATGTGCCTAGTCTTTTGATGTGCACGGGGTTCCTTGATTTGAGCAATCACACCCTCGTTATCACAAAGAATTTCTAGGGGGTCCTGAATGGAAGGGACCACCCCTAGATCGGTAATGAATTTCTTTAACCATGCAGTTTCTTGAGCTGCTAATGAAGCAACGATGTATTCTGACTCTGTTGTTGATAATGCCACCACATCTTGCTTAGAGATCTTCCAAGAGACTGCTCCTCCATTCAAGATGAAAATGTATCCCGATTGTGATCGTGAATCACCCCGATCAGTTTGGAAACTCGCATCCGTGTAACCTTTTACCACGAGTTCCTCCTTACCAGATCTATAGATTAGGAACATATCTTTAGTCCTCCTTAGGTACTTAAGTATGTTCTTAACAGCCATCCAATGACTATTTCTAGGATTTTGCTAGTATCGGCTTGTCATGCTCAAAGCAGATGACACGTCCGGCCTAGTGCATATCATTGCATAAATGATGGATCCTATAGCTGGCGCATACGGGATTCTCTTCATTTTATCTTGCTCAACCTTTGAGCTTGGACATTGAGTCGTACTCAATACCGTTCCTCTTTGAATAGGTACCGTACCTTTCTTAGAGTTTTCCATCTTGAACCTTTTCAAGATCTTATCAATGTATGCACTTTGATTTAAGCCTATCAACTGCCTTGATCTATCCTTATAGATCTTTATTCCCAAAATATAGGCGGCTTCACCAAGATCCTTAATAGAAAAGTAGCTTCCAAGCCAGGTTTTTACACCTTCCGAGGTTGGAACGTCATTTCCAAATAGTAGGATGTCATCGACATACAATACTAGGAAAGTTATAATGCTCCCACTAGCTTTTTTATACACACATGCTTCATCAGTGTTTTTGATGAACCCAAATTTGATTACCTCTTCATCAAAACGGTGATTCCAACTTCTTGATGCTTGCTTCAATCCACAGATTGATTTCTTTAACGTGTGTACTTTGTTAGGATGTTTGGGATTGACAAAACCTTCAGGCTGAACCATATAGACATCCTCCTCAAGGTATCTATTTAGAAAAGCAGTTTTGATATCCATTTGTCAAATCTTATAATCATAATGAGCAGCTATGGCAAATAATATCCTAATAGAATTTAGCATTGCAACCAGCGAGAAGGTCTCATCATAATCAACGTTCATGGCTTCAAGCCATTTTTCATGCATCCAAGTTTGAGTGAAACCTTTTGCTACAAGTCTAGCTTTATAAGTATCCAAGTTTCCATGCATATCGGTTTTCTTCTTGAAAACCCACTTACTTTTAACTACCTTGGAGTTAAGAGGTGCTACAACCAAGCCCCACACTTGGTTGTCATACATGGATTGCATCTCAACGTTTATGGCTTCAAGCCATTTTTCATAATCCAAACTGGACATTGCATCACGGTATGTGATTGGTTCATCGGAATCTACCACATAGCATCCATCTATGAAAAATCCATATCTTTCAGGTGGATTACTAGTTTTACCAGATCTGTGAACGTTTTGTGTGTATTGATCAACCATTTGATCACCCTCAACATCCTCATGTTAAGTACTACTCTCAACCAAATATGTATCGGGTTGTGGTTCTTGATCCTCCTCAAGATCCCCTGTTCTACTGCTAGCTCCTTCCATAAGGAACTTAGCTTTCAAGAACTCACCCTTCTTGGCAGCAAACTCCTTTTGTTCCAACGGATCATAGAAACAATATCCCATAGAATCTCTAGGATATCCAATAAAGATACACTTAGTGAAACGGCTTTCTAACTTGTTTGAGGTGGGAGTCTTAACATAAGCCTCGCATCCCCACACCTTTAAATATGATAGAGATGGAACCCTTCCATGCCATATTTCAAAAGGTGTCTTTTCCACTTTCTTGGTTGAGGCCATATTCAAAATACGGGCCGCAGAGAGCAAAGCGAAACCCCAAAATGATAGAGACAATTAGCTTCTAGCCATCATAGATCGAACCATAACCAATAGAGTTTGATTTCTCCTCTCGGACACACCGTTGTGTTGTGGTGTTCTAGGTGGAGATAGTTGTGAGACAATACCATAACTTCTAAGATGATCTCTAAAAGCATCATTTAGGTATTCACCTCCTCTATCGGTGCGGAGAACTTTTATTGACTTGTTGAGTTGATTTTCTACTTCATTCTGGAAGGTTTTGAACATTTCAAAAGCTTTATCTTTGTGTCTTAACAAGTACACATACCCATATCGACTATAGTCATCGGAAAAGGTAATGAAGTATCTTTCATTGTACCTAGTTTGTTGATACATTATGTACCTAGTTTATGATCTTAAATATAATAGTCTTTCATGTCTTACACTGATGTAATATGATGACTCAATGATAAATGAAATGCATTTTGATGTTTATTTGTGGTTGATTATTTCATATTATTATTGTATTGAGTATGATTCACATGTATGAACTTTATATATAGGTTTGATATTGTTGTACATAGTTCTAAGTCAATAATGACTTAGAAATATGTTCAACTTAGTCAAGTGGTTATTCATGCTAATGGACCATACTTATGGACCATACGCACGAATGAACCATACTTATGGACCAGTCGCACGACTAAACCAGGAGACTGGATCAGTTGCATGACTGAGACATAAGATTGATTCAGTCACACGACTGAACCTTCAGTCGTGCGTATGAGTCAACCGCATGAGTCAGTTGCACGACTGAACCATGCTAATGGTTCAGTCGTACGAATGGAAACTGAAAACCTATAAATACCACATAATTCATGGAAAAACATAACACTTCGAATACTTTCATACCCTAGCCGTCCATAGCGTCCCAAGTCGCCTATCCAAGTTCATAGTTCATTCCTTATCGATTCCAACTCGTTCTTAACGTTTGTTTCATCGTTAGATCGACCAGGTTGTCAGTTCTCACTGATTGGATCGCCAATCAAATAGAATTCTGCGCTATTTGTTCTAGTCTCACACAAAAAATCCGTTAGTACTCCATATGAAAACGGTCCTAACAAGTGGTATCAGAGCTTAGGCTCGTGATTTTGCGTGGATTTAATTGGTTTTGGTGTTAAACTTAACGTTTTCAATCAAAAGATCCACTTTTTGCTTTAAAAACGTGTTTTTGACGAGTCTTTGTGTTAAAGTTTCGACCTTTTACCATACGGCAGATTAGGGATCGTGAAAATTCATATTTTTGTGTCAAAGTGTTCAAAAATTCGACTTTTTCCCGCAATAGCAGCCTCAGTCGCACGATTAGCTCAATCACACTACTGAATCTCATTCGCATAGTTCAATCGCACGACTGGACTCATTAGCACAGTTCATTCGCATGGTTGAGATATTCCAGTCGGTTGACCTTAAACGTCTTTTTCATTCGCACGACTGAATCCAATCGCACGATTGAAGTCATTCACATCCTTCAATCGCACGATTGACCCAGTCGCCTTGTTCAAGAGCACAGTGTCTAAGATCCCTCTACGGGAGATGCCTTGGGAATTCACTCCACACCTCAAATGGAGGTATTATGACTGGAGGACAGGTGAAGCGGTCATAGTTCTGCACAAAGAAGGTAAGATCGAGACTATCATGGTGTTTGACCCGATGTGGCTACCAACTTGTCTCCTGAAGATGTTTACACACTCTAGAAGTGGCCACTTTTCTATGGCTCGTAAGATATTGTACAAGCTCTACAATTCCAACACGTTATACGGTTCTGCTTCGCGTTTGAGATTCACGCGGGAGTCACAAGAGGAGAGAAGTACAAGAAATTCAAAGGGCATGTGAAGGATGTAAGACAATAGGCTAAACTAGGTCTAAGGGGGAGTTTATTGATACATTATATACCTAGTTTATGATCTTAAATATAACAGTCTTTCATGTCTTACACTGATGTAATGTGATGACTCAATGATAAATGAAATGCATTTTGATGTTTATTATTTCATATTATTATTGTATTGAGTATGATTCACATGTATGAATTTTATATATAGGTTTAATGTTGTTGTACATAGTTCTAAGTCAATAATGACTTAGAAATGTGTTCAACTTAGTCAAGTGGTTATTCATGCTAATGGACCACACTTATGGACCATACGCACGAATGAACCATACTTATGGACCAGTCGCACGGCTGAACCAGGAGACTGGATCAGTCGCATGACTGATACATAAGATTGATTCAGTCACACGACTGAACGTTCAGTCGTGCGTACGAGTCAACCGCATTAGTCAGTCGCATGACTGAACCATGCTAATAGTTCAGTCGTACGAATGGACACTGAAAACCAATAAATACCACATAGTTTGTAGAAAAACATAACACTTCGAATACTTTCATACCCTAGTCATCCAGAGCATCCCATGTCGCCCATCCAAGTTCATAGTTCGTTCCTGATCGATTCCAACTCGTTCTTAACGTTTGTTTCATCGTTAGATCGATCAGGTTGTCCGTTTTAACTGATTGGATCGCCAATCAAATAGAATTCCACACTATTTGATCTGGTCTAACGCAGAATCCATTAGTACTCCGTACGAAAACGGTCCTAACATAGTCATTGGCTTAAAAGGACCACATACATCCGAATGTATGATACCTAATAAATATTTTGTCCTTTCGGTTTTGCCACTAAAAGGTGGCTTAGTCATTTTGCCTTGTAAACAAGATTCACATACATCAAATGAATCATATTCACTTGCTTTTAAAAGACCATTCTTTTGAAGTGTTTGTATGCGCTTCTTGTTTATATGACCAAGATGGCAATGCCAAAGATAGGTGTCACTCAAATCCAATTTGAGCTTCTTGGTGGTGGTTTGGTACAATGAGCTATCATATAATGTGTTTTCACAGACCAATTCATAAATACCATTAATAGGAATAGCTTTAAAACAAAAGATGTCCTTTAAAGAAACATGAATTTCATTTTCAATAAATGTCAAAACATAACCATATTGTCTTAATTGGAACTGAAATAATGTTCCTAGTCAAACTAGGAGCATACAAAACATTGTTCAAAATTGCTTCCAAACCATTTGGAAGCTTCAAGATGTAGTTCCCTTGGGCTTCAACTTGAATATTTGTCCCATTCCCTATGTAGAGGCTAACATCCCCTTTCTTGAAGTCCTTACTTCTTTTGAACCCCTACAACAAATTGCAAATATGAGTTCCACATCCGGTATCCAATACCCATGAGTTAGAGGATATTAAATTAAGATCAATATGAATCATGAAAATTATACCTGAGGTTTGCCCGGCATCCCTTTTAGCTTTCAACTCTTTGAGATGAACAGGACAATTTCTTGCCCAATGTCCTATCTCCCCACACTTAAAGCATGGGTCATCGAAGCAACCTTTTGCTTCTTATCCGCTAGTTTTGGTGGTAGCACTTTTACCACTCCCTTTCCCTTTCCCCCAACGTACCCTTTACCCTTGGCAAAACTTGCCTTGGGTGAAGGGTGAGGCCTCTTCTTGTTCCCACCTTCATTGATGGTGAGAACGGGTAAAACCCTTTTACCCATGGCCGCCTTGGCTGTTTTGAGCATAGAGTGAAGCTCACTTATGTTCTTGTCCCAACCGTTCATGTTATAATTCATAACAAAGTTGTCAAACCTTTTTGATAAACAGTTGAGGATCAAAACCGTAGCCAACTCTTTTGAGATGGGACAATTCATCCTTTTGAGGCAGTCTATGTGGCTCTTCATCTTAAGTACATAAGATGAGACCAATTGGGTGTCATCCGTATGACATGCATGGAGTGCTCGAACCGTTTTGAAGCGTTCTACCCTTTCTTGTTATTGGAACATTTCCTTCAACTGGGTAATCATGTCGTATGCTCCGTGATGTTCGTACTCCTTTTGGAGATCCGGAGTCATACTTGCCAACATAAGGCAAGACACTTGGAACGAATCCTCAGTGTATTTCACCCAATTATTGTAGGCCTCCTCATCTTCCTCATTGGGTTCATCGGGAATAGGATCGTCTAAAATATATGACCGCTTCTCTTGCTTGAGAACAATTCACAAGTTTCGAAACCAATCAATAAAGTTGTTATGGTTTAGACGCTCCTTTTGGAGAATGATTCTTAGTGATAGGGTATGAGCGGACGGGATATCATTGTTTTCATTGTTGTTGGTGGCCATCTACAAAATTTAACAAAGTTCAATTTTAGTATTTTCGATATTATCATATTTTAATTATTAATACCCTTTTATGTTTCATACACAAATTAAAATTCTAGAATCCAATGTTATATTTAAATAGTGGTTAGGTGACCTTTATCCCATTATTTAAATTAACAAGGTAGTCAACATTTGACAATTGCAACCTTTTGCAACTTCTAGAGGTATGGGATCGACTTAAACATCATATGTATAGTCAGCATGTTTATCCCATCAACACCTTTTGTAAACCACATTATATGTGATCCATTTAACATGGTTTGCAAATCAAGTCACCCTACTTACACACATATATGAGTTTACCAATACAAGTGGTTAGGTGACCTATATCCTATAAATATGTTAGGTGACCTTTATCCAATTAAGAGTTTCCAAGTGACACAAGTGTTGTGCAAAAGGACGGTGTTAAACTTGTTTTCAAAAGGGATTTTAGTTTCCATAATTCTAGTTTAGAAAACTCTATGTATCTTCTATTTGCATGCTTTCAAACACATGGTACCCTATGGTTCCTTTTAATAAAACCCTTTTATTTAAAATCATTAATCCTTTTAATAACCTTTTATTAACCACTTAATGATAAAGAACCATTTTATTTCAGCTTGTTATGTTTATTAATTAGTTTGTTATGCATATCCATATATCAAACAACCAACATAAAATAAACAACCAAACAAGTACAACCATTCAATCATAAGTGCATAACCATATCCACTAAGTTGACTACACTTGTTTGCCATCACAAGTGTTGTCATTTGGTCTTACCTAAGGGTTTATGATGACATATTAAAATGTGTCCATGAACTCCCACTTGAATCCGCATCCAAATGCTTCAAGTGTCCATGTCTTTTGTGTCCTTCCTTTGTATCTTCCTTTAGGTCTCCAACTTATGCATCTTCTTTTACAAAAATTATATCCTAATACAATTTTTCTAATAAAAGAAATGCACCTAATCTATTTATTACATAGCCAAAGAGTAAATAAATTACAACCCTAAAGATACAAACACAAAACTATTATTACAACCCTTTAATGAATAAAACCAAACATGACAAAAAAAATATTCAACCAAATTCAAAACACACTTTTTCAACGCTATGTTATGCACCAAAACATGTATCCGAATACAATATTTAAGAACAAAATGAACTCCCTTTTAACCCTCAAAATTTCGGCCAACATAAACCAAGATTTTTAGGGTTTTTGTCCAAACAAAATAATCAACCACTTGACATCAATCTTTCAAGATTTATTCTAAAGTTTGTAAAATAAATCTTGAAAGACAAGGGACCCATATATCCAAAACAAATCAGCCCCTAATGGGTTGAGAAAGTCCAACAAAACTAATTTTTCTTGGACTTTTGAAGCAAGCTTTCCACATAACCGGCTCTGATACCATTGTTAGGGTTTCTAACAAGTTTATCAAAGTTGTTTAACCAGTTAAATATAAAAACGCAGTGGATCTAAGTGATTTAAAACTTGTTTTAGATGCTGAAAATAAACCATTTTATAATCAAAAAAGCAAACCCAAGAACAAGGATCATATATGTGAAAAGAAATGCTACCAAACGTAAACAACCATAGGGTGTTCTTAGAATACTACCTTTTCAAGAACAAGATGATATAAGATGGATAAAAGATGAAGAAGTTGATGCTCTTGAATGTAAACCTCCAAAGTAGAAAGCCTCAAGCTAGTATACCCACAAGCTCTTACAAAACACCCAACTTGTTAGGAAGTTAACACCAAAATCCTTCTTCAAATCCTCCTTCTTTGGCCAAAAATTGCAAGAGAGAAAAATGGAGAAGAAAATGCACTTGTGTGTGTGAGAGAAATGTGGTTTTGTGTATTAATCAAGTGGTTGAAGTCTTGTATTAAAACAAGACAAGCAATCCCAATGAGAGGGCAAGGGGGCGGCCGAAATTTATTCAAAATGGTTCCCTCTCAAAATTTTACTACTTAATTTTTACCTATAAGTTTATAAAATTAAACCCTTTTAAAGTTAACCACACGTTTATTTGTTGTTATTTAACCTATTTAAATAACAATACAAATAATTTCTCATGAATAAAATATCCATATAACTTGTTCTGTATTCAAATGCAATAATTTAGAAAACTCATTTTCTAAATTGGTGCCAATATTTATTATTTGATCATATCAATAAATAAATATTTTATTGGTGTTTGTCTAGTTTGTTATTGGGTATGACCCGACTTGGATCATAACATACTAACCACATCAGTCTTGTATGTGTTTTGGGCATACAAGATCCAACATGTCATTCATTTACATTTTAGAAATAAGCACAGTGAATGATATAACAATTGTAATTATATTATTTCCCATTTGAGTATAAAACTTATACTTCTACAAGATGAATTCTTTTTGTATTTTGGTAATATTTGAATGTTCTTGTAGATTTTGGTTTTTACTCAAGGTTAATCATGCCAAATGATTGAACTAAGAATTCAAATCGACTTGGATCAAATGTCTTAGTGAATAAATCAGCTAATTGGTTATCAGTGTGAACTTGTATCAATTTGATTAACCCTTTTTCAGCACAATCACTCAAAAAGTAATATTTAATTTCAATGTGTTTTGTTTTTAAGTGTTGAACTGGATTATTTATTATGAATATAGCTATTGTGTTGTCAATTTGAATTGGTGTATGCAAGAAGTTAAAACCATAATCAAGCATCTGGTTTTGAATCCAGAGAACTTGAGAGAAACAAGCTGATGCTGCTATGTACTCAGCTTCTGCTGTTAAAACAGAAACATCTGTCTGCTTCTTGCACTGCCAGGAGACCAGCCTAGGACTAAGAAATTGACAACCGCCAGATGTGGACTTCCTATTGAAGTTGCATCCCTCTTAGTCACTGTCAGTATATTCATAAAGACTGAAATCTCCTTCCTTTGGATACCATGATCAAACTGCTGGCTTGCACTTGAGACATCTGAATATCCTCTTGACTACATTTACATGAGATTCCTTGGGATCTGCTTGATACCTGGTACAAACACATACACCAAACATTATGTCAGGTCTATTAGCTGTTAGATACTGAGTGGTCCAATCATAGGTTGATAACGAGTTTGATCCACTTATTTTCCTTTGGAATTTGGCCCTATCTTCATTTTAGTATCTACAGGAGTTCTGATAGACTGACAATCTATAAAATGAAATTTCTTCAACATAGTTTCCATATATTTTGATTGATTGATAAAGATTCCATTTGTTGTTTACTATACTTGCAACCCTAAGAAGAAAGTGAGTTCTCCCATTGCACTCATTTGGAACTTGGAGTGTGTGAGATCTTCAAACTCTTTGTAAGGTTGCTTGTTGGTTGAGCCAAAAATGATGTCATCCATATAAATCTAGATTAGCAACATGTGTTTTCCTTTTCTCTTTCTAAATAGAGTCTGATCAATCTTTCCTCTTTCATAACCATGTGTAAGAAGGAAAGATGATAAAGTCTCATACCACTTTCATGGGGCTTGATGTAGACCATACAAAGTTTTATCAAGCTTGTATACTCTGTGAGGGAAATCTGGGTCTTCAACGACTGAAGGTTGACTCACATAGACTTCTTCAGCAATTTTGCCATAGAGAAAAGCGCACTTCACATCCATTTGGTATACAGTGAATTTCATGGATGCAGAGTACGCTAGGAAAAGTCTAATGGCTTCTAATCTAGCTACAGGAGCAAACACTTCATCATAATCTATTCCTTCTTCTTGAGTGTATCCCTTAGCAACTAATCTTTCTTTCTTTCTGATGACAATGCCCCTATCATCAGTCTTGTTTCTGTATAGCCATCTTGTACTGATAGGGTATTGACTTTCGGGTAGATCTACCAGTTGCCATACTTCTTGTTTCTTGAACTCGAGCAACTCTGCCTGCATTATCTCGATCCAACTGTTGTCTTGAAGAGCCTCTTTTATGTTCTTAGGTATTGTCTAACATAGAAAGCATGAAAACAAACATATGTTTGTAATACTAGACTTGCTTCTAGTCACCCGCTCATATAGTTCACCAATGATGCTTGACATAGGATTATCCTTATGTATCCTGGTGGTTGGAATGGAGTCACCAACAATTGATACATCAAGGTTGGAGACATTTAGATCATCACGGTAAGAGGCACCTTCAGGTTGTGATGTGTGAGAGTGATGAAAGTAATCAAAGGCTTCATCGGTTTCTGCTTGGGCATCTACTGCACTTTGAACGTTGTCATCATTTGCATTTCTCTCAGTCTCAACTAGAACAGTAGCTGGTTCTTGAACCCTCACTTTATTTGATGGTTCATCTGAAGGAGTTGGCATTGAACTTGAACCAGCCTCAGTTGAAACTCTTTGATTTAGTGGTGCTTGTTTGACAGGATCAACTTGTAAAGGAACATCTTTCTCGTTGATCAGTTGAAGTAGGAGGAATCATGGGAAAGTCATCTCTTCTTTCTACTAATATGGAAGATCCAGCTGATTGTAAGTTACCTGCGTATGACAAGTGAAACTGATCAAAAGATCTAGTAAATGAGTCAATATCAAACAACCAGTAAGGACTATTTGTTGACTTAGGAAATGAATGTTCATTGAATTGAACATTAGTTGAATAATCAATGATGTTTAATCTGGGATTAAACACTCTGAAAGCCTTTGAGACTAAGGAATACCCTATAAAGAATCCCTTATCAGACTTTGAAGCAAACTTTCCTAAATGATCTCTAGTGTTTAATATTGATACAGGACTACCAAATGACTTGAAAAATAGAATGTATGGTTTTCTATGAAAGAGAAGTTAATATGGTGTTCTGTTGCTTTCTTTAATTATCAAAGTTCAATTTGTACACAGCAAGATGTGTTAACTGCATCTGCCCAAAAGCTCATAGGCAGTTTAGCATCTTCTAGCATTGTTTGTGCCGCTTCATCTAGTGTTCTATTTCTCCTTTCAGCTACCCCATTTTTTAGGAGTCCTAACTGTACTAAATTGATGAGCAATGCCTTTGGTTGTACAAAATGAACTTAGATCTTCATTTTTGAATTCAGTACCATTATCATTTCTAATTGATTTTACTTTATGATCAAGTCGGTTCTCAATTTTAATGATAAAGTCCTTTATTATTTGTGATGCTTTGTTTTTATAAAGTAAAAAAGAAAACCCATGTAAAACATAATTGTCATCAATGATCACCAAGCAATACTATTTCTTTCCAATACTCATAACATGAGTTGGTCCGAAAAGATTCATATGAAGTAGCTTCAATGGAGCATTGTTTGTGTTCACAAGCTTTGGTTTGTGAGACGACTTGTGTTGTTTTCCTTTGAGACATGCAGAACAATGGTCAATGAAATAGAATTCTTTTTGAGATAAACCAATAACGTGATTCCTTTGACCAATCTGTTCATGTTTTTGAAATTTATATGACCCAGTCATCTGTGCCAAAGTTTTGACTCATCAAATAATGCTTTAGACAAAAGATATATGTCTTCTTTAGGATGTGCAGAATTAAGGTTTAAGACATAGGTATTATTCTTCCTCTAAGTCTTCAAGACAACCCATTCCTCAGGAATTCAAAATCCTGGTTTCAAAATGTAACAATGAGTGTAGTGAAGTGAGTCGATTATTTCTTGCCGCAGATTTGGGACACGCTAAGAAGATTGAAGTTCAGATGCTCGTGGTAATTCACTCTATCAAATCTCAGTGATCCATTCGTCACAGATCCTTCACCAGTAATTCTACCACCTTGTGAATCTCCACCAAATGCTACAGTTGTTCCTTTAATGTGCTTGAAGTCATGAAGGAGGGAACGATCTCATGTCATGTGTCGGAAGCATCCACTGTCCATGTACCATAGGCTGTTGGACCTGTATGGACAACCCTACAAGCAAAAAGAAACTAATTAGAATATCGAACCCAAGCCATAATGGTCTTGGGTTTCTCGGTTCTATCTAAGACTTTAACATCTTGGTATTTTCTCTAGTTTGAGACTTAGAGGATGATGCATTGATTGATGTATGTGGGGTTCTTATTTTCTTTTGCTCAATTTCAATAGAAGTGTTAGAAGAGTAGTCAAACCTTTGATCCCTATTTCTAAATAGAAATTAGGAAAGTTTTTGATTTTTAGAAATCACTTTTGTTTTAGATCTTAGATATACATTGAGTGATTGTTTCATATTATTATTTAAATTTTGTTTGACAGTCTTTGACTGCCAATTATCATAGAAGTCATCATCAGAATTTAAGATTCTTGATTTGTCTATTATGTTGTGGACTTCTTGCTTTGACCTTAACAGTTGAAATTGGTGAAATGGGCTTGTTTTGTGGAATTCTCGAGACTTTCTAATTAAAGAAACAATCAGATGTATTGTGATTTGTGATATCACATGCAGAACAATACTTGTTAAAATAGCAATTTTTGTTTGAATGATTGTTCATGTCATAAATTGAGCAATATTGACTGAAATAGCAATCATCTATGTTGTGATTTGACATGTCACAGTTGTCACAGTACATCCGTTTGATCTTTGTTTTGGAGGATGAAGCTTCAAGATGCTTAACTGGTTTTAACTTTGACGCTTATTTTGTTTTTGTTGAAGAAGCAAGTTCATTCTAGTTGATATCAGTAGATTGTATCACAACTCTAGGTGCTTTTTGTTTAAAGGATGTCTTTGCTTCTTTTGAGTCTTTCTCACCTCTGAATCAAATTGTCCAACATCTTTTTTATTTAAAATATCAAACCTATTCCTTGTTTTGACTAATCAGGTGAGCTCAGTTCAATTTTTATTTTTGGTGTTTGAATCATTGGTGATTTTTCTTTAAATGATGGAGATGCTAATGCTTTGCCTTTAGGTTTCATTGAAACCTTGTCTGATTTGCTTGAATTGTTTGGAGATTTAATCTCGCCATCGGGCCTGATTTCAACAGTGGTTTTCAAAGGCACTTCAGCATTTTCAATCACTTTGAATCTTTGTGGAACAAATTTCATAAAAAGAATAATGGCTTTGACTAGACTCTTTTGTTTCTTGACATTTACATGTTTGTCTAAGCATTCTTTAATCTTAATTAGGTGACCTCATCTGATTTTATCCACATTTGTTTCAATATAAACATTTGGGTTATTTTGAGTATTGGTTATTTGGTGAAACTAGCATTTTAGTTTCAGTAGATTTAGGCTCAATTAATTTAGATAAAGTGAGTGGCTCAGGCATAACTATGTAATTGTCATTGTTTGGTGGTGGACATGAATTATATCCTATTCCAGTCATGTCATTGGGCTCCTTTTATGAGTCAAGTAACTCTTGTAGTTTGGCATAACAGAATTGAAACTTTTCAAGTTTCACTTTAGTAACTGGTTGCTCAGCTTTGGTTTTGGTTAACACTTCAGTTAACCTCTCATTCTCAACCATAAGAGTATACCTTTCACCATGCAGTTTTTCAATATATGAAAGTAATGACTTGATTTTAATTTCAAAGCTTTTCATTTCATGCCTTAACATTTTAGATTTTACCTTTTATTCCTTTATTTTAGCATCCAATTTGTGATTGTGTTCTTTGTATCCTTGTAATTCTGTGATGCATTTTTCACTACAGAGATTTGATTTTACAGAAGCTCAGGCATTCTTTCTTAGAATAGAAGGTCAAACTCATTGCTGCTGCCCCCGGTATTGGAAAGACTTGACGAAGAATCCTTCTATAGGGAAATGTGCTATATGGAGGTTTTTTTTATGATTGTTCGCGTCGTTTCAGTCGTCGTGGTCGACGGGGAAAGGGTTGGATAATTGGCTGCAGCATGGAATTCTATGAAGAGGGAAGATTTAATTCATCATACCCTCTTATGTCAAATCTGAAAAGAACCGATTCCTATTTGTCGTGAACAAAAGGCATATTAAACAAAGGTCTTACGAAGACTTGTCCTAAAGTCCCACGCATGCCTGCTCTTCGTATATAGAGACACGATTCTCAACATCCTGCCTTTAAAGAGGTGCTTCGATAGACGATCCGTTATTAGTCTAGTTCGACACCTTGTTCTTAACTGAACTAGTAGACAGGCGCCTCTGGGCATTTCTCAAAAGAGTTAGATCCTTGAGAGGTATTGGGAAGGAATTGGAATGGAATAATATCGATTTAGACAGAAGAAAAGGCCTCAGATGGCATGGGAGAGAGGCTATCATTGATGTGAGCCATGAGTGCATGATTTTGAAATTAAGGTTTGACTTCCTCTGCATACAGACTCCAGTCACATACTCCATCCTGTCTGATGACAAGTGCATTTGAGGTTGATTGGCTGTATCCATGGGGTTGCTGAGTCAGTTGATGCTGACTTTGATGTGATGGTTGATGATAAAGCAGATGCTGAAACTGCTTTTGATGATTTGATTGAGGAGTTGAGGTTAATTGAGAAGATAGCTGACTGTGTGAGCTTCTTTGGTAGTTGTTGTTTTTTCTACAGTGTGCATTGCATTCCCTTAAGAAGTGAACAGTCATACCACAGTTGAAACACTTCACCTTGGATTTGTCATAACCAAACTTAGTGTTCTCATTCAAGCTTAGCTTTTTCCCTTTGTAGAAGAATTTCTTTGCTCTCATAGGAATCATGGCCATTTGTCATTGTATATACATTTCTTCAACATCATCTGGATCTATTTCTTCCAGATATTCTTTTATTAAGTGAGCTAAAGTGAGTCTTCCTCCAAAGTATGCCTCAAAACTTGCAACAAAGGCATTGTAAGTTGCCTTTTGTTCTTCAGAATTCTGATAAAAAAGCATGCTAGTAGGTACGGAGGTGGATAGATTAGGATATGATTTCTTGTGTTGTTGAGATGATGCAATGAATCCAGTGATCCTGTATTGATCTTTAGAGGATAGAAAATCATCCTCTTTAGTTATGAAGGTATTTTCCACAGAATGAGTTTCTGATGGGAATTTGCATGCCTCAATAACATGTGGTCCACTCAAGTTTCTGCTTCTTTCATCCAACTCAAGAGCTTTAATGTTGGCTATCATGATGTCTAAACTTGTGCTCTCCAAATCAAGTGTGTTTTTCAGCATGGTCATGTTCTGCTTTCAACTTTCAGGCAGAGTGTGCAACATTTTTTTGTTCATTTCTTTCACCTTGTAAGTGACCCCCGTTATCTCCAGATCATTTACCAGTTGGACAAATCTATGAAGCTGCTTTGGAATAGATTCTCCTTTGGTGTGATGGAAGGTTTCATGTTGATTAATCAGCTTGTCTTTGTTAATCTCAGTCACCTTACTGCTACCTTCACATGATTTGTAGTGCATCCCATACACCTTTTGTTGTGTTGTATTTTTCTAATCTTATGAGGACATCCATCTTTAAAGCCTGAATTAGAATGGAGTAGGCCTTAAGATCAATCTTAATCTTCTTATAATAATCATCATAAAGATTAAGATTTGGATCCTAGGGATTCTGACTGTCTTGTATTGTGCAGCTTGGTCAGCACTCAATGACACTGGAATGTATGGCCCTTTGTATATTGATATCCAATAATCTGGATCTACACATGTAATATAGTTCCAAAACCTGATTTTCCATTGCTTAAACTTAGATTTGTCTTTAAGCATTGGTGGTTTAGAAGCATGACCAAGTTCAGCAAAGTTAATAGAATCCATGTTTAATAAACTGATTTTAGAATGTTTGAGTATGTTTTAAGTTTATTTTATGTCCAATAGTTCAAATAGTCCATGGTTTTAGTATATTGTATGTCTTTTATGATAATAACAACAGTAGGGTTTTTCTCACAACAGCAGTTGTATTTTTGAGTTAATTTTGTTGATTTTATGTAGTTTTTGTTGGTTCAGTCACAGATCTGAAGTAGACTGATGAGTTTCAGTTTGTTCAACTTGAAGATCAGTGAAAGAAGATGAAGTTTTTTGGTATTTTTCATCTGTATGTTTATTAACAGTAGAAACTTGTTAATAAACAACTTAACCACCAGATCAATGGATTTTCATTCAAGATCTGAGCAGATCTTGAGATGAATCCGAGAGCCAAAGCTATGATACCAATTGATTGGGTCCGAGAATTAAGTTCTCTATTGATGTGACTTCAAAAAGGATCAAATATGATGATTGAGTCAATGATTAAGTAGCAGAAATATAGAATCAAAGAACAATAAATGTTGAAAATATACTCATAAATGCTTTGTATATTGATTGGTGAACAAACAAGTTACAGTTGGTGCTAGGGTTTTCATAACAGTGAATTGACAACCACAGAAACTTGTAACTTGAGTACTAGGTATCGTACAAAATGAAAAACTTACGTATGATGGATATTCTATTCTATTTATAGGCTGACATAAAGCCTGTACAAAAAGACTAAACTAGCCTGATAACTAGATCAAAATACCAGTCTAAGTATAAAAGTCTTTATCAGCATTTGTGGTTGAACATCCGCATTAACTAATGCGGATGCCTTGGGCTTCATCAGCATTTCTTGATTGTCTTCAGCATTAAGTGTTTGGTCATCAGCATTGACAAATGCGGATAAACAAACACTTGTCAGCATTTCTTTGTGTATCTGCATTGGTTAATGCAGAAGAACAAATAGTCAACCGCATTTGTTCTGTCAGTCCGTATTTGTATATGCGTAAGAACAAATACTTGTCAGCATTTGTGCTTTGGTCATCCGCATATACAAATGCGGATAGCAAACACTCGTCTTCTTATCTTCATCCATATATCTTCTTGGACTTGTGGGATGTTACCAATAGAACAACCATCAACCACCACTTGAATTGGCATGTATGATCCTTTAATGGTCCAACAACCACCCAAACATCCCAGGTCTTCGTCGTTAAATTTCTATTCCGTAAAATTTTAGAAAAATTTCTAAGGCATTAGGCGCATGGGCACTATGCAGGCGCATGAGCACTATATAGGCGCATGGATGCTACACTGGCACATGAACAGTTAGCCGCATGGGAAAAACTTATACGCATGGACATTGCTTGGGTGCATGAACCACACTTAGGCACATGGGCAGTGGGAGTATGGGCAGTGGGCGCATGGGCACTTAGGTGCATGAGCCACACTTGGGCGCATGGGCAGTGGGCGCATGGGCAGTGGGCGCATGGGAACTTGGGCGCATGGGCAAAACCCTAGGCGCATGGGTTGTTGTTCTATTCGACTTGCACTATTTTCAGACCCCAATCATCATTCTAACATGCTTTTAACCCGCTTCTAGATACTAAGCACCTAACAAGCATATAAACATGAATCACAAACAAAACATACCAAAACATTCAGCCACCCGTGTATACTAAGGTAATAACATACTAAAAGTTATAAAAAGATAGTTGCATACATTTTTAGCCCCAAAACAAGTTTGAAACAGTAAAACCGGGGATCTAGAACTCACCTAGTTGCAACCTTTGAGCAAAATTCCTTCAAACATAAGAACACAAGGAGTTCTAACACCTAAACACACACAACACATAAGGCTCGATCCAAAGGCTGAAAGTCCAGCTGAAACCAAACAAAACACACGAATACTCACCTTCAAGCTGTTCTTCCTCTTCTTCTCTCTAAAATCCGATGAAACTTGTGCTTCTCATTTCTTCCTTCTTCTTCCTATCTGAAAGTAGTTTTAGAAAAGTGATGTATGGGGGGCACTCTCTTTTAAACATAAAATAATAAAGTTTTGTCCTTTTGCACTCTTTAGCCCCCTCCACTTATGTAAATTCTCTTTTCTTTCTTTATTCTTTTCTTTTCTTTGCTTTTTAGTAGAATTCTGAGTGTTACAAGTCCACCCCCCCTTGTATAGGTTTCGTCCCTAAAACCTATCACTCCTCAAACAGTTATGGATGATATTGTCTCATCTCTTTCTCAGTTTCCCACGTAGACTCGAATCCCTTCATGTGTCGCCACTGTACTCGCACAAGTGGGACTACTTTATTTCGTAACTTCTTCTCTTTTCGGTCAATGATTGCCACTGGTTGCTCTACATAATTGAGCCGCTCATCCACTTTAGTGTCTTCCAGCGGTACAATCATAACTTCATCAGCTAAGCACTTTCTCAGATGAGATACATAGAATGTTGGATGAATCCCACTTAACTCATTGGGTTAGCTCCAACCTATAGGCCACCTCTCCTACTCGAGCAATGATTCAAAAAGGTCCTATATATCTTGGGCGCAACTTACCCCGCTTCCTAAAATGAATGATACCCTTCCAAGGTGAAACCTTCAGCATAACTTTATTGCTAACCTCGAATTCAATCGGTCTACGCCTCTTGTCAACATATGACTTTTACATATCTTTTGCCGCCTTCATAAAGGCCTTGATCTTTTTCAGCTTTTCAGTTGTAGCCTCGATCACCTCCATGCTCTCAAACTTCTTCTGTCCAATGTCACCCTAACATACGGGCATTCTACACTTCCTACCGTATAACATCTCATATGGTGGCATACCAATACTAGAATGATAATTATTGTTATATGAGAATTCATCTAACGGTAAGTGTTTATCCCAACTTCCTCCGAAATCGATGACGCATGCTCGAAGCATATCCTCAAGCGATTGTATAGTTCTCTCTGACTGACCATCCGTCTGAGGATGATAGGTCGTACTGATATGTAACCGCGTTCCCATTGCATCATGAAATCTCTTCCAAAACACGGATGTAAACCGAGTGTCACGTTCAGACACAATAGACATGGTACACCATGATGCGTCATAATCTCTTTGATGAACAGATCCGCCAACCTCTTAGATGAATACATCAGACGGATCGGTAGAAAGTGAACACTCTTCGTCAAACGGTCAACTATCACCCATATAGAATCATATCCTCTTGTCGTACGCGGCAACTTCGTAATGAAGTCCATGGTGATGTGTTCCCATTTCCACTCGGGTATATCCAAAGGTTGGATCTTCCCGTATGGCTTCTGATGTTCCGCCTTTACTTGCAAGCAAGTAAGGCACTTACTCAGATACTCTGCTACATCGCGCTTCATTCCCGACCACCAATAATCCTTCTTCATATCGTAATACATCTTCATGGCACTGGGATGAATTGAGTACTAAGTCTTATAAGCCTCATCCATAATCCTCCCTCTTAGATCCCCATAAAGAGGTATCCACATCCATCCAGTTCAGGTTTTGACGCCAAGATTGTTCTCACCTAACTTTGCGACTAGACCATTAATACGCTCGGAAGTAATCCGATCATCTTTCAGCACTTCATCCAGAAATTCTTTGACCTGTTTCATCACGTCAGCGGTCATAACCAACTGATATGCCTTCGCCCGAATTGGCTCGGGTCTCTCCTTTCAGCTTAGAGCATCAGCCATAACATTGTCCTTGCTTGGATGGTAGTTGATCTCACAGTCATAATCCTTTATAAGCTCCAACCATCTCCTTTGCCTCATGTTCAGGTCTTTTTGCTCAAAAAATTACTTTAAGCTCTTGTGGTTAGTGAAGATGGTGCACTTCGTCCCGTACAAATAGTGCCTCCAAATTTTCAATGCAAAGACCACGGTTGCCAACTCCAAATCATGAATGGGATAGTTAGCCTCGTGGATCTTCAACTGTCAGGACACGTAAGCTATAACTTTCTCCGAGTATACCACCAAGTCTTCACTTCCTTCGGGCAACGTCAAGACAGGAGCTTGAGTCAACCTTGTATTCAACTCCTCGAAAGCATTCTCTTCCGCTTGACCCTATACGAACTTCACATCTTTACGGGTCAACCTAGTCAACAGAGAAGCTAACTTGAAGAAGTCTTAGATGAATCTCCTATAATAACCCACCAAACCCAAGAGACTACGGATCTCGGATAGCGTCTTTGGAGATTTCCATTGCATCACTGCTTCAACCTTTGCTGGGTCCACCATGATCCCTTCAGGATTAACAACATAACCCAAAAACTGAACCTCCCACAACCAGAACACGCATTTGGAGAACTTGGCATATAGCCTCTCCCTTATAAGCGTCTCCAGTACCTCCCAAATATGACCAGCATGTTCCTCTTCACTCCTCGAATAAATCAGGATATCATCAATGAATACAATCACTGATTTATCCAACATCGGCCGACACACCCGATTCATCAAGTCCAAAAAGGCAGCTGGCGCGTTGATTAAACTAAAGGACATCACGAGAAATTCGTAGTGTCCATAATGTGTGCGAAAAGATGTCTTAGGAATGTCCTGCTCTTTCACCTTCAACCAATAGTAATCAAATCAAAGATCTATCCTCGAGAACCAACTGGCACCTTGGAGCTGATCAAACAAATCCTCAATCCTTGGTAAAGGATACCGGTTCTTCACCGTCAGCTTGTTCAGCTCATGTTAGTCAATGCACATCCTCACACTACCGTTCTTCTTCTTTACAAATAAGACCGGAGCACCCCATGGACAGATACTTGGTCGAATGAACCCCTTATCTAATAGCTCTTGCAACTGAGCCATCAGTTCCTTCATTTTAGTTAGAGCTAGAGGATACGGTGCCTTAGCCGTAGGTTGAGAACCAGGTATTAAATCAATCTGGAACTCGATCTCGTGGTCAGGTGGCACACCAGGTAGGTCCACCGAAAACACGTCCGGGAAGTCACACACAACTGGTACGTCGGAAAATTATAGTAGTGACGCAGCCACATCCTTCATGTAACCCAGGTAGGCATTACATCCACATTTCATACACTTCTCTACCACCACCATCGAAATCACTTTCACAACCGTAGTAACTCAATCACCATAGATCGTCTACGAACTCCCGTCAGGCGCGGTCAATCAAATCATCTTCTTACGACACACAATATTTGTCTCGTAGGCTGCTAGCCAATCCATCGCTAAGACTACATCAAATCCACCTAAGGTCATCATAAACAGTATAGCAGGAAACTTATGACCTTCTAATTCTATCACGCAATCCGCTAACGCATCAGATACCCTAGTCGATTAACCAATAGCAGTTTCTACGACAAATGGGTCATCAATCTTTCTACTCCTAGCAGACAACTTAGCACAGAATACAAAGAAGATAAAGCTCATACTAGTATCAGAATCAAATAATACAGAAGTAGCAACGTCATTAACTAGAAATGTACCTGATACGACATTAGGGTCCACTCTGGCTTCCTCGTGAGTCATAGTAAAGGCCCTTGCCCTGGCCTTCTACAATTCCTTCTCTTTCTCAACCTTTTTTCCCGCCTTCGAGCTCTCAGCTCTCGGCTTTTTTCACCCCCGACTCATATGACCTGTCTCCCCACAGTTATAGCACCTCAACAGCCTATAATCCTTTGCCATATGCCCTGCCTTCCAACACCTGAATGAAATGTTCGAGCCCCACCAACATTCCCCCACATGCTCCTTCCTACACTTATTGCACATTCTCATCCCTGTACTTGTCGTCACCACCTTCCAGTCATCCACCCTTACCTTTTTGATCTTGGGGGTGAAACCACCACCGTCAAATTGTTTCGCATTCCAGATTCTGTCACTACCACCCTTCTTATTCACCCCTATCACTGCCACATTTCTCTTGTCGTACAACCTCCCTGCTAGGTCAACCACCGACCTAAAAGTACTCGGCCGGGCGAAGATCATGTGCTTGTGGATATCCGCCGACAAACCCTGGATATACCTCTTGATACTCCGTGACAAGGGTGTCACCTGGTCTGACACCAGCCTCGCCATCTCGTTGAACTTGGTCGTATACTGCTGGTGTGTCATGGTTCCCGCTTCCAGCTGCAGGAACTCTCTTTTGATTTTGTCGAGTTCCCTGTGAGGACAAAAATCCTCGATCACCAGCTTCTTCAGTTCACTCCACCTCATTCTTCCAATCGCCCTGCTACCCTCGGCCTGGATGATGTTGTCCCATCAGCATAAGGCCGAATCCATAAATGAGTGAGTAGCGAACTTCACCTTCTGGTCTTCCTGACATTCGCTGATCTCCAGCACAACCTCCATTTCTCTTACCCATCAAGAAGAAGTGGCAGCGTTACCATTGCCATCAAAAGTTGGGGGTCCACATCTTTGAAATGCGACATAGTTGCAGCCCCGTGCTGTTTCTTCATAGTTTCTTCTTTCTCCTCCTCACTCGAGACAACCGTCTCAGCCTCTAGTTGCTCTGTTTCTCCTCTCTCATCATTCCCCTCTCAGCGGTCTTCTTCTTTTCCCTCTTTTCCTTCTTCTCATCCTCCCTCATAGCTCTAATCACTTCAGTCACCACAGACGAAAGAATCATCTGCCTGACTTGATGGACCTCCTCAACTACTACCTCTTTCACTGAATCCCTCAAGTTAGCATTCTCATCTCCAGTTTCTTAGTGATGGATCTTGGCCTCTTCAGATGCCGTTTCGGCAGCTCTAGCCCAGTCCCTCATGATACGCGGTCCAGCACCATGTCCACCACGTACTCCACCTTGTGAGGCCTTTGATGATCTACCACCGGCCATCTCTAACCACTATAAGATTTAAATTCCAATACGATCAGTCAAGGTAATAGCTCGGGTGATGTCAAGTATAGTTAGTCCCTAATTACAGTGGCCAGTTATGATTAGTCACTTACTCTACTCTTCATTCCCCAAGCATTTTCTATCCTAACTACATCAGTATTCAAATCTACTAAGATCACATAAGTCAAATAACACACGCACATAATACCGATTAGCTTTAAGAAAATTACCTGATGGCACGTAGCTACTTGGGCTGGCATCCCTTCCCTTTTCTTGTCCCATTCTCAGTTCAAGTTTTAGGTTTTGAAAACAAGTTACCCAATTCTCTTAAACTTTGGCTCTGATACAAACTTGTAATGCCCCGTTCCTGGGATGCTTACAGTTGGACATTCATTGCACATAATATTTAAAACATATTAAGACTCATTTGAATAATATGAACATTGCATCGAAATAATTTAACAAAAAACACTTCATGCATTAATAATCATTTTTGCCAAATAATACATCGTTGTTAAAGTTACAAAAGAATATTTAGTTGCATTACAAGACAAAAATATCATTTCTGCATAAGATGGATGCCAGATTCTATTTGCCAAGTAGCTTCACCCTCGTGCCATCCCCAGTAACAAGTTACCTGCCAACTGAAAATGCATAAAAATCAGCGTTGCTGAGTGAGTTCTAGTTTTATAAATAAAATACGTTTCATACATTTAAAACGTTTTCTTTACTTCCATACATGGTCATTCATCGTACATATAACAGGGTAATATCATTATTATCTTCCATTACTGCACATATTCGTTCGGTCATCATATTCATTTCTCATCGTTCGTTTCATTTATTTCGCCCATTTCAAACTTTTATTCATTATCTTTACTTTCATCTGGACCAATGTCATATGCTATACCCCAAACATTGGCACGAAGTTGGTACTAGGCCGAAGTCTAAAAATAGACCCCTAACATTTTGCACAAAGCTGACTCTAGTACCAAGGCAAGCGACAAGGGTCCCGTTACGTGCATAGTGGTCAATCACCAAGATTGACCCCTGTGTGCATCCTCATGGGTTAGCTAAACCGCACACAGTTGAGATAACAACTTCTTAATAAGTTGTGATCCTCCATACATTTGCTTACAAGACTTTTATTCATTCGTTATGTTCATTTTTCATTATCTTTAATCTTTCGCTTCATTTATGATAATACTTTACCTACACAATCATAACACACCACGTAAGGTCACGCAATAATACATAATATGGAACATGCATAACATGCTTCAAACATGCATAACACCAATAAACATAACCACCAAACATCCCAGGTCTTAGTCGTTAAATTTCTATTCCCTAAAATTTTAGAAACATTTCTAAGGCATTAGGCGCATGGGCACATACAGGCGCATGAGCACTATATAGGCGCATGGATACTATGCAGGAGCATGAACAGTTGGGCGCATGGGAAAAACTTAGGCGCATGGGAAGGTTTGGGCGCATGGACACTGCTTGGGCGCATGAACCTTACTTTGCGCATAGGCAGTGGGCGCATGGGCACTTTGTGCGCATGGGCACTTAGGCGCATAGGCAAAACCTTAGGCGCATGGGCAGTTCTGTTCGACTTACACTATTTTCAGACCCCAATCATCATTCTTACATGTTCTTAACCCGCTTCTAACATACTAAGCACCTAAACAAGCACATAAACATGAATCATAAACAAAACATACCTAAACATTTACCCACCCATGTATAATAAGGTAATAACACACTAAAAGTTATAAAAAGATAGCTACATACATTTTCATCACCAAAACAAGTTTAAAACAGTAGAGCCGGGGATCTAGAACTCATCTGTTTCAGCATTTGAGCAAAACTCCTTGAAACTCGAGAACACAAGGAGTTCTAGCACCTAAACACACATAACCGAACACACACAACATATAAGGCTCGGTCCAAAGGATGAAAGTCCAGCTGAAACCGAACAAAACACACGAAAACTCACCTTCAAGTTGTTCTTCCTCTTCTTCTCTTTAAAAACCGATGAAACTTCTACTTCTCCTTTCTTCTTTCTTCTTCCTAGCCGAAAATAGTTGTAGAAAAGTGATGTGTGGGCGGCCACTCTCTTTTAACCATAAAATAATAAAGTTTTGTCCTTTTGTACACTTTAGCCCCCCCACTTATGTAAATTCTCCTTTCTTTCTTTATTCTTTTCTTTTCTTTTCTTCTTAGTAGATTTTCGGGTTTTACATCACACAATCACCGTCTACTTCGTTTTAGCCACCGGACCTACTGACATATCCCAACACAATGCCTCTGACCTCCTTCAGACACTATCCAAGCTTCCTAAATCCTACACAGAAAATAAGATAAGATTATATACACAACAACTTAAAGAGCAAACAAATATATAAAACGATCAAAGTCTATTCTCCCCCAAAATTTCTATTAAAGTGCAACAAAAGAAATTTCCTCTTAAACGGAGATACATTTTAGGGAAGTGTGGGTTTTTGGAGCTTCTTAGCACATGAATAAAAATTTTAGTTTTTATTATTTATTATATATTTTTTGTTGTTTTTTATTGTTTTTTGAACTCTGACTGTTGCTAGAATTTGCCCTTAAAATGATATTAGACCCAACATGTTGATCAATTCATAAAAACGAGATTTATCAAAAGTTTTCATGAAAAGTTCAGCCTTTTGACTTTTGGTTTCAATGTGAATAATATCTATAAAACCCTTTCCTGAACATATCGGATTGCATAAATTATTGTTTTAATATGCTTGGTGCGGGTATGATGATTTGGATTTTTGGCGATTCCAACAGACGCTTCATTATCGCAGAAGAGCGGCATATGAAGGAAGTTAATTACGTAATCCATCATTTCATGTTGAATCCATAGCACTTGACAGCAGCAACTTGAAGCAGTGATATCCTCAGCCTCGCGTATGGACAGAGAAACTGTTGTCTGCGTTTTGCTTTGCCATGAAAAAAGGCAATCCCCGAGATATTGATATACAGACTTTCTATCAAGCTTACAACCTCCATAATCATTGTCAGAGTATGCATGAAGATCAAAGTTTCCTCCCTTTGGGTACAAGAGACCCAATCGGGGAGATCCCTTTAAGTAGTCGAAGACACGTTTAGCAGCTTTCTCATGAGATTCTTTTGGATTGGCTTGATATCGAGCACAATAACACATATCAATTGTAATATCAGGATGACTTGCGATAAGATACATGAGGGATCCGATCATTGAACAATAACGATGAGCATCAACTGGCTTTCCATTGTCATCAGGGGTTAGGCAGGTTTGTGCAGAAAATAGAGTAGGCTTGGGAGAAGCATCATTCAGTTTTACTTCGATAGGATTTCCAGAATGTATTTCTCTTAATGAATAACAATTCCATCTGTTTTTTGTTCAACCTGTAATCCTAAGAAGAAACACATCACCCCCATCATGCTCATTTCAAATCGCTCTTTTATCACTTCTTCAAACTCTCTACACAACTTCTCATTCATTGAGCCGAAGTTGATGTCATCGACATATACTTGAACAATGAGCACATCTCCATTAACATCCTTCTTAAACAATGTCATGTCTATAGTTCCACGTGCGAAGCCTTTGCCGAGGAGATACTGTGTTAGGGTTTCATACCAGATTCTAGGGGCTTGATGTTATCCAAACAAGGATTTATTTAGTTTGTAAACTTTGTCAGGCAAATCTGGATCTTTGAAACCCAGTGGCTAACAAACATAGATCTATTTGTCAATGGCTCCATACAGGAATGCACACTTGACGTCCATCTGAAAGACTTTGAAATTTTTGTGAGAATCATGAGCAAGGAAAATCCAAATGGCTTCAATCCAGGTGATGGGGCAAACATCTCAGTGTAATCTGAAGATCAAATATAGGTTAGACTCACCTTAGTTTAGTTTATGTGTATATTTCTATGTAATAGGATTAATGTTAGTTTACTTTTGTAAGTTAATTTGTTTAGTTTATGATATTTTGTAGTCCAGCGAAACTATGAGCGAATCTGTAGTGTCGCTCGCAGTCATCTGTTTAGTTTACCCGGCGAAACTGTTGTTTCTGCCGGCGAAACTATAGTTTCGGCAGCACATTTTCGCTGTCAGCGAAACTGTTTGCGAAACTAAGACTGCTATATATAGAAATGATCTTGCTCATTGTTGGGCATCCTTAAAAAAACCCTAATCGAGTATTTGTGTTGCAAGAGTCATTTGTAAGCTGTTATTCACTGATATACATTGAGCTTATCTTCTTTTAATTGTATTGTTGCTTTATGGGTTATATTTGAATACATTTAGCTTATTCTTGTTCATCTTAATCATTGTGTTTGTTGTTATTTCTAGTATTTAACGATTCAAACTTTCATTTGTACTGAAAATTGATCACATAGACCAACAAAATGGTATCAGATCCTTAGTGCTCTTGATTGTTTGAGGTTTTTTGTTATTTTGTTCAATATCACTATTTCATCAATTCTGGATCAATTTTTGAGTGTATTTGATATGGAATTTGATTGAATTTTGCTTGATTTTGGTTGGAAAAGATCTGTGAATCATCAGATCTCAAATCCATTGAGATTTGGGTGATTTCAGATTGTTTTCGGGGTTTAAAGGGTTTTCAGATTCATCCAGCAAAACTACGGTATCTTACAGTGAAACTATCATATTCTTCTAGCGAAACTGCAGGTGTTTTACACATTGTAGTTGTTGTTAGCTTTTCTGCAAAACTAGAAACACTGAACGAAAGTTCAACAGTGCTTGTGTCTCATTTCAAGCGAAATTACTATCAAAAGTACCTCTGAACGAAAGTTCAAACTTATTTCCTACGAAACTCTCAGCGAAACTAAGCATTTTCAATCTTCAGGCTAGCGAAATTGCTGTCGAAATTGCTAGCAAAATTTCCATTTTCTCTGCGAAACTAGTTTCTGCGAAACTAGCTCAGTGAAATTACACATTTTCTGCGAAACTGCCTTTCTCTTCTGCAAAACTAGCATGTCAAAGATGACTTCTCTCACTCTTACTGATTTAGAACGTGTTGCTCTCAACAGACCTCCAAGACTCATAAATGGTGACAATTTTGAGGATTGGAAGAGATGTCTCAAAGCCTATTTCTTCTACACCAACGAGAACCAATGGGAATCTATCATCACTGGTCCACACAAGCCAATGGTTACTGTCGGTGGTACCGTATCTCAAAACATGGATTCTGCCATATTCACCGAGAAGGATCAGAAGCTGATTGATCGAGTCCAAAAAGCTTTTAGAGCATTAACTCTATGTCTTGCACCTGACATCTATAATCGCTTTGCTGAACATAAGGATGCAAAATCGTTGTATGATGCATTATGTGAATTCTATGATGGAAATGAAGACCTTAAGAAGGACAAGAAAGCCCAACCTTAGAAGGAGTTTAATTCATTTGTTAGGCATAAAAATGAAGATCTTACTGATATCACCAATAGATTTTTGTCAGTGTCAAGCACTCTAAAGAAGTATGATGATCAGTTTGGTAATCATGAGCAGGTGAATAAGCTCCTAGATTCTCTACCACCCCAATAGAGCTTACAAGTGAGAATGCTGAAGCGGGAGAGAAACTTTGCTGATTACAAGCTTATGGATGTAATCAACAAACTGAAATCCATTGATTTAGATCTGAACAGACGGGAATTTAATCAGACCATGATGCCTACATTTGGTTATACTCAGAATGCTGCATTACTATCTTCCGCTGCAAGCTCTCCAATACAGGTATCTTGTCAAGGCGTTGTGAACACCGGTGATTATTTTGGAGGTTGTGGTAATACTGGGAGAGATCAAGCTTACTTGAAAGCAACTGTTGAAACTTATGTTCCATCTAAGACAATGGCTCTTTTTGGTATGTTCGTTCAGAGTTATGAAGCTCTTGTAGCTGGGGATTTGAAAGGAAAAGGGTTGACGATGGAGGATATGTATCAGGTGGACCCTGATGATCTTGAAGACACTGGCATTCAATGGCAAATGGAAATGTTGACACTTAGAGCTCGAAGATTTATGGAGCGCACTGGTAGAAAGAATTTTGGAGGTCAAAGCTCTAACTCCAAACTAGGTTTTGATAAGTCTAAGCTAAGGTGTTTTAATTGCAAACAGTTGGGGCACTTCAAACGTGAATGTCCATTGCCAATCGTCACTGATCCTGGTAATTCAGGAGTTCCAAGATTAATTTCAAGCAGGGGAAAAGAGGAAGCGAGTCACAAGAAAGAGACCGCATGATCTCTAACTTTGATTGGAGTGTTGAAGTTAAAGAGACGAGAGAAGAGGTTAATAAAGCACTGGTGGCTGAGATCATGGAAGGAATGATGAAGGTGAATTGTGAGGATGACTTTGATCCATTCAAGGAATGAAAGAATGAAGATGAAGTGTCTGAGGAAGTGTCTGAGGAGGTGTAGGAGGATGAGAAGGTGAAAGAAGGTAATATGGAGGAGATCAGGAAGGAAGGAAGTCAACCCACTGAGCTAGAAAAGGAAAAAGATGATGCTGCTACCACCCTCGAGGAAAACAAGTTGAGTACTCCGGTGTGTCAATGCGAGAAAGCTCTTGCAGCTGAAAAAGTGGTGATGGGACTTCCCTATGAGGTAATTCAGGATATGTCTTCTTCAGCTTGTAAAATCAGGTTATTTGGGGTCTATAAAGCTAATCGTTTATTGATTGATAATGAAAAGGATTTGAAACGAATTAATGAGGAACTTAAAATAAACGAGTCTAAATATTTTGTTAAATTAAATGAGGCTTTAAAAGAGAATGATCACCTAAAAATAATAGTTTTGGAAAGAAATGTTGAGATTAATACTTTGACTTAAAGGGTTGCTCTTGCTGAGTTTGAAACAAGCAAGCTTCATTCAAAGCTTGATAAATGGACTATATCGGGAATGAAACATGACGATTTATGTAAATCTCAATGGGGGGCTAGGATTAAAAACAGGTTTGGGATATGAAAATGCTAAGGTTTATCCTCCTCCTAGTACTTATTGTTATTCACCTATGCCTGTTCCTCATCCTTCTAATGATTTGATCCAAATAGATACTAACAGTATGTCTGCAGGTTTAGAAGGTGTGAACCCTAAGCATGTTTGTGAGGACTACAATTATGGACCGACTAGCGGGCTTGGATGCTCTAGCCTTAGTACACCTGAATCTCAGCATCCTGTTTTAGATTATAAATCTAGTTTAAATTCTGTTTTTGTCTCTAGTGATTCTGTAAAAGACTCTATTTCTTCATGTTCTAGTGATGTTTCTGTTTCATCTTTAAATTCTGTGGATTGTGATATTGCTATTCCTTCTGATTGTGTTAATCTTGTGACTGATATCACTATGAAGAGTAATAAGGAAATTAAAATTAACTGCTTCAAAAAATTCATTTCTCACCCTATTCCATCTTTTACTCCAGCTAAAACTTCTGTGTCAAATGAAAGGGTCATATCCTCATTTGAAGCAAGTACAAGTGGTACAAGTACTACATGTATTTCAGATAACATCTCATCTTCCTCTGTAAACAATCATTCTTTTTGAAATAGAAGCAGATCTATAGATATGTATGAGACATACAGTGACGTTCATTCTAGATTGTCTGAAAGTGATGAGGAAATATGCATTGATAAAATTCCAACCTTATTACATAACATACCTAGATTAAAACCACATTGCTTTTGATTTGGTTAAGATGATCATGTAATTAAGCATTGCCCTCAACTTTATCATAGACATGTTAATAGAAATTCTTTTGAGAATTGGTTAACTAAATCAGTTAATAACTTCTTTTGTAAGAAATATGATATTCCTAAACCCAAAGTTGTTCAAACTTGGGTTCCTATTTCACCTGGTTAACTTTCTCTTTGATATTTTTGCAGGAGACATCCACTAAAGTTGTAAATAGTGTGTGGCATGTTGATAGTGGATGCTCCAGACATATGACGGGACTTAAAGATCTTTTGACCAATTATCGAATAATAAGTGGAGGTTACATCGCATTCGCTGGCGACAAGAAAGGAGGGAAAATGATTAGTCAAGGAGAAGTTTCCAACGACTCTCTTACCTTAGAGAAAGTCAACTACGTACCTGAGCTTGCGTTCAATCTGTTGAGTGTCTCTCAGATTTGTGATAAAAGCATTCCGGTCTTATTCAAGTCAAATGAATGTCTCTTTTTGAAATCTGAGATTGATATTCCAGATAATATGGTACTAATGCGGGCTCCAAGAAAGCATGATACATATCTTCTTGATACGAGTTCAAAGGATTCAACGTCTACCGTCACCTGTCTTTTTTCCAAAGCTTCCACCTCTGAGTCTTTCTTATGGCATCATAGATTGGGCCACGTTAATTTTAAAAATATAAACAAATTAGTTAAAAACAATCTTGTTAGGGGATTACCTTTAAAAGATTTTTCGATGGTAGAAAAATGCATGGCGTGCACCAAGGGTAAAAACATTTCTCCATCTTGTTTAGTCGTAGAAATTTAGGGGGAGAATAATAACTGTTTCTCTTGCTTTCTTCTGTAGAGATTATCTAACTTTCTGTGATGTCTGAACAATATGAAGGAGGTCAACAGTATCGTGTTGGGATTTGCTTGATAGGCTCAGCCCGAAAGCAAAGTAGACAGTACTCCTGTAGCTTAACTAAAAGAATAAGAAACGTGATGACTCGGATAATCCCCTTGGCATCTTTGGCCTTCGCAAAGTTTCAAATCCTTGTTCAAAAAGGAGTGAGAACGGGGCATCTCTGTGTTGTATTATTCTTATCATATGTATCCTTGTTTCTAAACTAACCATCTGTTCTCAAAAGCTTTACGCTTGTCCATCTTTGTATCCAAGAAGCTTCTATGTGTACTTTTGTGTCTTATGTTTGTGCTCATCTCCTCTGTTGTATAGTAGTACTGACCTGGAGTGATGATCTCCTCTGCTGTACGGAAGTATTGACCTGGAGCTCTTATCGGCACAAAGTGATGATCTCCTCTGCTGTACGATAATACTGACCTAGAGCTCTCATCAACAGAATATGAAGAACTCCTCTACTGTACGGTAGTACTGACCTGGAGTGTTCATCAGTACAACATGATGATCTCCTTTGCTGTACGAGAGTACTGACCTGGAGCTCTCATCAATTGTTGTCTATAAGAATCTTGCTTCTTTTGAGAAAGGATCTTTGTTGTACGTCAAAAGAATTAATCAATCAGTCGGTGTCACTCGTTCAATATATCATGAGGACATGATAAGTTTCTTTGCCAACTGTCTGTGGGGACTGAGTCATTTAATGTCTTCTTTAAATAAACCGACAACATGATAACAACAGCTATGGGTTACTTGTCGAAAAGAAGAAGGCATGGACTTAAAAAGGACAAATATATCTGCAATATCACCGAACTATGACTCTCCAGAAGATTCTTTCAGCTTCTCGTTCTTCCTATGCTTTTTTCTTTTTTTTGTTAAAACGATATGATGTTTGGTGTGATCGTGTGGGGCACTTTCTTCTGTTTTCCTTTATTGTGTTTACTTTGTCTTAAAATTCATTTTTTAAAAAATTCATTTTTTTTAAATTTAAATTTTAGGGTTTCCAGCGAAATTATAGTTTAACTGTTAGTTTCGCAAGGCGAAACTGTAGTTTCGCTTGGCGAGACTGCAGCTTCGCTGACTTTTTCGCCCTGGTTCTTTCGCCCTGGTTCTTTCGCCCATTCTTTCGCTCGGCAAAACTATAGTTTCGCTGCTGCGAAACTAAAGTAAAGATGCCGCTGCGAAATTACTTACTATTTAACTCCTGCTCCGAAACAGCGTTCTCATTTTCACAGTTTCGAGAGAGAGAGAATTTAGAGTTTTCAGGGATTTTATTTAGCGAATCTGCGTTTGTTTGTTGTTTTGTGTTGTTTATGCACTGATTCTTCTTCGCAAGTGAGTTTTGAACTCAGGACCGTAGTTATATTTAGGTTTTTGTGAATCATTGTGATGTATTTTGATTGAGACCGTTCGGTTGTCTCGCAGTTCATACTGCGAAACTACCAACAGTCCAGCCAAACTGAACGAAAGTTCTTGATTATTCTGTGAAACTGTGCAGTTATGCTGTCCGAACAAACTTAACAGTTTTGCATAACAAAACTCATTTTTGCTGCGCCGAAACTATAGTTTCGGCAGGTCGAAACTACCACACTGTCTTGCCAAAACTATTAGATTTTGCTGCCGAAATTGCTTTTTTCTCCGGCCGAAACTATAATGCTTCCTGCGAAACTATAATTTCGGCTAGCGAAACTATCCTTTTGTTTAAATTTTAATCTTTTTCTTATTAATTTTCTGTAATATTATTGTTCAACATATCATACTAACTTATTCTATCTGATTTTCAGATTAAATGGCAAATGTGAAGTTTGATGTGAGGAACAACATCATAGCCATTCTAGATGATACACACCCGAAAGTTGCCGGGTTTAGAGACTGTATGCGATGGCTGCAGAGATCCCCTATTGCTTACGCTATCTCATACTCCACCACTATATATGATTTGCACATCAGAGACTTCTGGCGTACAACTGAGTATGACACAAGGGGAGACTCTCAGAGGATTATGGCCAGAGTATTGAAGAACAAGCTGATTATCATTGATGAGGTCATATCAAGAGTGTTGAGGCTTGATGAGGATTCAGGATAGGAGGTTGCATTATCTGATCAGGAAGTATTTGACGCCTTCCGGTCTATGGGATATGAGGGTCCTCCATTCAGGACGAGAAAGGAAATCAAAAAGTCCTTTCTCTCAAAGGAGTGGAGATATATAGCCCATATTTTCATCATATGCTTAGATCACCGTAAAGGTGGATCGGACGGGCTGAACCTGGACTGGGCAAAGGCAATGGTGATATGTTGTAGGGGAGAGAAGGCCAATATTGCTAGACTGATATTTGCCTGCATGGTAGAGAATGTGATGGCCCTGAAGAAGGACAAATGGCTGCTATACCCTCGATTCATTCAGATGATCATAGATAACCTCATCCCTAACATTCCCAGACATGGAGATGTAAAGAGCTTAGTGTCGATGAAACCCGCATTTTTGCTGATTGTTGTGCAATTAGGCATGACCTTAGCGGGAAGATTACCCATCTATGGGAAAACATGTACATTCCAGAACGCTGGGATTATATCAGGAGAGTAATCGAGTCTAAAAATAAATGTGCTGAAGAAACGAGGCAGAAACAGTCGGAAGAGGTAAAGAAGAGAAAGAGATATGCTAAAGAGAAGGATTATGCGTTTGAAGAGGAGATCCATGAGATGGCATCTGAGACCAGGGCTGGAAAAAAAAAGAGGGCTAAGAAGAGAGCCGATCAGGGAGAAACTGAGAGGAGAACCAAACACAGACATCAAACTTTTACTGAGCCCTCACAGACGGAAGGAAGGGCAGGATTAGATGAGGATGTGATCAGGAACCTCAACACATCTCTTTCCAATGAGTTGAGCATGATTAAGACAAAGCTTACAAATCAGGAGATAAGGAGAAGCAAAAGGGTGAGGTGATGGAGGGTATGACTAAATGCTGATAGATCAGAACAAACTGATCAAAAGACGGCTCCAGGAGGTGAAGGAGCTAAAGGCTGCAGCCGGCCTGCCCAATCAGCTAACTCAACATGAGTTAGATGATTTGACTGATACTTCCAAGTACCCATTTCTGAATATGTGTACTTCTTCCAGGGTATGAGAGGGCACATCTGGTGCAGGAGCAGAAGAAACAGGAGGTTCTGAAAGAAGAAGAGAGAGTGAGAATGTGGAGCACGTAGAGGAGGTAATTGAGGCTGGGTTTGTTGATGTGGGAATAAACTTCGATGACTTTACAGGAGAGGAGAGAATGCCAAAATAGACAGAAGCTACTGAGAAGACGATTGGGAAGGGATTAGTAGGTGAGGAGGAAGATGATGAACAACTGGTAGTCTATGATTCTGAACCAGAATACTATGAGGTGGATGAAAGACCTCTGACTTATGTATTCCAGAAGGGGAATAATGAGAATGACGTGATAGAGATGGAAAAGGAAGATTGGTTTGTGAAAGAAAAGGAGCCTGAAGAACTAACTCCCCTATTTCAAAACATGGAAGGGTTGAGGAAAAAGGAGGCTGATAAAAGGATCATAAGCTGGAAGTACAACCCCAGCCTCAAGATGTTTATGATTAAGAAGAGAGGAAGAGGCATCACATATCTGCATAAAAGGAAGGCTTTTAAGACCTTGCCGAGATGGGATCTGAGATGATTGGCAGTTTTGCCTCTACTTGATGCTGATCTAAGTGAAAGGGCGAAGTTGCTAGAGAAGGAGATAAAGAATGGACTAAACGATAACTTTGAGTCTTTCGGGTTTATGAAGGCTGAGCGGAAAAGGACAAAGAAGGACAAGGATTGGGAGACGGGTAAGGGAAAGATTATGTTGAGTGTGAAACCCCCAAAGACCGTACAGAGAGTTAGGCTGGCGAATCCCTCCCCCCAACGACTACAAGGATTCAAGAAGTGGTTTTATGATAACAATACGGGGGAGGCGGTGATCAGGGTGAAGGATGGAATAGAATATAGACTTTTTGATCCAGTGGAGCTTTTTGGATTCTCTGATGAAGACCTGCTTGTTCTTTGTGAGAACTATATTAAAGCAGGAGCAGGGGAGGAGACGAGGAAAGAGGCAAGCCTATTTATGGTGGTGTCTAACAAAGTGAGAGGAGTGAGAGCCGAGGTGAGGGAGCTGGCGAAGAAGGTGAGAGCTGATGATGATCTGAACATGGAGATTCGAGACTTAGCACACAAATCTGCACAGGCTAGTGCTCGTCCCGAAGGAGCTGATGAAGCAGAAGGTGACCAGAGTGGATTAGTTGCTGAAGCTCACAAGAAAGACAATGCAGGAGCTGAGAAAGATAAATCAGATGCAGGAGCGGGGGAGACTGGAGCTGAATAAATTCATCAAGACCAGAGAAGACGGTGAGATCTAACCTAGGGGGAGTATTGAAGATCAAGTATAGGTTGGACACACCTTAGTTTAGTTTATATGTATATTTCTATGTAATAGGATTAATGTTAGTTTACTTTTGAAAGTTAATTTGTTTAGTTTATGATATTTTGTAGTCCAGCAAAACTGTGAGCGAATCTGTAGTTTCGTTCACAGTCAGCTGTTTAGTTTACCCGGCGAAACTATTGTTTCTGCCGGGCGAAACTATAGTTCCGGCAGCACAGTTTCGCAGACAGTGAAACTGTCTGCGAAACTAAGACTGCTATATATAGAAATGATCTTGCTCATTGTTGGGCATCCTTACAAAAAACCCTAATCGACTATTTATGTTGCAAGAGTCATTTGTAAGCTGTTATTCACTAATATACATTAAGCTTATCTTCTTTTAATTGTATTATTGCTTTATGGGTTATATTTGAATACATTTAGCTTATTCTTGTTCATCTTAATCATTATGTTTGTTGTTATTTCTGGTATTGAACGATTCAAACTTTCATTTGTACTGAAAATCGATCAGATGGACCAACATAATCAATCCCCTCCTCTTGAGCAAAACCTTGAACAACTAGACTTGATTTGTTTCTAATCATAACTTTGCAGTCTTCTGGTTTTATCTTGAATACCCACTTTGTTCCAGTTAGATACTTATTTGGAGGAAAACCAACTAGTTGCCACACCATTAGTTTTCTAAACTGTTGAAGTTCTAACTACACTTACTCAACCCAGCTGGGATCTTTAAGAGCAATTTGAGATAGAAAGCAAGCAAAGAGACATTTATTGATTAGCCCAGATTAGCGACATGTTTTGGAACAATTTGAGATAGAAAGCAAGCAAAGAGACATTCATTGATTAGCCAGATTGGCTTCGAGTCCTAACACCATCAGATATTGATCTAATGACATAATCATGTGGGTGGTCTTTCATGGTTTTGAAGTTAGTGTTAAGGGTTGATGAATTGGATGAAGTAAGTTGTGAGGAAGATGGTTGTGAGGTGGATGATGGTAAGGTGGATGGTTGATTGGAAATAGGACTTTGTGACATTTATGATGGTGTTAAAGGGATTTGGTTTTTAGGTGCAAGATGAGGTTGAGGTTGTGTTCTGGTTATGGTTGAGGTTGTGTAACTGGTTGTTGTTCTAGTTGTGGTTGAGGTTGTGGTTCTAGTTGTGGTTGAGTTTATGGTTCTTGTTGTGGTTGAGGTTATGGTTCTGGTTGAGGTAACTAGGAATAAAGGGTTAACCCCTTGATGAAGGAATATCATCATCAGGAAATGAGATTGAATGAATTGAAAATGGTGTGTGAATCAATAGAACCAATCTGTATCAGAACTAGCGTTGGAAACATTTGACTCTTGCCAATCAACATAGAAAGATTCTTGCACTATTCCTGTTCGTTTGTTTTATACTATATAAGCCTTTTGAGCTGGAGAGTATCTAACAAAGTAAAATTCATCTGACACTACTACAAATTTGGTATTTTGAGTTTGAGTATTCAACAAAGTACATGAGCACCCGAAGGGATGAAAGAAGTCAATCAACGGTTTTCGCTTGTGAAACAGTTCATATGGAGTCTTCATCTTGTCTTTCACAATCAGAACTCTACTCAGAACATAGGAAGCCCATGGTTGACTGCTTCTGCCCAGAAAATAATAGGAAGTTTAGATTCTATGAGCATAGTCCGGACTGCTTCAATGAGAGTGAGGTTCTTTCTTTCAGCAACTCTGTTCTGCTGAGGTGTTTGAAAAGCGCTAAATTGTCTAAAAATTCCTTTGCCTGCACAGAATGAAACAAAGATCTGATTTCTAAACTATGTTCCATTGTCGCTTCTGATCGCCAAGACTTTGTTGTTGCTGATGTTCTAAATGGTTAAAATCAGTTTCTGCAACACCTCAGCCGTCTCCCATTTATGTGACAAGAACCTCACCCAAGAATGTTAACAACTTTGGTATCTTAAAGAAAAGCACCTACTTTCATCCCTAATACATTTAAAAAAACTAATCAAACTTATATAACACCTAATACATTTAAAAACTAGGTAATGGTTGGTCCAGAAAGTATTTTTACAGCGAGAAAATATAATACAAATAAACAAGAAGAAATTCTTTATAAATATGCAATTTGTGGACTCGAAAGAGCTTGAAAGCAAAAGACGCAAGGTAGTTAAGTTGATGAAAATTGGCGATTTCCTCCTCCTCTCCTCTACATGTCTTCTAAATTTCATCCACATTTAGGTTCCACCGATGCGAGGAGACAAAGGGCACGCCTGGAGGAACTCAGGAGGAGGAAGCTTGAAGAATAACGAAAGATCAACGATAGGAGCAATGAAGATGACAGAAAGTGGACCATCGTTAGGAAGAGACCCAGAAGATACAGGGTGGAAGCTGAGTACAAGAACAAAGTAAACTACTTTATTTCAAACCTCCTAACCGGATGCACTAAGGAGGCATTACGGAAGGCTTTTCAGTACCATGAAAACCACATGGATGCTTTCATTCCAAGTAAATGGGACAAATGGGGAAACATATTTGGTTTTCTGAGGTTTGTAGATGTAATAGATGGGGAGGAATTCATGAAAGAACTAGAGGGCACTACAATGGATGGCATGAGGATATGGATAACAATTTCAAAGTTTGAAAGGCAAAGGATGGATTTCAAGCGGATGATAGGAAATGCTGGAAAAAGACGAGAAAGGGACCCAGTTACCACAAGGGTGTACAAACATATTGAGGAGCCCCTTATTAGCAATACCAAAGTGGGAAAATACTTCATAGATGTGGTTACTCCAATAAAGGAAACCATTGATATGATCACGATAAATGGAAGGCCTAGGATGCACCCACTAAAAGATGTTTCAATGGTGGGGGAGGTTCATAGTATGTCCATACTAAATGATCTCAAGTTTTACTTAAAGGCAAGAAATAGGGTTCCAGATTGCTCGGTGAGATATTTGTGTGGCCTAAGAGTTCTGTTATCTTTTTTCGATAGTGTAAAGGCTTCTCAATACAAAACAAACGTGGGTTGTGCTTGGAGGCCATATTTGCATCACTAGAACCTTGAGATGGGTGCGGTGTCAGCCATGAAAGAATTTCTTAGGTAACCATAAGAGGAATTCCACCCCATCTCTTTAATAGCAAAACTTTTGGAAAAAAAATTGAATCACGTGGCAAGATCATGCTTCCATCCGATGTCTCCATGTATGATGGAAACCTCACTTTTGAAAGACTTGCTATTCTTACGAACTCAACTAAAAGGATACAAAAAGAACTATCTATAATCATGGGAAATCATAAATATTCATGTTGGGTGGGGGAAGACGATGAAACATGGATTCCGTAGTTCATGAAGCCTGGCTTGTCCGACAATAATTCCTGCCATGCATGTAGTTCGTGCAATCTGAAGAATGGGATCACTAAGCAGATCGGGGACCCACTCGGTTCAGATGGATGCTACTCTAGATCCACAGATTCTCCTAGTCCAAGAGTAGAATTTCCAGGGGAATTCGAGAAGACCATGGCCGAAAGGTCAAAAGTCCCTTGCATGGAAGATGATTTGGTATCCTTGACATTCGAGTTGGATGGATTCTCGCAAAGCACATGTATGCCTGGGGCTGGCGGAGGCTGCGCGTTCAACTCCCATAATGGGCCTGGGGACAATGTTGTGGCCCATGAAGATAACGTTGGAATTTCCTAATTAAATATGGTGGACTTGGACCCTTTAGACTCGGCCTAACAATTGACAAGATTCTGGGCCACACTACAATGGATCAAGAAGAGCAGGAGAAAAATAAAGAACTTACTGAGGATTATAGAGCAGCATCAAAGGGGGAGAAAAAATAAAAAGAAAAGTGAATGACCCGGATCTAAACGATGAGATGAGGGATGTGGGCAGAATTCGACTCAGCAGGTATCTTCTAAAGAGGAATCCAAGATCTCTACGGAAGAAACACAAAGGATCTAAGCTCATGGCAGGGAAAAGTCAAGTTGACAGAGCTGGGGATCAGGTTCAGAGCTCGAATGATGAAGTGACGGAAGTCACTGAATCTTCCTCTAATGTTTCATTAGGAGCCACATCGAAAGGAATGTTGAAGATAACTCGCTGATTCACTCACCAATCACTGATAGGCTGACTACAGAGGTAAAGGAAACCATCCAGGTCAATTCTCTGGTGAACATCAACCTGAATGGGTTCCAAGATGAAATTGTGGAACTGATAAGGTAGGAAGGTGAAGGGATATTAAAACTATAAAATGCATTTCTGTCAATCTAAGAGGGGCGGGTGATCCCGGAAAGGCTCGGTGGGTCAAAAGCCTAAAGGCGAAAAAAGGAGTTCACTTCATAGCAATTCAGGAGACCCAAATAGCTGATGGTTCTCAAATTAAAATAAAAGTTTTTTAGATCTGAGGGAGTAAATGCTATGGGAAGATCTGGTGGCTTGATCTCAAATTGGGATCCTTCAATGCTTGAAAAACACTATTGTTTCAAGGCTAGGAATTTCCTTCTCATTCATGGTTCCCTGATAAAACTTTAAGTTGCTATCTCTGTTTTCAATATTTATGCTCCTCATGGCACCCTTGCCAAGAGAGAATTATGGAATAAAATCTTGAACTACATGTCTAAATTTCCTGGCATCTACATACTAATAGGAGAATTCAATGTAGTAAGGTGCCCAGTCGAGAGGATGAACTCAGAATTTTGCGATGCATCTGCGAGCGACTTTGATGAATTCATCTTCAAGGCCGGGTTAATAGAGTATACAATGGGAGGGAAAAAGTTCACTTATATGGGGAGCAGTGGGAATAAACATAATAGAATTGATAAAATTTTGGTATATGATGGCTTCATGAATAAATGGCCCGCAACAAGAGTAACGACGATGCTAAGGGAAGGATGGGCGGATCACTCTTCAATCCTATTGGAAACGGTGTCAATAGATTTTGGGGCTCCTACATTCAGGTTCTTCAATTCTTTGTTAGAAATTAATGGATTTTAGGAGCTCGTTCAAAGCCTCTGTGATTCCTTTGTATTTATGGACCCGGTAGACAAAACATGTCAGTAAAACTATAATGGTTAAAAAGAGGAATCAAATAATGGGTTGCAGAATTAGAACAAATGAGAATAATATGTTCTTCAACTTACAAGCAAAACTAGTACATATTGATTCATGGGCTGAAATTGAAGCCTTAGATCATAATAGCCTTTCTTTAAGATCTGAGATCATGGAACAAATCAAATCTAACCAAAAAAAGAAAAAGGAAGATATGTTGCAAAAGTCTAGAATTATATGGGCTTTGGATGGAGATGAGAACTCAAATTTTTTTCACAGGATAGTCAATTCCAATATCTCCTCTAATAGAATCGATAGAATTATGATTGATAGGCAATGGGTATCGGATCCAAAGCTCATTATGCAATCCGCGACTGATTTTTTCGAAAGTAAATTTGCTTGTTCTAATCCTAGAAAGCCAAACTTCTCACTGCCGGGCCTTAAAGTTCTGTCCGAAGATTTGGTTGCAGGTCTAATAATTCCTTACTCTCTCGAAGATAAAGAATGTGGTTTGGCAATGTGATGGAACAAAAGCACCTGGGCCGGATGGTTTTCAATTTCCGATTCATAAAGAAGTTTTGGGACCTGCTTGAATGAGATTTCTATGATCTTATGGCAGAATTTCATGAAAGGGGGAAATAAGTAACGCTGCATATCATCATTCATTACCCTCTTGCCAAAATCAAAAGACCCGCTCTTTTTTCCGATTTTAAGCCAGTGAGCCTAATTGGTGTAATTAATAAAGTGATATCGAAGGTGCTTCTAAATAGGTTGAAGGGAGTTATTGGGGCGTTGATTTTGGACGAACAAAGTGCATATATTGCCAACATATCTATTTTGGATGGTCCCTTGATTATTAATGAAATGGTTTCTTGTCTGAAGAGGTCTAAAACTCAAGCCCTTATAATGAAGCTAGACATAGCGAAGGCTTTTGACTCATTAGATTGGAACATCCTGGATCAGGTAATGGATCAAATGAACTTCCCTTCCCTCTGGAGATCATGGATACAGGCTATTCTTGAACCAAGTAAGACTTCGGTTTTAATGAATGGCTACGATCGGTTGAATTTGAAAGCAAAAGGGGGCTGAAAGAAGGGGACCCGTTATCCCCTTTTCTGTTTATAATTGTCATGGAGGCATGGTCCTGTATCATGAAAAAAGTGGTCAATGCTGGGCTATTCGAAGGTATACAGCTGCTGAACAATGGTCCGGTCATATCCCATTTCCTTTTATCGAATGATGTGGTAATTCTTGGGAGATGGAATTCAATGAATGCGAGAAACATTACCAGGTTGCTGTGGGGTTTCTTCTTAATTTCAGGCCTCAAAGTAAACCTTCATAAAAGCCTAACGTTCGGGGTTGGGGTCTCGGAGAATAAGCTTAATTACATGGCTGGACTTATGTAATGCAAGCCCGGCTCGATTCCATTCACTTACCTAGAGTTAAAAGTGGGCACAAACATGAATCAAGCAAAGAATTGGGCTCTGGTATTAGACTCCTTTAAAACTAGACTATCTAATTGGAAAGCCAAAACCTTATCTATGGGAGGCCGGGTTACTTTAATCAAATCAGTCCTAGAGGCTTTACCTTTATATTTTTTCTCATTATACAGGGCACCATCAAAAGTCATCGATGCTTTAGAAAGAATACGGAAAAAGTTTCTATGTGGAGAAGATGAAAATAAGAGAAAGATTCACCGGGTGGCATGGGAAAAAGTCTCATTACCAAAAGAGAAAAGGGATTGGGAATAACTCCTCTAAAGCACTCAAACATGACCATGCTATCCAAATGGCGGTGGAGGTTTAAGAATGAAAAACACTCACTATGGTGGAATGTTATTTGGTCGTTTCATCACACTTCAAGATCTTGGAGCCCACTTCCTATTAGATTGGGTCTAACCGGAGTATGGAAGAACATTCACAAAATTGGAGAAGACTTTAAAAATCTAGACTTCGACTTGTACCATATGCTATTTGGAAAAGCAACGCCTGGTGCTTGTAGTCCAATTAAATAGGCTTTTTTGCTCAAAGTACATGAAATCAGTGACAGCAAGCAAAACAGAATTCAAAGGCGGGAATGTATTCTCTTGGAATGGCTGGGTTCCGAAGAAAGTCAATATATTCAATTGGTTGGCTAATCTAAATTGGCTTCCAACCTTAGTTTCTCTAGCAAAAAGAAACGTCCCAATCTCATCTACATTATGCATGGTGTGCGGGTTCGAAGAGGAATCTGTAGAGCACCTCTTTATTTCTGTGGCTTGGCTGCGCATGTCTGGGCAACAACAAGTGTTTGGTGCAATATAAAAACAATTTACGCGTTCTCATGCAAAGATCTGTTGGAGTGCCCAAACCTACTTAGTGGGGATGAAAGCTTCAAAAAGCAAGTCATGCTATCATCATGACAACATCCTGGTGCATATGGAAGCATAGAAATGAAATCTGTTTTGATCGGTGCTCACCCTCGACCAACAAAGTGTTATGTCAGATAAAGGTGGCGGTAGCTATTTGGATAAAGGTTAGAAGCAAAAAGAAGATACCCACTGTGCTTTGTAATTTCCCAGCTGCCCACTGTCATGGGTAAATCTCTTGTTTCTTAATTGTTTTTGCTATTGTATTTCTGCTTGTATTCCTGGGGTTTAGCTCCTTGCTTGCCCTGTTTTATATATATATATATATACATATATATATATATATGTGTGTGTGTGTGTATGTGTGTGTGTGTGTGGTTTAGCTCCTTGCATGCCCTACTTAAATAAATAAATACATACATACATACATACATACATACATACATACATACATACATACATACATACATACATACATACATACATACATACATACATACATACATACATACATACATACATACATACATACATACATACATACATACATACATACATACATACATACATACATACATACATACATACATATAGGATTGGGTTCAAGAGTTAACCCTCAATTAATGTGAGAACTCTTTAACCCTATACATCCAATAAGAACTTGACACATCAGCATCCTTGAAGGATACCTTGAGGGGTATTTTTGTCAATTACACCCAACCACCATTTGGATGTTTTGCTTTTGTGTCAGTACTTTATAGTACTTTATGTACCTTGTCAACTCCATTTGACCAACCCATCAAATCCATCCTTTTTGCACATCTCGAGTTCCATACCATGTGTACTATATTCACCCACTTTGTTCATAACCATATATTTTGTTTGACTCCATTACACATTTCATCCATCTTCAAATATACTTCATCACTTTTCTTGTTCATATTCTTCCATTATCTACCGGTTACTTGCTTCATGGGTGGCGTTGAAGTTACCCCTCCACCCACTTCACAACCATCGCATATAGTCGACGTTTGTGTGCATCCACCCGTACTCAACCCCGTCCCGCCATCACCACTTGCGCATCCACTCGAACATTCGGATAAAAGGGCTCCCGTTTATGATGAAGATTCTCCTGCAACTGATCCTCCTCCACCTGACCCTGTTTATTCAATTTCTCCTCTCCGATACGGCGGTTATGATCGTCGTGGTTAGCTTTTGTTTTTTTGTTCTTTTTTGTCTGGATTATTTTTTGTTCTTGTTACTTCTTTTAATCTGTTTTTCATGCCAATGTGTATTTTTGTTATTATTTTTCTGATTAAAGAAATTGGAACCACATTAATCATTTGTATTAAAGGGCTTCTTCTTGCTTGGCTATTGCAAAATACATACTATGTTGTCATTAGTAGAAGCTGGACTGCATGGTGATCAATTATGTATGAGGGGTGATGGGGGGTTTGTATTTGATTGGGTGTTGTTGTATAGCGAGACTAAGGCTGGTTTCATAGATATGCTGATTCAGGAAGCTACTGAAGAACAGTGCTTTCAGTTGTTTAAATCTGTTGATGCACAACTACTGATGAACAGCTAGTAACATGTAATTAGATGCAATGCATGTGTTACACAGAATTAGTGTGAGTAACTAAAAAAAAGGAACAACGGATGTAAAACTTTCTAACTATTACTCTTTAAATTTTACATTTTTTTGAGTTATGTAAGTGTATGTAACCAAGTGTAAGAATGTCTATAACATGTATTTTGGGGTTATTTGTGGGTAATAATGACTGTTGACACAATATGCAACAATATGTAATAACATGTAATTTCATGTAATTACATGTAAGTTCATGTAAGAAAAAACCTGTTGTACTAAATCTCATGTAACTAAATGTGTATTTTAATGATAATTTTTTATGTACTACTGGATTTAATACTCTCTAACTAATAACGTGTAAATGACTTTTGACACAATATGCAACAACATGTAATAACATGTAATTTCATGTAACTACATGTAATTTCATGTAAGAAAAAACATGCTGTACTAAATTTCACGTAATTAAATGTGTATTATTTTTTAATAATATTGGTACATTTCCTTTTTTGGCACTAAATCGTGCGTTAGTTTGTTTTTTTATGATAAGTTTTTTCTGTAATAATGGATTTAAAACTTTTCTAACTAAGAACATTGGATGTAATAAAATGTAATTTCATGTAATTACATGTAATTTCAAGTTAGAACAAACCTGCTGTACTTAGGGGTTAGTCTTTATAAACCGGTGTGCAGCACCCATTACACTAACATGTAATAACATGTAAGAACATGTAATATACGGTAAGAACCAAGCTGTTTAAACTACTGATGAACAGCTGCCTTCAGCTGTTTAAATTGGCTGATGCAAACTGCTGATGAACAGCGGCTTTTCAGCTATTTAATCTACTGATCACATCAGCTGTTCTCAAAACAACTGATGAACAAGTGCTGATTAAAAACTACTGATGAACATTTGATTTTTTGGGGTTTTTTTTGGGACCACATTAACAGTGTGTAATAATCTGTAACACATTTATTTTTTTGGGTTATTTTTTATCGTGTTAGGACTTTTTGTTGCAACACCCATCCAAACCTCATCTAGTAACATGTAATTAGATGCAATGCATGTGTTACACAGAATTAGTGTGAGTAACTAAAAAAAAGAACAATGGATGTAAAACTTTCTAACTATTACTCTTTAAATTTGACATTTTTTTGAGTTATTCACAGTAAATATGTGTAAGTGTATGTAACCATGTGTAAGAATGTCTATAACATGTATTTTAGGGTTGTTTATGGGTAATAATGACTGTTGACACAATATGCAACAATATGTAATAACATGTAATTTCATGTTAATTACACGTAAGTTCATGTAAGAAAAAACATGTTGTACTAAATCTCATGTAATTAAATGTGTATTTTAATGATAATTTTTTTGTGTACTACTGGATTTAATACTCTCTAACTAATAACGTGTAAATGACTTTTGACACAATATGCAACAACATGTAATAACATGTAATTTCATGTAACTACATGTAATTTCATGTAACTACATGTAATTTCATGTAAGAAAAAACATGCTGTACTAAATTTCATGTAATTAAATGTGTATTATTTTTTAATAATATTGGTACATTTCCTTTTTTGGCACTCAATCGTGCGTCAGTTTGTTTTTTTATAATAAGTTTTTTCAGTAATAATGGATTTAAAACTTTTCTAACTAAGAACATTGGATGTAATAACATGTAATTTCATGTAATTACATGTAATTTCAAGTTAGAACAAACCTGCTGTACTTAGGGGTTAGTCTTTATAAACCGGTGTGCAGCACCCATTACACTAACATATAATAACATGTAAGAACATGTAATATAGGGTAAGAACCAAGCTGTTTAAACAACTGATGAACAGTTGCCTTCAGCTATTTAAATTGGCTGATGCACAACTGCTGATGAACAGCTGCTTTTCAGCTGTTTAATCTACTGATCACATCAGCTGTTCTCAAAACAACTGATGAACAAGTGCGGATTAAAAACTACTGATAAACAATTGATTTTTTTGGGTTTTTTTGGGACCACATTCACAATGTGTAAGAATCTGTAACACATTTTTTTGGGTTATTTTTTTATGGTGTTAGGACTTTTCGTTGCAACACCTATCCAAACCTCATCTAGTAACATGTAATTAGATGCAATGCATGTGTTACACAGAATTAGTGTGAGTAATTAAAAAAAAGAACAATGGATGTAAAACTTTCTAACTATTACCCTTTAAATTTTACATTTTTTGAGTTATTCACAGTAAATATGTGTAAGTGTATGTAACCATGTGTAAGAATGTCTATAACATGTATTTTGGGGTTGTTTATGGGTGATAATAACTGTTGACACAATATGCAACAATATGTAATAACATGTAATTTCATGTAATTACATGTAAGTTCATGTAAGGAAAAACCTGTTGTACTAAATCTCATGTAATTAAATGTGTATTTTAATGATAATTTTTTTGTGTACTACTGGATTTAATACTCTCTAACTAATAACGTGTAAATGACTTTTGACACAATATGCAACAACATGTAATAACATGTAATTGCATGTAACTACATGTAATTTCATGTAAGAAAAAACATGATGTACTAAATTTCGTATAATTAAATGTGTATTATTTTTTAATAATATTGGTACATTTCCTTTTTGGCACTCAATCGTGCGTCAGTTTGTTTTTTTATGATAATTTTTTTCTGTAATAATGGATTTAAAACTTTTCTAACTAAGAACAGTGGATGTAATAACATGTAATTTCATGTAATTACATATAATTTCAACTTAGAACAAACCTGCTGTACTTAGGGGTTAGTCTTTATAAACCGGTGTGCAGCACCCGTTACACTAACATGTAATAACATGTAAGAACATGTAATATAGGGTAACAACCAAGCTGTTTAAACTACTGATGAACAGCTGCCTTCAGCTGTTTAAATTGGCTGATGCACAACTGCTGATGAACAGCTGCTTTTCAGCTGTTTAATCTACTGATCACATCAGCTGTTCTCAAAACAACTGATGAACAAGTGCTGATTAAAAACTACTGATGAACAATTGTTTTTTTTTTAGGTTTTTTTTGGGACCACATTAACAAAGAAGAAAAGAGGGAAACCGAATCTCACCAACGATCTCACATTAAAAACTACTGATGAACAAGTGCTGATTAAAAACTACTGATGAACAAGTGCTGATTAAAAAACTACTGATGAACAAGTGCTGATTAAAAACTACTGATGAACAAGTGCTGATTAAAAAACTACTGATGAACAAGTGCTGATTAAAAACTACTGATGAACAAGTGCTGATTAAAAAACTACTGATGAACAAGTGCTGATTAAAAACTACTGATGAACAAGTGCTGATTAAAAAACTACTGATGAACAAGTGCTGATTAAAAACTACTGATGAACAAGTGTTGATTAAAAAACTACTGATGAACAAGTGCTGATAAAAAACTACTGATGAACAAGTGCTGATTAAAAAACTACTGATGAACAAGTGCTGAGTAAAAACTACTGATGAACAAGTGCTGATTAAAAAATCGCTGCACCAACGATCTCACACAAAACCCAAACGATTAATCAAACGTTTACTCTGAACGGTTACCGTCGATCAAATTTGAACTCCTCGAACAAAGAAGAAAAGAGGGAAACCGAAAATTGGGGGTTGCAGAATGAGGGTGGAGTTCTTTTCTGAATGTAGAATGCTCAGTGTACATTTAAAAATTTTAAAAAATAGTGGTTGTGAAGTTGATTTGATGTGACCGTTGATTCAAAATAGTGGTTGTGAAGTTGATTTAAAATAGTGGTTGTAAAGTTGATTTGATGCTCAGTGTACTTTTTTGCAGCCATGTTTCAAGACACGTGTAAAATTACATACATACCCCTTAAAGGGGAAGTCAAACCTGAAACACTTAATATTTTAATAAGAAATATTTCTGGCCCTTAGATCAAAAAGTGCTTTATAGATCAATGGTTCACATAGGGTTAAAAGATTTTCATAATAATAATGGGTTCTTATTAGAACCTCATCCTATATATATATATATATATATATATATATATATATATATATATATATATATATATATATATATACACATATATATACATATATATTTGTGTTTGCCGTCCAAAAAAAAGTTAAGTTGATGAAAAACATGTAAAAAGAATTTTTTAAAAAAAAACATTAAAAAATACAAAAAATATCAAGAAAAATTTTAAAAAAGGAGCAAGCCAAAAATAAGAAAAAAGGTTGCTTCTTGGTTTTGAACAACAGGTCATTGGACCAAGGAATTGTTTTTTTACTATAAGACTGCAGAAACAATGTTGTTTAAGAGTTTTAAAGTACATTTATATATCATGTACATGTAGGTTTTTTTAAAAAAATGTGGCCTCTAAAAAGTTGGAGGGATTACGCCGCAACTTATTTTATTATCAAAGACAGCCGTCCCTTTTTTAATCACAACCATTGATCAAGTTAATCGATGATTGTTTTTGTTTCCATTGGTTATGAAAATGAATCGAGTAATTAAAAAAACCTAACATATATATATATAATTTAAATAAAAATTTATAACCAAAGGGCTTAAGATTAAACAAGACGATACGAGCTTGCTTGGTTTTACAAACGTTTCAAGCGGAGTTATTTCAAGCTAAGTTAGCTCTTTTGTAATCAAGTTACCTTAAATCGAGTTTTTTCAAAGTTTTTTCGAGTCAACTTCAAGCTATTCAAAAAACGAAAAGAAGCTACTTTGTTGATCATGTTTGAAATTAAGAAGACCGCAATATAACAAACACACACACAACAACAAAAAAAAAAAAAAAAAAAAGTACGCTGACACGATGGTAGTAATTTAGTAATGCGAATAACTAAAACACACAGTCCTCATGTGTGTATTAATTATTTACTTAAATACCCCGCTCTAAAAGGAATTATCATGCATTCTCTCTCTCTTTCACACACTCGCATACATTCTGTGTGTGTTCTTTGAGGTTCATTTTCTACTGCATTTTCAATATTAAATTTGCAATCCAGCTCAAGTGTGGAGTATATGATGGATGTGTGTGCATAATAAATGCTAGTAACTTTGCAGATGAGATTTTTCCGCTTTAAATGCTGTTTGGTGAAGTCAATTTCTGCTTGCCTAAGTTAAGTTATCTCTCGATTTGAGATCTGTTATCGGCTTTTGTTTTGAAGAATTTTCGTGAAGAAAATGCCGGTTGACCTTCGCCGGAGAGTTTTGCTGATACTTTGGCCGGAGAACTTCAGTTGTTTGAGGTAGTTTGAAGCTCATATGGCGATGAAGGAGCTCAATTTTCGAACCTAAGAGCTTCATAGGCGAGGTCTCTCGTCATTTCCCAAGGTGCATTGCCTTCGATGTTAACGTATTTGTGTTTTACATTTGAAAGATGCTTTAAGTTTTATGAAATTTAATTACAGTTTGCATATAGTAGATACCTATCTGTGAGTTTGGATTTGTTTATTGTTCGGCGAAGCTATTTTAGGTCAAATTGAGTGTTTAGTTGAGTTCTATTTGGCTAGACGTTTATGCATCTGTATGCAGTGTGCAAATTGATCAAAATCTGTTTGTGCATTTTGGAATTTACATATTCTAGGCTAAAATTGTCTGAACTGGTTTTGCAATTTGAATATTCAGGGGTGTGGAGATAAGGTGCAAATAGGCAATGTATGTTCTCAAGTAAATTGAAATGGAATTTGGTAGCTGAGATTTTGGAAATTTTATGCTTTTATTTTAGAAGGTTAACTAGGATAAGACTAGTGTAGTAGTGTTTTTTAAAATTTGTATACCCACCTGAAAAATTAGTAAGTTGTGAGTTTCTTCTCACAGGTTATTAGGTAAATTGTTATTGTAGTGAAACAGAGGTAACTTGTTACAAGGCAAACTACGAAGTTTAATTGATTTGGAGGATCACCAGATTGAACTTAAATTAAACCTAGTTTACATTCTATAGTTTAACTTTTACAAAATAAGTTAGATATGTAGCTGATATATGTTCCCTTTCACCCTTAGCATGACTACTATAGAAAATCTTAAGGCAAGTGCAATTATTCAATTTTAATTTTTGTCTATAAGGATATAGCATACGCAAATGGAATTATGGGGCCGGCAGATATGGTTTTTGAGATTATTAGAGTTATAGCAACTTAGGATGCACGGTGGTGTGTCTCTGTTTTCAGAATTCTTGCCTTAAATTTTGCTTAGTTCATTTTACCAGTGTTGTGAAATAATACTATGTAGTTAACATCATTTAATCCTAGACCCACTTCTGTTTCAAAATAATACAAATATTATGTTTGGATTTCAACTTTTATATGGTCTGGTTGGTTTTCGAGTCCTATGCAATATTAAGTGTTAGTCTTTTGGTCTTTCTAGTTTTCCCTTTTCTTGCCTTTTGTGTTGGCCACCCTTTCGTAACTTTATGTTACTTTATAATGAAATAGATGCTTTGGGAAGTGAACTACAATAAGATAATAATTTCATTTCCTTGTATTTGTCAACTGTCTACCAATTTATCCTGATTTTTATGAGTTCGTTATCAGGATTTTTGGCACTGTTGCGTCTACACAGGAACATAACATGGAAGAATGTCCCTCACCATATATTGAGCAAAACTGCTTCATAATGTCACTTTATTATGCAAAATGTTTGTATATTTATTTATATGCTTTGTTTTTTCTGATTCTGTTTACATCTCAAACCAGGAAAATTTCATCAACTTTTTGTACATGTGAACGGTTTGTCATGGAACTCTACTCTCATCAACTGGTCAAGTTAATCTTCTTCATAGTTTTCCTTCTTCCTCTTGCATTTGCTGACTTGGACTCGGATAAACAAGCTCTCCTTGCATTTGCCAATGCTGTACCACATGGTCCAAAGCTCAACTGGAACAACAATACTGACATCTGTACTTCTTGGGTAGGCGTCAACTGTACTTTAGATAGGACCCGCATATTTTCTCTTCGGCTTCCTGCAGTTGGACTTAAGGGCCCTATACCATCCAACACACTTGGAAAACTGGATGCATTACAAGTTCTAAGCCTTAGATCAAATCGCCTTAATGGAATTTTACCATCTGATCTTCTTTCTCTCCCTTCCCTCCGTAGTCTGTACCTTCAAAGAAATAACTTCACTAGTAACATTCCAGGTTCTTTTCCTCCCCGGTTGATGGTTTTGGATCTCTCCTTTAATTCTTTTACTGGTAATATCCCAGATTCAATTCAGAACATAACGCACCTAACTGGATTAAACCTCCAAAATAACTCCCTATCTGGGCCCATTCCAAATATCACACTCTCGGGCCTAAAACATTTAAACATAAGCTACAATCATCTTAATGGCTCGATTCCATCTTCCTTACAAACATTCCCGAGTTCATCATTTCTCGGGAACTCTTTTTCATGTGGGCTCCCTTTGAATCCTTGTTCACTACCTCCCTTTCCTTCCCCACCCATTGGCCCACAAAAACATGGCTCCAAAAAGAAATTCCCATTGTGGGCCATCATCGCAATTGCAGTTGGAGGTGGCATTTTACTACTAGTTTCACTTATTATTATAATTTGCTGCTGCAAGAAGAAAAGAGTAGTGACCCGACTCGTGTAACAAAAGCAAAGACTTCCTCTGGAGGAAGGGGCGAAAAGCCAAGAGAAGAATTCGGTAGTGGGGTTCAAGAGCCTGAAAAAAACAAGCTAGTTTTCTTTGAAGGGTGTTCTTATAACTTTGATCTTGAGGACCTATTGCGCGCTTCTGCTGAGGTGCTCGGGAAAGGTAGTTTTGGGACTGCATATAAAGCTGTTCTTGAAGAATCAACAACTGTGGTTGTTAAAAGGTTAAAAGAAGTAGTGGTCGGGAAGAAAGAGTTTGAACAACAAATGGAGATTATTGGGAGAGTTGGGCAGCATCAAAATGTTGCCCCTCTTCGTGCGTATTATTACTCAAAGGATGAGAAACTTCTTGTTTATGACTATATTTCAGCCGGCAGCTTATTGACACTCCTTCACGGTATGCAACGTCGAATTCACAATTTTCATTAATTTGCTCTCAGATAGATTGATTTGATTTGTGTTTTAATTTCTAATGGGTCAAATAGAAAACGAAAGGGAACATGTCAAAATTTATTAACAGGTAATGCATCAAATGAGTTGTATGGGTTCGAAAGTCACCCAAACTATATTTTCAATGAATACAACCTCATTAACCATTTTGTCAAAGATATATATTATTATAGTTATATAGTAGTGTTTTCTATTCATAGTTATTGATTAATTATTCATGTAAAAATGAAACTCAAAAGTTTGTGTAGGACAACCCAACTGGAGTTGACTCGTACTAAAATGAAACCGTTTTACGGTTTTAGCTGTTACTCAAACCCGCTGTCTTTCCTTGGGCATCAGAAATAACAGATATCACTAGGGCAGCCAAGCTACAATATCTTTTAACATATGTACTTGAAAATGAAATTGCAGGAAGCAGGGGCTCTGAAAGAAGTGCAGTTGACTGGGAAACCAGAGTCAAAATTGCCTTGGGAGCAGCCAGAGGAGTAGCCCATATCCATTCTATTGGAGGCCCAAAATTTACTCATGGAAACATCAAATCCTCAAATGTCCTAATCACCCAAGACACAACCGGATGCATCTCAGACGCCGGCTTGGCCCCACTCATGAACTTCCCCGCTCCTTCCTCCCGCCATGCTGTTGGATATCGGGCCCCAGAAGTCATCGAAACCCGAAAGCACACTCATAAATCAGATGTTTATAGCTTTGGCGTACTCCTCCTTGAAATGCTAACTGGGAAACAACCAATTCAATCACCATGGAGAGAAGATATGGTGGACCTACCTCGCTGGGTCCAGTCAGTAGTGCATGAAGAATGGACAGCTGAGGTTTTTGATGTTGAGCTGATGAAGTATCAGAACATTGAAGAGGAGATGGTGCAGATGCTGCAGATCGGGATGGCTTGCGTGGTGCGCGCCCCGGATATGCGACCCACAATGGATGAAGTTGTTAGAATGATTGAAGAGGTGCGGGTATCTGACTCGGAAAACCGGCCTTCGTCTGATGATAACAAATCGCGTGTGCCAACCCCTTGATTGATTGAAAGTGTAAGTTTGTGAAGAAATAGAATATGAATAAACTTATTTGACTGTCTTAATTGCATTTTATTTGATGTGTACATGCTTCAACTTGTGAGAAAGATTGATTGAATTTGTTTGATTTGGTTATATTTTAGGAACAATATTCTTAGTTATTGAATGAAACAACATATTTTGCTTTGTACATCTGCTATAGTCAAGTCACCAACATTCATCGATCCATCACAAAAACATATTTATATTTATAATCCATTTTAAAGATGTGGTGTTGGTGTAAAACACCTATATTTCAAACCTAGGAGCACCATATCATAACCAAAACATGCCCTTAAAACTTTTACTAAAAAGCTATACATTAAAGTAGTGTCGTTGACATAATAATGTCCGAGGAAGATGACTTTCTTTTAATAGCAACATGTTTGACAAGCTTTTTTAACTCCAACGTTTTTCATATGAGCCTTAACCTCTCCGTTCATGCATCACAATTAAAATATTGGCAATGAAATTATTTAAAACTGTTGCTACAGGCCTACGGTCGAGATGGAGATCAAGTTCCACCGAGATAAATTAGCCGCACTTTGTGTTGTTTGTTGCATCGTAAACACCATGAAAAAAGGGCGTACCTGGTGCTGCAAATAGCTCCCGCGTAAACACCATGAAAGAGCTCGTTAAAAGGGTTTTAGGCTGAAGCATGATGACCACCCTCTTACACTCAAATCAAATCAATACTGGGATTTGTGATGATTTGTGAATGCATTAGCAATTGTAACAGATCTTGTAATGACTACATTATGAGTATGATGGAGAAGATGATCCTTACCAAAGGTACATTTTGGTTTTTGAAAAAAAAAGTTCGGTTAATAAGTCAACGTGGTTAATAAAAGGCTTTGATATCTCGAATAACCCATGTAATATCTCGAATAACCCTAACCTATATAATATGTTAGGTTAATAACTGAAACGGCTAAACAACATCTCTTAGAAAACCAGATTTAAAAATAACAATTTTAATTGCATAATCAGTTTAACACTAAAAATATAGAGAGAATTGCATAAATAGTCCATGTGATTTGATCCAACTATACGTTTGTTCCCCAGATTTTAAAAACTGTAACATTAGTTCAAATGTTTGGGTATGTACTCTAGGTTTAGTCTCTAGCGTTACATCCAGTTAGTTCTTAGAGTTAACTAATGGTGTCCATCGATGTGCGTTGCACGTGTAATGGACACCTCAAAAACGTTCCCATCACAATAAAAGTTATGCTCGGGCTTAGAACGACCCATCAGTTACGGATCCTAGCCATAAACGACAATAACGCCAAAGCAAATGAAACCTTTCTTGTTGTGTCATCACAACCCTCAGAGTTTGAGCATTATCCTATATATTAATAAACCAACGAAACGAATAGTATTGTGTAGTATCCTTAGTATTCGACCTCATATGACAAACATCTCATCATCATTCACCAGCACCAAGTTTCAGATGAGGTAAGCCTCTATCAAAAATAAAAAGAACAACATACCTAAGAGAAGCTTTAAAACAAATTAGCCTCCAATGAGTAAAGACTCGTTATCATCAACACAATAATGGTCCCCATTGCAACATCTTGACAACCATACGGTCAAAGCGAACATCATTGACACATAGCACTGACACAATGATTAACAACAAAATCGGCATAACGATATATCTAGTAGAGTCATCAGTTCAGGTGAAGCCACATAAGCCTTACATGAGCCAAAGCTTATCGTTATCAACACCACGTTTTTCTGAACAACAACATCAACTTGACAATATGGTCAAGAAAAAATCTTCAAACAAAGAAAAACCTAAAACAGAACCACCCAACAAAGAAAACACCAAAATAAAAACAAGTTTAAGAGATAAATAATCTACCCACTCTAATAACGCTAAACAAAGAAAAAAACAAAACTATCAAGAGAGTCTCAAATGAGGTAATCCTCAACATCAATACAATGAACCTCCAAAAAGATGCATCAGTTAAAAACATCCATCGAAGAAATATCAATAGAGCTAATCTTTTTCCTCAACTGAATGATGAAACCAATCGCCACCTACGAATCTTCCAAACATATGCATCAGTTAATAACACCCACCAAAGAAATAAGTAACATAGCTAATGGTTTACTTCAACAGAATAATTTAACCAATTTCCACCATCAGAGATGGAAACTCCGGACAGTGATGACCAAGGCTCAACAGTCACACGTATCTGCGGGGGGGGGGGGGGTGAGAGAATGCTAGAGACAACAACAGACAACCATCATCACAACAATATCTAACAACCAAAAAACCTTCACATGGGTTCTTATAACCTCACCAGTCTCCCTCCCTAAAGAAGGAAGGGGCAGAGACCTAAAAAATAAGCCAGGGGTAAAAGAGGTTGTTGGGTCATTATAAGGCTGGTGCAACCAAAACCACTTCACATAGTCATTTTGGTGCTATATTCAAAAGGCTTCCGAAGCTAAGTATGGGATCTTCCGAAGTCTAAAGAACAACTTCCGAAGACAAAGTCTGAAGACTTCCGAAGACAAAGTTTGAAGAAAGAACTGAAGACCAAGTCTCCTTCCGAAGACAAAGAAGATTCCAAGCCTCGGAAGAAGCAGTCTTCCGAAGTATAAGTGGGTTCGGAAGAAGTTATTCTTCCGAAGAAACTTATCCTTCGGAAGACATTGCTCTGTCCAGTAGACATAAGTATGGTCTCTGACAGTCCGCTGCGGACCTCTGATACAACATGGCTTCATCCTAAAAGAACTATGTTGTTGACCATACTTTATTCTACTGTATACCTTTTTATGATAGTACATGTTACCAACTTTAGTTGGTGACAAAAGATAAGTCAGGGACATGTCCTGACTACCAAACACCTCACCTATAGTCTTGTAGTATAGATGTTTGGTTAGAGGTTTCCAGCTGGTATCAAAGTATATCCGGCTGTAGGTAGTATTATATATATCTTCTCTTTGTAACTCATAAAGCAGAGATCAAGTCCAAGAGTCTTGTAATCCTTTGAGTTGAGAAGCAATATATAAAAGTACCTTGAAAATTTAGATCCTGTGTTTATTTACTGCTTGTTACTTGTTATATTGTGATCACTCTTCATAGACTCTTTGTGAGTATCGTTCAAGGTGAGTTGGAGAGAAGAACTACTTGTTGAGTGACCAACATACGATCCTGCTGTAGTCCTAAATGGGGTTCGCGTCCTGAGAACCCGCATTTGTGGACAGGAGTTGATCATCAGTGAACAAATCATCAGGGAGCATCTCGAGCTTCAGGATGATGGAGCTCCTACTGAGTTTCCCAAAGAAGACTTGGATAGCACATACATCCTCATGGGATATGGTGGCGATGTGAGCAGATCAATAGTCTACAAGTTCAACTTCTCATATCATTGGAAGTTCTTGCTGCATATCGTTCTGCACTGCTTATCCAACAAGTCTGGGGGATGGGATCAAATCCCATACGAACTAGGGTGCCTAGTTCATGGGTTGGTGAGAGGTCTGCGCTTCAACTACTCAAGGTTTATGTTGAACAATCTAATCAGGAATCTTCAAAGGAACACATTCTTCATGTATCCCCGATACATTCAACACTTCATCAACTGCGAGTTGGAACAGAGCAAGCTTGTCTGTGCAGCTGCTCTAACTGTTCCCCAAGTGCGGCCCACCATCTTCAAAACCTTGAAGAAGGTGTCCACCAATTTTACTGGAAGGTATACTCCTTTACCTCCACAGATGATTGAGCGCATAGCTCCTGGTGACATCCCTGTTGACCCCACAGGTGATGAACCCACACCAGCAACCTCCACCACAATGCCAACCATACCTTCTCCACCCATTAAATTTACATATCAGAGACGTCCCAAACGAACCCTTGTTCAATCTACTCTGATTGAACAAGCTCATCCAGTTCAAACCAAAAGGGCTAGAGTGGAAACATGGGCTCCCACTCAGTCCGAGGTCACACCATCCTTCTCATTTGACCTCAATTTGGGTTTTGAGCCTCCTCAGTCTCAAACCCAAGAGCCCGAACCTCAAGCCTTTCGCCTACAGGGTGAGTCTCTACACTCCCCTGTGCAGCTTTCAAGGGACAGCCCCACAAGAGGCTTAATGCCTGTAGACATTGATCTAGGTCCCGAGTCAGTCGATTTAACCTCTTTATTTTTCACTGACCTATTACTCCGAGCTGATAAAGAGATTACATCTCTCCATGGCCATGAAGTTGATCTACAACACCCTCTCAAAGATCAACAGAGCTAAGAGAGATCCCTTATCTCTAGCCCCCATCAGCAGCCAACTACTGAGGTGAGTCCCACTGATGTGGATGGGACTCATGTAGGCTCAGCTGCCACTACTCAGAGTCTCTCATTGAGCTTTAAGGACAGTGGTAAAACAATCAGACTGAGTCTATGGCAACTTTGCCCACTGACATCTCTGAAAGAGATGAATTTGAGCAAGGGTGTCCAGAGTGCCAAGAAGCCACATCTGGTGGTGAGACTGAACATACAAGGTATGTTATCTCATCTCCCCATGATTCTTCACATGAAGATGAGGGAAGTATGCAACTCACACTCCAGTACTTGCTCTCTAAGGTTTCAAACCTGGAATCCCAGGTGAGGATCTTAGAAACAAGGACAGCCACTCAGCAACTTGAGATTGACAATCTCAAGGCTCAACTAGCTGAGAAACAGACATAGAGGTCTGTTAGGCATGTACCTATTCAGGTCTCATTGACTTCTTCCTCTAGCTTATCTAGCTCTCAAGATGATGCTACCAAAAAGGGAGGAAAGATCAGAGACAAACATCCGGGGAACCACAGATCCAGTCTTCTACCTCCTAACTCATAACCCTACCTGTGTCATCTCAATCAACATTGAAGATTGACTCACAGATGCTTCATGATCTCTACAGACTTTTCACAAAGTTTGTATTGAGATCCTCCTTAGAGCAGCCCAACCCCGACACCACACTCATATACTTTGGGGCTGAGGAGCTTCAAAGACTGACTGCACCTTCTACCACTGTGGAGGTCAACCTAAGGTCCACATGGAACCTGAGATTAACTTCGAAGGGGAAATGGGGACTGATGGCCCAGCAACTGAAACGGTTGGGACAGAACTTGCATCAGCCTCTTCTTCCGAAACTCAGGCTGAAACTTCCGAAGCTAAAGTTGAAGCCTCGGAAGAACAAGATAAGTCTTTCGAAGTTGAGAAGAAGCTGCGGAAGGTTTGTTCCAAATGTCCAAGGAACTAATCATCACAGATGTTATTAATGAAATAGCATCTGAGATGAGCAGGGAGGACACTTCTGATCTACCTCCATCCCAAACACCATATCTGCCTCTCTCTCAATCTGAACCCTCTACCCAAGAACCACTTCAGTCAAAAGACAAAGGAAAAAGGAAAATGACTGCGGAAGAGATTCAGGAAGAGGAGAAGATTGCAAAGCTGAAAGGTAGACTCCTGGCTGAGAAGCTGTTAGCTGCTAGTTCAAAGGCAGCTGCAGCCAATCAGGAAGCTATCAACAATAAAAAGAGAGAGGAACTCATTAATCAGCTCATCAACCTAGGGGTTGCAAATGAGGAGACACTCCTGCTACCACTATAGGAGTTGGTGACTTTGGAGAGGACAACCAGACTAAAGCAAGAAGAAAAAACCAGGTTGGCCTTGGAGAAAGAAGAAGAGGAACAATGGAAAGCAGCCCTGCAGCTGAGAGAGGCTAGGATCAAATTCCTGCTCTCAAGAGGCTTCAGTCTTCATGAACTATCTCCGCATGATGATGGCATGATCCTGCTGCTCCACAACAAAGAGCAGGATCAAATGGAGAAGGAAAGGAAGAGAGCTGCAAGGGAGAAGATGAAGGAGAAGAAGAAAAGGGAGGAGGTAGAGAGGGTCACTGCCACCAAGAAGCTCAGTGATAAAGCCTGGATGAAAGACTATCTCCGGGCTCACGACTTCTCTGGTAGGCAGGTGGGTCCCATGTCCGAAAGGACACTCCAACGGATAGTCAGTGAGATAAAAGCTGACATCCGTTTGGGGAATAAGAAAGAGATGTATAGGAGGGGACAGGGAATGGTCTTCACCCTAGCCACTCAACCACAGCCAACCACTCAAACACAACCCACACCAGAAGAACCAACTCCATTTCCCATCAAAACCGGACCCTTAGATGAAACCTACACCCCTGAACCTACAACTCTACCCAAACCTACCTCATCACCTCAACCACCTAAACTTCCTATCCTTAAACCCAAAACACAACCTAGAACCACTAAACCTAAACCTACCCAACAGAAACCAAGATCATCCCCTCATCCTTCTAAACATCTCTCTCTTGAGAAAATAAAGGAGCTCAAGACAAGGCTCATCAACTGCACTACTATGAGCAGCATCTCCTGTGAGGGAGACCTTATCAACATCACCTATGTTGATAACTCTTCAAGCTCCCTCACTCTAGGTCAATTTCTTGAGTTGCCTAGAAGTACTTTGGGCCAGGCTGTAAGACTTCTTGGTCTTAACTCTGATACCCTCAATGCTAAAGAGAAGAGACGAAGAAGGAAACTGGCGACTCTACTCGATACAAGGAAGGAGGACAGGATTCCTAGTCAGTCTCCTGGACCTAGGAAAGTCATAATCCAGTGGAGGTTTGATGAACCTTCTCACAACTTTATTGTGGAAAGGGAGAATGGTGAAACCAACCGGCTTAATGTCACTTCTCTATTGCATCTCAGCAGATTTGACATAGCTGAGCTTGAAGAGAAGCCATTCTCCAACCCTTCCAACTCTGAGACTGCTGCTATCATCAGAAACTATCTCAGCAGTCTTCATCTAGCCGAGCTAACTGCAAAGGCCAAGATCGAAGAAGAGTTGAAGTTGAAAAGACAGGAAGACAAGGAAAGACCCACCACTAAAGGTGCAACCTTTCTACAGATGGTGGAGGGTCCTGAATTGGAACCTATAGTTAGATGGGAATATGACTATAGTTCCCATCAACTAACTCTTTTCAGAGGGTCACAACAAAGGGTACACATAATCCAAGGTGACAGACTGGATGTTCTGTCTACCAAGGATTTGTACAAACTTCTCAGCACCTCTTCAGGGAAAAACAATGACATAGACAAATATCTACACTCCTTGGTGCTGAAAGTTTTGAGAAGAAGAGAGAAGTGAAGTTTTGGTAGCATCAGCCTAGGGGGAGTTTGTTGGGTCATTATAAGGCTGGTGCAACCAAAACCACTTCACATAGTCATTTTGGTGCTACATTCAAAAGGCTTCCGAAGCTAAGTATGGGATCTTCCGAAGTCTAAAGAACAACTTCCGAAGACAAAGTCTGAAGACTTCTGAAGACAAAGATAGAAGAAAGAACTGAAGACCAAGTCTCCTTCCGAAGACAAAGAAGATTCCAAGCCTCGGAAAAAGCAGTCTTCCGAAGTATAAGTGGCTTCGGAAGAAGTTATCCTTCCGAAGAAACTTATCCTTCGGAAGACATTGCTATGTCCAGTAGACATAAGTATGGTCTCTGACAGTCCGCTACAGACCTCTGATACAGCATGGCTTCGTCCTAAAAGAACCATGTTGTTGACCATACTTTATTCTACTGTATACCTTTTTATGATAGTACATGTTACCAACTTTAGTTGGTGACAAAAGGTAAGTCAGGGACATGTCCTGACTACCAAACACCTCACCTATAGTCTTGTAGTATAGATGTTTGGTTAGAGGTTTCCAGCTAGTATCAAAGTATATCCGGCTGTAGGTAGTATTATATATATCTTCTCTTTGTAACTCATAAAGCAGAGATCGAGTCCAAGAGTCTTGTAATCCTTTGAGTTGAGAAGAAATATATAAAAGTACCTCGAAAATTTACATCCTGTGTTTATTTACTGCTTGTTACTTGTTATATTGTGATAAACTCTTCATAGACTCTTTGTGAGTATCGTTCAAGGTGAGTTGGAGAGAAGAACTACTTGTTGAGTGACCAACATATGATCCTGCAGAGGTGGTGGTGAATAGCTCCGAGGAAGCCGGGGCATACCACGTTAGGTGACCATGGTGGAGAGCCCGTGCAAGAAGTCAAACAAACAAACAAACAAACATATCCAGTATATCCCACTCAAAAAGCAGGGTCTGGGAGGGGTAGGTGGTGGCTAGTCTTTCCTCTATCTAGAGAGATAGATAGACCGCTTCTAAAGAGAGCCCCGACTCGAGGACGATAGCAAACAAATTATATAGCATACAAAACATAGGTATATATCATATAAAGGTATAAAATAGGCATAGGCAATATGCTTAAGTGTATTCATAATCATCACATACATCACATAAGCGTAGGCATACCCATAAGCATAACAACCCGAAGCTAGTGCATACATCAAATAAGCATCTTGTTCCACGTATAGAAGGCAAATATCAATTACCTACACATCACTCGGGTGGTCACGCATCAGGTCTTCCTTTACTCTTCCTCTGCCCAGATCCCACTAGAAGCTCTTAATTTTAATTCTACGCCTCCATGCACTCCTATCCTCGATCATGTGCTCAGAGAGGTGCAACTCTACCATATCTCACCTAATTATCTCGTCCCAAGTCAACGTAGGTCTTCCTCTACTCCTCCTACCCTATAGGGTGATGTTCTCTACTGCTCTAACAGGCGCTGACATTGGTCTTCTCTTCACGTGCCTAAACCATCCTAATCTTCCCTCTCGTATTTTATCCGTGATGCAAGCCACCTCTAACCTCTGTCAAAACGCGTCGTTTCTTATCCGATCCAGTCTTGTGTTTCCACACATCCATCTCAGCATTCGTATTTCCGCTACCTCTATTTGTCGTTCGTGCTATTTCTTTATGACCCAACAGTCTGTTCCGTATAACATAGCTGGACGTACTGCCACTCTATGTATTTTTTCCTTTAGTTTTGTCGGAAACCTCTTATCACACAAGATCCCTGATGCTGCTTTCCCGTGCGAGTAGTCAAATGGGACAAATTGGATCAAATGGGTAAAATAAGTGAAAATGGTCAAAATAACCAATTTGACTCTAGTGTTTTGTTGCTGCTGTTCCAATTTGCTTGCTACTTCCAAATGCTAAATGTGATTTCATTAACATAAGTACATAACATAAATATGGTACCACATCGTTTTAAGCCAACGTTGTATCCACTCAGTATGAACAGATAAACCGTTCTTTGGAAATACTGACATTAATATTTTGAACTAGTAGATAAGGGTAGCAGATACATGTTAACTTACTAATATGTAATTTCCATATTCATTCTTTACTAATAGGTGACCAATAATGACAAAAAACTTAAGTTTCTGCAAGTATGCAATATTTCAAATGATGTAAAGTGTCTGCAAGTATTATATAACCAAATAATATGTTTCATTTGAACAAATTCACTAATCCAAATTGACTATTTCATTATTATTTCGAAACCCAATCCAGTGATCAAAATGGCTTCAACCACTAATTGGAATTTCTTTAGGTTTAATTTATTACAAGACGAGAACCCCATTGCTCATGAGATTCAACAACCCAAATAATTACTCGACAATATCAACAACAAAATATAAGCTCTAATGCTAAATAAGCAAAAGATCAAAAATCAAAATGTTCTTCAATATACTCCGTGATTTAAGTCGAGTAACTTCAATCTCAAGTTTGATTTTTCCTTATCATGCTAGGTTGATGCCAAACTTCTTTCGCACATTGGTGGAGTAACTCACTCTACAAATCGACACCTAGAGTTTTGAGAAAACACAAAAAAACTTGGAACAATTACATGGAATAAATCACAAAAGAGGTACGGACGATATCAACCTACCACAATCGCACACTGCCATCGAAGTTTAGTGAGAAAAACTTCTCTCTTGCATCAGTTGATGAAGAGAATCCCCGTGGTTGCTTTGATCGATGAACAAGAGAATGGCTGAGAGGATCGATGAATCGATGAGGTTCTTTGATTACATCGCGACCCAAACATGCAACTTGCATACACAATTTTGGATTAAGTTTGTAATTTTATAATCTTAGGGGACCAAACGTGCGGTCTGAAATCATACGGATCATTTATGTATTTTTCAAAAAACATATTATAAAATCAATAAACTTCATTTATTTATTTTTATAACTTAGAAATTATATAATATTGGTTCGTTACAAAATCATATAACACTGAAGATAATTTAAAAATTTAGTGCATAACAATTCTCGTAAACTTCGTTTAAATGCTTACTCTTTGGCGTCATGACTATTTGAGCATATGGATCTTTCATACGTTTGCTCTTTTTTCAGAAAGTGAATATGTCATTATCGCCTCTACTTCATCTTTGTGTAGTTCTTCTTTGATGATGAATTCTTCTTTGAGACTTGTTTTATCTTGCATACATTCTTTTGCGTCCAAGTAATCTTTTAATCAAATGAAAATTTCCATTCAGAATGGAATACATGAGCCTCATTCCGTGGATAGATAAACCTTATGCAGGATCGGTGAAGGAGGTCAATGCAATAGTTTTACAGTGTTAGGAGAGTTATAACACTTATCGGATCAAATAGGAAACCAATTTATGATAAAACAAAGAACACAAGTAAAGAATACAATAATATGGTTTTCAAGAATGATGCGTATAGCTTTCAAGTTCTTACAACTGTTACAAATCTTACATTCAGATTACAAGTACTTCAGATACTTTATACTACATCCTACAGCCGGTCATACTTTGAAGACCAGGTAGAAACACTATCTAGACAAGAAGATCAATGTAAAGTCAAAAGACAGATTGCCCTTTAACTAATGAGTATGACATGCCATGGTCACATCCTTATCAATACAAAAAGGATAAAAGTACAAAAGTAGAAAGTTACAGACATAAGACCTTAATTTTCAGTTTAACAAAATTATGGACTTTTCACCAACTTATCTAAGTTGGTGAGTCTTCAAAGATGGTAGCAGAAAGTAGTCAACTTATGTCAAAAGGTGATTTAGAAAAAGCATGTCTTCTCTGTCTTCGAAAGAAATCAATCTTTGGTTTCGGAAGACTTTGACTTTGAAGCTTCGGAAGACTTCATCTTTGGCTTCATAAGATTTGGTATTTTGATTTGGAAGATTTGATACTTAGCATGATTCATTGAGTTACATCAAACTTTCCAAAGTAACTTCCTTGAGCTCACATATGCATGCTAAGAGATCTTTGGTTGCATCAGCCTCTAAATGTAATCTTTACAAACTCCCCTTAGACTAATGCTACCAAAACTAAAGGAGAACCTTGAAGCTCGATCTTCATCTGTTGAGAGTTCTCATTAGAATCAAAACCATTATTTTCATCATCAGTTGGTCAGGATTCCTCAGACTTTCAAAGTAGCTCCTCATGTCATAGAGATCATGTAGAAGGAGGTCAAGTATGTTTTGCTAAAAGTACATGTCTTGATCGCCTTGATCTCTAGTGACATACCACTTGCCTGAGTTAGTAACAAATATCTAAGACAAGATGGGTCTCTCAACAGCAACAGCCTCTACTATGAGCGGACTTCGTTGAGCAGCCTCTTCTTAAGCACCCACAGGTTGTTCTGATCCATCCTGAGGTGCAAAGGTGGATGCCTTGAACTTCTTCTTCTTCTTCTTGTCCCTTCTGATGGCTATCCTCTTCCTCTTTCTGTACTTTAACTGAGAAGACTGACCTGCAGTACAAGATGGTTCTTGTTTGTCCTTCTCAGTTGGGTCCTTTTCCTTACAGGTTTAAAAGGACAAAGATCACGACCCTGCTGTGGGTCAGAAGATGAATCTGGCTGTGATGCAGCACTAGGTCCTTGTTGTGTTGTCTCTTGGGGTTCAACCTTGTCCTCAGCTTCACGTGCAACCTGACTTGGTGGAAAATGCAAGTTGTTGGACTAAAGTGCATTAAAAGGATAATGCTTGCCATAATCAAACATAATGTGTTCTATCATCCAAACAATCATTAACTAACACATTAGTATCATTAACATTCATAACATATAATAATTTAGTTTAAATTTCTTTTTCAAGTTTGTAGATAACAGGATGTTTTGCTAAGTGTCCACAGCAGATGAAGAAAGTCTATAGTGGATGACTATCTGTAAGCAACAGATGAAGAATGAAGTCCAATGTGCAGACAGCGGATGAACAAGCATACATAGCGGATGATCAATGTCCACAGCTCATGAAAAGTCCACAGTGGATGTTCATCCATAATGGATAAACATTCCACAGTGGACATCTAACAAGACAAACATTCAAACAAGTGTTCATAGCAGACAACATCCAAGGCACAGTGGATAGCTCATTTACCATCCACAGCGGGCAGTATGTCATCCACAATGGACAATCAACATTCACAGTGGACAGCTTATAGACATAGGATTATTTATGTAATTTTTTTACATAAGGGTATTTTTTGTAATTTTAAATAGCTTCATATACCCTAATCCATTGTAAGATTTTTGAACAATCAATATAATCAAGCATTTATTATCATCCAAGCATTCAAGCATACAAACACACAATCATACACACACACAGATATTCATATCATTGATCATGGGTTTAAGCACCATGATTATTGAGTGTTGAATGAGAGATTGAAAAGGTCCTTAGGGAGATTCATTTGATATTGTTCTTATACTTAAAAGTGCAAATCAGTGAGTTTTCATCAGGTGGTATTAGAGCCTTGACTAAAATTAAACACTGATTTTTGATCCGCTTATTCATCACATGAATTCCATGGTTCATTAGCTTCATAATCATACATTTTTGGGCTGAAAATCATCACAAATCTCTCTTCTACTCCCAACATTCAACAAATGCACAAAATATGATTCATTAATCTGTTTTTGAGCAGTTTGTAGACGATTTTGTGTGATTAACATTCTAAACAACAATCAAACACTGTTTTTCAAAATAGAATCACCATAAAACCTCAAAAACCTCATGGGTTTAAAGGTTTTTTTATAAAACAGTCATCAAGTACTGTTGCATCAAGTTCGAATCAAACAAGCATTGTTTTTAACATTTTTAATCATTCAAACTGTTTAACATCATCATATTCAAGTATATACACACTTTAATTAGGCTTTTGCTCTTTGATCAACAAATTGATTGTTGAATTTGTGAAGAACAACAAATCTGCCAACAAACCCTAGGATAAACCATAGTTTTTGAACATTCACAAACCTTCATAATCTTCGTTGATTATGTTGGTTCATTATCTAAATCAAAGGAGAGACATAATCTTCTTTTAAATTTCTAAAAAAGTCAGTTTTTGATTCAAAAAGTTAACTTTTAAAAACATAATAGTTGTTTTAAGCTTTTGACTTTTGTTAACTGAGATCTTTAAAGGATGTTTACTGATTGACACTCTCAAATAAAATATTCCCTTTATTTAACAGTGACATCACCTAGGATATTAATTAATTGAATTTAATTAATTCCTTTTATTCGGTAATTCAAATTAAAAGGTGACTCTAATATCGAACAAATCCTAGTGACCTTAGGGTAAAATTGTATAATTGCACTGAGCTAAATCATCAAACAAATTTTAGACCTAAACAGTGTAGGACCGGTTAAGGGATGGTCAATACAATCAGTCTCATAATAAGGAGAGTGTTAGAGCACTTAACAGATCAAATAGGGAACCAAGGCCTAAGAGTTAAGATGCAAGACAGAACTTAAGAATAATATATATAAGGTTTTCAAGGATGATGTATATTAATCTTAAGCTCTCTTACAAGAGTTACAATGCATAAGAAATAAGTTACAAGACATTGAGATACTTTATACTATACCCTACAACCATCCATACTTGGAAAGCCAGTTGAAACATTGAAAGACAACAAAATCAATGTAGAGTCAAAAGGTGCATTGCCTTTTGACTAGTGACTATAACATGCCATAGCTCACATCCTAATGTAATACAAAAATGATAAAAGTACATAAAGTAAAAAGTTACAGATAAAGACCTTAATGTACAGTTACAAAAGCATGGACCTTTTCACCAACTTATGCAAGTTGGTGAGTCTTCAGAGTTGCGGCAGAAAGTTTGTCAGCTTTTGTAAAAGTACATAAAGAGAAAAGCATGTTTTTCTAAGTCTTCGCAAGAAATCAGTCTTCACTTCATTAGGCTTCAGAAGACTTTGTCTTTGAAGCTTTAGAAGACTTCTTTTTTGGCTTCGGAAGATCTGGTCTTTGGCTTCGGAAGACTTTATACTTAAAATATTTCTTGTGCTGAGTATAAAGCTTTCGCAGGAACATTTAGCTTCAAAAGATTTTATACTTAGCATAATTTTCATGCAAAGTATAAACTTTCGTAGCAGTTCTACTTGGTACTTGGTGCATGCGTGCAGGAAGCCATTTGGTTGCTTTGGTTGCATCAGCCTCTATATAAACCTTACAAACTCCCCCTAGGTTGATGCTACCAAAACAGAGAAGATTGATCTTCAGTTGATTATCCTTATTAGGATCATGGCCATTCCTTTCTTGTAAGGTTATCAGTAAGGCTGATGCAACCCCAACACTCAAAGTCTTTCTGCATGCATGCACATGTACACTAAAGTGGAATGCTTCAGAAGATTCACACTAACTTGGAAATTATTATAAGTGTGAAATCTTTTGAAGCCAAGACCAATATCTTCCGAAGCCAAAAGATGAAGTCTTCTGAAGCTTCAAGGACAAAGTCTTCCGAAGCCAACCATTAAAGACAGATTTCTTCCGAAGACTTTTTTAGTACATACTTTATCTGATGTACTTTTTACCTAAAGCTGAACCACTTTCCGCTGCGACTCTGAAAAGTCACCAACCTTTCATGAGTTGGTGAAAAGGTCCATGCTTTTGGTAAACTGTACATTGAGGTCTTGAGTCTATAACTTCCCACTTTATGTATTTTATCCTTTTTGTAATATATTAGGATGTGAGCTATGGCATGTCATAGTCACTAATCAAAAGGCAATCTGCCTTTTGACTCTACATGGATTTTGTTGTCTAGTTCATGTATCCAGCTGGCCTTCAAAGCATGGCCGGCTGTAGGCTTTAGTATAAGTATTTTCTGTTCTTTGTAATCTTGTAAGGTTTTTAAGTTGAACTTTGTAAACCACTTTATAAGGAACTAGAAGATCAATATACTTTAACCTTAAAAACCAACTGGTTGGGTATTGCTCTAGTTTTCTATCTCATTTCCACATCTTGTGTTTCCAAGTTCTCTAAACTCATTACTGACCAGTTCCCCATTTGAATTGTTAAGTGTTGATATACACTCTCCTCTTTGTGTTGTTGTGTTGCACAAGTGTGTAACCCCTTCACCTGGTCCTGTAATTGGTATCAGAGCTTCTAAGGCTCTTGATATAAGATTTCACCATCTTAAGATCCCTCACACACACAAAAATACTTAACCCTTCAATTGGCAGCTATCTCTAAAGCTGATATGGAAACTGGAACCATGACAAAGTCCCCACTGATCACTCTTGATGACTTTGACACTTGGTGCCAAAGAATGGAAGGTTTTATCAAGTGTCAAGACTCAAGAATGTGGGAATCTGTTGTCTCTGGACCTTACATACCAAAAACTCCTTCAGCTGCTGCTGGAGGTGGTATGATCCCCAAGGCTGTGGCTGACTACTCAGAAGAAGATAGAAAGAGGGTAGAGATTGATCAAAAGGCCACGACAACCCTTCAGACTACTCTTCCAAACTCGGTATACAGAGGTTCAAGAAATACAAAACAGCTAAGCAGCTGTGGGATGCATTGAAACTGATGTATGAGGGTTCTACTAAAGCCACGGAGAACAAGAAGGATCTTCTGAAGTAGCAGTTTGAAAATTTCACCTTCACGGCAGGTGAGACCATGACTCAACAATACTTCAGGTATGTTGAGATTGTGGATACCCTAGTGGATGTTGGAGTAACTCTTGAAAACAGAGATATTGTAAGGAAGTTCATGTCCTCTCTTCCTAGACAATGGACACATTACTGTGTTGTAATCAAGAGAACTGAGAACCTTAAGACTCTCACTCTGACAGAGTTGTATGGCATTCTCAGTGGATACCAGATGGAGATGAACATGCAAGGTTCATCTAGTAACTCCAGCAATCAAATGGTTTAGCCCTTCATGTGACCGAAAGGGATAGCATGGAACCCCAGCATCATCTCATATGCTACCCTGGCATCTCACAAAAGGGTCCTTTCATCACCTTTCGCGGAGACACCGAGGGAGAACTATACTCATAGAGCCAAGAGATTCTACAAGAGGACAGGAAGGAAGTTTCCCAGCAATACAGCCAGTGGAATGTTTGGACTGGACAAAAGCAAAGCTAAATGTTACAACTGTAACTTAATGGGTCACTTTGCTAGGGAGTGCAAAGCACCTTGAACAAATGGTGGACAAGCACAATCTAGACCAAACTACACTGATAAAGCTACCCAGAATGAGAAGCCAAAGCAGCAAGCTGCAGTTGCTGTTGAAGAAGGAGGCTTTGACTAGAGTTTTCAGGTGGAAGATGCATCTCCAAACCAAGCATTAATGGCTGACCATGATGAAACCAAGGTATTGGAACATCTATGCACTTCTGAATGTATTGCTAAAGTCAACAGATACATGTCCTATAACCTAGAGATGAGATCTGATCTTGAGTCTTTGAACATACTAAAATCTGATTTTAGAAAAACTGAAAATGATTATAAGTTAAAATAGAGGACTTAGAGAAAACAATTTCAGTTTTAAAACACGAGCATACAAATTACAGGACTCAGATCAAAGATCTCATAACTAAGTTAACCGAATGCCAGGCTGAGCTTGTGATCAACAAAGCCAGGGTAGAAAAATGCGTTCTTGAAGAAGAGACCTTCAAGAACATCATATCCTCATCCTTGCATGCAAAAGTTTGTTATCAAAATAGGCAGGGATTGGGATCTAGTGAGATAGCTCATCCACACACAATCCTGTCTGTGAGATCACCTAGGTGTGGAACTTGTGAAGATGAGCTTCCTTATATAGACCCATTGAGTGAAGTGGATGAAGAAGTGATAGTGAAGAATTTCTCTAAGAAGAGTGAAGAGGAGGATTCTAAGAAGGGTCACTATCCTTCTGAGGAGAACAGGAAGACTTAGATGACCAAGTCTATGAGGAAGAACTTGATCAGAAAGAGCAAAAGAAAGGCCAGGAGGGCTCAAGAGATCAATGCCACTTTCAACTCTAAGCAGAAACATGTCTTTATTTCTGCGGGTTTGATATGGTCAAGACTGAAAACATAAACCTTAACTCTACTACAAAGAGTTCTGGTTCATGTTCAAATCATCTCAGCATCAAGAAGAAGGCTGATCCGTTGTGTACCACTGCTACACAGGCTGAACCATCCAACTCTAAGAACAATCCTAAGCCTAAAGGGAATGTCTCATCATCTGTAAAGATGAAGGTGGAGAAGGGAAGTGATCAAAGTCAGCCTAGTTCTCAGAAGAAAACTCTTGGGAAGAAAAAGATAAGTTGTGTTATGTGTGAAAGTACTTCTCATCTTGCTATGGACTGTCCATACAATCCAAAAAGTACTTTTCATATGACTAAGAAGGAAACTCCCAAGAGATCTAAGAAGAACTCAGCTTCGGAAGGAAAATCTGTTTCCTTCAGAAGCTCCAAAGGAAAGAAGAAGGTAAGTGGAAAATTGCCTTCGGAAGAAAATTTGGTCTCGGAAGAAAGGAATACTTCCAAAGCACTAAAGTCTGTTGTAGTGCTAGCAGAATCTTCCGAAGGTTCAGTCATCAAAACTTCCGAAGTCTTAAAAGCTTCCGAAGTGATTAAGGTCAGGTCTAAACTTCCAAAGGTGGTGCGGAAGTCAAGGAAAGACCAATGACTGAAAGTTTTCCATCAATAACAGCAACAAATTCCCAGAGCACAATCATAGGATCTACTACTATTTACTACTTTCTACCTCCTTTGATGAGCCCAAGACCAATGAGGCTTGGGTTTCCAAATGTCACTAATCTTTTTCTGTGTGCAGGAACAGCTCAAAACAAACAAAAATGTCTGGATCATTGATAGTGGCTGCTCCAGGCACATGACAGGCAATAGGTCACTACTCCAGAACTTTGAAAGGATTGATGGAGGACCAGTTGCCTTTGGAGGAGATAAAGGAGGTTACATATCTGGAAGGGGCAAGGTCACAAATGGTAAGCTCAGCATTGAGAAGGTAAACTTTGTCAAGGAGCTTGGGTACAATCTTCTGAGTGTATCCCAATTTTGTGATCAGAGTCATAACATGCTCTTTACTGAGCATGAGTGTATTTTTCTCAAGCCTGGGATGATTATTCCTCATGAGCATATTCTGCTTAGAGCCCCCAGAAAAGGGAACATGTACAAGATGGATTTGCAGGAAACATCTCCCACAGGAGAAGTTTCATGTTTTCTATCTAAAGCTAATAGTGATGAGTCTTTTCTTTGGCATAAAAGATTGTGCCATGTAAACTTTAAGAACATGAATAAGCTAATTAAGAATGATTTGATAACTGTAATGCCAAAAAAGAGTTTACAAGTGATGACCATTGTGTTGCATGCCTGAAAGGGAAGCAACACAAGGTATCTCACAAGCCTAAGGAAATAAACTCCATCACTACACCCTTACACTTGTTACATATGGATCTCTTTGGCCCTACCAGTGTAATGAGTTTAGGAAGGACCTCTTACTGTCCGGTGATCACAGATGACTTTACAAGATTCATATGGGTCTTCTTCCTTAGAACTAAGGATAAGACCCCTAAGATTCTGAAGAATTTTATCTTAAGAGTTGAGAATCAATGTGATCACAAGGTCAAAACCATAAGATGTGATCAAGGAACTGAATTTAAGAACCAAATCCTTGATACATTTTGTGATGAGAAGGGTATTACAAGACAATACAGTACTCCCAGGACTCCTCAGCAAAATGGTGTTGCTGAGAGGAGAAATAGGACACTAATTGAAGCTGCTAGAACCATGTTGTTCGACTTTAAACTGCCCATCACCTTCTGGGCAGAGGCAGTCAACACTGCCTGCTATGTGTAGAACAGAGTCTTAGTGGTTAAGACTTATGGTAAGACTCCTTATGAACTTTGGCATAAGAGAAAACCTTTCATTGGTTTTCTCAGGTCATTTGGATGTCTATGCAGCATCTTGAATACCAAAGATCAAATTGCCAAGTTTGCTGAGAAATCAGATGATGGACACTTCATTGGATACTCTTCTCAAGCTAAGGCTTATAGAGTATACAATCTCAGAACTAGAATAGTTGAGGAGTCAGCCAATATGACTTTCAATGAGCACACTCCCAGTGTGAAAGGTTCTGGTCCGGATTGGCTATTTGATCTTGACTTATTTACAAAGTGTTTTAACAAATCTTGTGAGAATGTTTCAGGGTCTACAGACATTCTATCTCCAGGTGATCCTGATCCAAGATTTGAGCTAAGGAGACCTTAACTACTTTAGCAAATGAGGTTTCTATCAGCAAAACAATGACAACTACAGCTGATCCATCTAAGATGCCTTCAAGTTCTAGCTCAGAGGCACAACAGACAAACAAAGAATCTTTAATTGCAGAAGAAGATGATGGTGGTGGTGACAGTGATCAAGAATTTCATGATGCTGATAACCATCCCATAGATGAACATATCAGTGATGGCACACACTCATTGGATCAAGTTTCTCTTGATAAGTGTGTTGAAGTGGTGGAGGAAGCTTCTATGCCAGATCTAAATTTCTCTAATTTAGACCTGTCTCAACAACTTGCTGTGATCCCTCAGTTAAGGATCCACAAGTCCCATCCTACCACAAACATCATTGGAAATGTTGACACAGGGGTAAGAACAAGAGGACAAACACATGAAGCAAATGTTTGTCTACACTCTTGTTTCTTGTCCCAAGTAGAGCCCAAGAAAGTTGATGAGGCTCTGAGGGATGGAAGTTGGATTGAAGCCATGCAGGAGGAGCTACTTCAATTCAAAGACAGAAGGTTTGGAACCTATGTCCTCTTCCTCATGGGCAGACTACTATAGGAACCAAATGGGTATTTAAGAACAAGAAAGATGATAGAGGAATTGTCATCAAGAACAAAGCTAGACTAGTTGTTCAAGGATACGCACAAGAAGAAGGAATTGATTACACTGATGTATTTGCTCCTGTAGCAAGACTAGAAGCTGTTAGGATATTCTTGGCCTTTGCTGCATCCAAGAACTTCAAGGTCTATCAACTTGATGTCAAGTGTGCTTTTCTGTATAGGGTTATTGATGAAGAAGTGTATGTCAAACAACCACCTGGTTTTGCAGACCCTGATCTCCCTGATTATGTCTGCAAGCTTGATAAGGCTCTTTATGGGCTACATCAAGCACCAAGAAAGTGGTATGAGACTCTATCTCAGTATCTCTACAAGCATGGATACAGAAGAGGTACTATAGATGGAACTCTCTTCATCAAAGGATAGGGAAATGACTTACTACTAGTTCAAGTGTATGTAGATGACATCATCTTTGGTTCAACTAATCCAAGGCTCTGCAAAGACTTTGAGAAGCTGAAGAAAGACAGATTTCAAATGAGTTCCATGGGGGAACTAAATTTCTTTCTGGGCATTCAAGTGAAGCAAGTTGAAGATGGAATCTTCATAAGTCAGTCAAAGTATGTCCAGGACATACTCAAAAGGTTCAATATGAGTGATTGTAAGATTGCTAAGACACCCATAGCAAGGAACCACTCCCTTGGGCCTGATCTTGAGGGGGAGTGTGTGGATGAACACCTTTACAGGGCTATGATTGGGTCACTTATGTATCTTTACATCTAATAGGCCTAATATCATGTTTGCCACAATCATTTGTGCAAGATATCAAGCCAACCCCAGGATGTCTCACCTCATCACTATCAAGAGAATTCTAAGACACCTCAAAGGTGCTCCAACACTGGGCCTCTGGTATCCTAAAAATTCTGACTTCAATCTGTATACATATACAGATAGTGACTATGGTGGTTGCAATATGACTGCAAAGTCTACATCTGGGGGATGTCAGTTTCTTGGTGGAAGGGTTGTCTCATGGCAATGCAAGAAACAATCCTGTGTCTCTGCATCAACTGCTAAAGCTGAATACATTGCTGCTACAAGTTGCTGTGCTCAAGTGCTTTGGATTCAGAATCAGATGCTTGACTATGGTTTCAACTTCAAGGAGACTCCCATTCACATAGACAACAACAGTGCTATCTCTATCACAGAGAATCCTGTGCAGCACTCAAGGACAAAACACATAAACATCAGGTATCAGATAACTATGAAAAGGGTTTAATTAAACTACTTAAGGTTAATACAAATGAACAATATGCTGATCTGTTCACAAAAGCCTTTGATGAACAGAGATTTAAATATCTTATATCAGCTATTGAGGTGATTAACCTTGAGTAGTTTTTTCTTAAAAACTAATTAATTTTATTTCTTAAAATCTGTGGGTCCTATGTTGTCTAGTTTATCACCTTCATAAGCTCTTGTTTTCTAGGGACAAAACTTTCTGCAGAGTTTTTCATAGATTTTTGACAAATTTTCATCTTTCGAAAGATATGTTTTTATCTTCGAAAGAAAATATCCCTTCAAGACAAATAACTGTCTAAGTGCAAGTTACCTTCAAAAGAAATTTCTCAAATATCTTCCGAAGCATAAAAACTCTCTTAGGTACTTGCATGTCTTTTAAGGATCATTTCTCTTCCGAAGGATATTAACTCTCGGAAGCTTTGTTTTTATGGAAGAAAGCATTTCAGTTTAACAATTATCTTCTGAAGCAAATTTGCCAAAACTCTTTGAGAAATTCTTCCGAAGCCGTTTTGGCTTCGAAAGCTTTTTCCTTAAAACTTCCAAAGACATTTTACCTTTGGAAGATTTTTGAATTCCAAGAAAACAACTTTTGAGCAAAAAGCAAACTACTTTTTCAAAGGTAGGACCGCCTTCCGGATTTCAAAGTTTATCCTCTTTCATTAACTTTGTCTCAAATCCTTTTCACATATAAACTGTGTCGGTTCCCCCTCTTTTTATCCTCTTCATCTTCTTTCTAAACCTAAATTCCGAGATTTCTCTCTGAAACCGCCTTCGTTCATCCTTCCTTCATATAAAAGCATACTCAAAATGGCCAACCTTGATTGACGAAATGACCCAGATTTCTCTATGCGATTACGCAGGCAACACAATCAGGTTGCTCTGTTAAACTCTGAGAAAGATCCCCATTTCTCAGCGGTATGCCAATTCTTGGCCCTGTCTAACTACTTCACCCCCCTCACCATCGATCCTCCTCTCTATGAGGATCATTTCTTAAATTCTGGAAGACCTGCCAAGAGGTCATTTGGATGGGGAGAAGGCACTGTCTGCCACAGTGCAGGGAAGAACAGTCTTCATCACTCCGGCCATTATCAACACTCATCTTCAGCTGGATGATGAAGAAGGTGAGGTGTTCTTCCCAAAAGAAGCTGTCAACCATTCTTTTGAGCAGATGGGTTATGAAGGAGATTTCTCTGTAAAGACCTTCAGGAAAGGGAAGGTCTCATCCAAGTGGAAGTATTTACTTCACGTGGTTATCCACAGCTTGTCTAACAAGCATGGAGGATGTGACCAGGTTCCTGAAGATCTCTCGTTCATAGTACATGGAATGGTTCAGGGGGTCAAGTTCAGGTATTCTCAATTTGTATATACAAATTTAATAGCAAACCTAGACTCCTTAGAATATTACATGTTTCCTAGATATGTTCAATACATTCTTAACTGTGAACTGGGCTCACAGTTGAGGGAAACAGATAATATTCTTAAGTTGGGATAGATGGAGCCCGGCATCTTTAAGATCTTGAAGAAGCCAACTGTTGGCTTCTCAGGGGTAGAAACAACCCTTGTCCCAAAAATGTTAGAGCTCATTGCTCAAGGTGACAACCTAGCAACACAAGCTAGTGTTGAACCCACACCTTCTACATCCCAACCTCCAAAACAGCCACAAATCACCCTCACCTACTAAAGATAACACAAACGAACCCCTGCACAAGCTATTAAGTCTGTGAAGGCCCCTATATACTCACCTACATAGGAGGAAGTGGACACTGGAGCTCCCACTTCAACTCAGGAGCAAACCACTCCCATCATTTCTCAAGTCAGTGCTGAGGTTCCTCATGCTCAGCTTGATGAGCTCACAAGCCCAACAGCCTTAAGCCTTCACTCTGAGTCTCAACACTCAAGTGAACAACCTTCAGGGGACAGCTACCATCCCCAGCCTTTAGATTTAAACCAACCAATTCCCAACCTTGACTTCTATACTGATGAGGACTTAGATGCCAGTGAGAACCATGAGTCTTCCTACTACAGCTCTCCTCAAAGGGAGATGAGAGCTCCTGATTCATCTAAGTCTAGCCCACATCAGTCACCTATCACTGAGGTGGATACTTCTGAACATGTTCAGGATATCCATATAGAAGAGGCTCTCACTTCAGCAAGTGATTACATCATTCAGACCTCAACCATGGCAACTCAGCCCATTGACACCTAAAGTTGTCACTAAGCAGAGGAAATCCAGCAGCCAAGAACACCATGTTGGTAATGAGGAAGAGGACCTTGGTCCTATTCTCTCATCCCCCAGTGATTCTTCTGATGGAGATGAGGGGAACTTGAGACTAAAGGTGCAAAAACTATCCAAAACATGCACCTATTTAGTTTCCAAGGTTAGTCACCTTGAATCTCAGGTGACTACCTTGCAACACAGGGTCGATGATCAGCAACTTGAGATATCTTATCTCAAGGAACAACTAGCTAGGAGACCCTTAAGAGAAACTTAACCAGGGACACAAGAACCTGTGGATGTAATTGACCTAACTCCTAGCTCCCCTGTGCAAGAGGGTGATGCTACCAAAAAGGGGGAGGAAGTCATTACAATCACAGAACCTGGGAGTTCCTCAAGGAGTATGGACATTGAGGACTCACCATCCTCACTTGCAGTTGTGCATACTCAACAACTTTCTCAAGTCCATATTGATATGGACAGCATAGACTCAGTCATAAGGAGTCTATTTAAGAAAGGAATCCTAAGAGCAGTATCATCTCCACCAACTCTAGCTCACACTTTTGGGTGGAGGTATGATACTGCTAAAAGAACTCTTACTCTTCAAAGAGTTCAACAAAGGAACACTGCAGAGTTCAGCCTTAGAGGAAAACAAAGGCAATCAGGCTATACTATAGGTCAACTGGATGTTAAGGCAGACCCTAAGATTAGCTTCAAAGGGAAAACCTTGACTGAAGGTCTAGTGGTAGAACCTGAGAGCCCTGTCTTACCACAAATAGCTGCAGATGTTCAAACCCTTGATGAGACACCTGCTAGTGAAGGTGCATCTCAACCTCTCTCTGGCCAGAGCTTGGAAGCTACACCAAGCAATGAAGGCCAAAGCTCTCTCCACCCTGAGTCACATAGGTCTGTGAGTGACAAAGGGAAAAGGAAGTTAACTCCTGAGGAGATTGAGGAGGAGGAGAGAGAGAGGAAAAGGAAGCTAAGGGGAGAAAGTTCCTTTGCTAGGTCTGCAAGGCTTATGGAAAGTGCTATCAGGGATGCCCCCAGACCAAACACTCAGGATGATGAGTTAAGGGCAGCCAGAATAAACTACTTGTAGACTAGGAACTATGATATTGATGATATCATCTCTCTCCCCTTATATGAGTTGAATGAACTGGCTGACATAGAACTATCAAAAGAGAGAAAGGAAGAAGAAGATGCAGAGCTTCTTCTAAAAATCAAAGAAGAAAGAAGAAGGAAGAGGCTCTATAAGCACATGCCTACTCTCTCACCAGTTCAAGAAACTCAGGAACAAGAGGATGTGGTACCACAAGAACCTCAGGTAGACAAAGAAAAAGATAGGATCAACATGATCAACTACCTGAGTGCCACAGGCTTCTATCAAACTGAAACACTTCTTCCCTTACCCTTTGACTACATTGAGTTTGAGTACCTCAAACAACTTGAACTTGATATAGCCAAAGAAAGAAAGATCACCAAGAGGAAGTTAAGGGAAGAAGCTGTGAAATCAAGAGCCATCATCCATAATAATCTGAAGAAGTCTGCTGACAGACAGAAGATGATGAGCTACTTGAAGCTATATGGATTCTCCGGAAGGAGACTTGGTCCCATGTCTCTATCCACCATGGATGAGCACATTAGGGTGATCAAGCAGAAGATTAAAAGAGGTGAACTTGTTGACTTACACTCCCCACCAAGTCAGGTCCCTCAGGAAGTAGAGGTTAAGGTTGAAACACCCAAGACAACATAACCTGAACCTGCTGCTGAATCTCAGCATACTTCCATTTCTAATCCACAGTAGGGATCTGTCCCCTCTTAATCTGAACCTGTGAGAGAGGAAGACCCAACTGAGAAAGACAAAGAAGATCAATCAGGTGCTGCAGGCCAGTCTTCTCAGTTAAAGAGTTCAAAGAGGAGGAAAAGGATGGTTTCCAAACTAAAGTCAAAGAAGGAGAAGAAGGAAACATCCACCTCCAAACCTCAGGATGAGTCAGAACATCCTGAGGATGTGCAACAAGAGGATGCTCCATCAAATCCAATTCAACCAGCTCCTCTGGCATCAGGAATACCCATCTTATCTTGGACATACACCACAAATCCAGAAAGATGGCGTGTCATAAGATATCAAGGTCTTGAACATGTCTACACATGGTAGGATATGTTCAATCTACCTCTGCATGATCTCTTTAACATGAGAAGACACTATGAGAGTCTGAGTGATCCTGACCATCTCATGAAGAAAGGAATGGTCATCATCATAATGAGGACTGTCAATATCTAGTGTCTTGAGGTGTTTTTATAGCATCAACCTAGGGGGAGTTTGTAAGGTTATCAGTAAGGCTGATGCAACCCAAACACTCAAAGTCTTTCTGCATGCATGCACATGTACACTAAAGTGGAATGCTTCGGAAGATTCATACTAACTTGGAAATTATTTTAAGTGTGAAATCTTCTGAAGCCAAGACCAATATCTTCCGAAGCCAAAAGATGAAGTCTTCCGAAGCTTCAAGGACAAAGTCTTCCGAATCCAACCATTGAAGACAGATTTCTTCCGAAGACTTTTTTAGTACATACTTTATCTGATGTACTTTTTACCTAAAGCTAAACCACTTTCCGCTGCCACTCTAAAAAGTCAGCAACCTTTCTTGAGTTGGTGAAAAGGTCCATGCTTTTGGTAAATTGTACATTGGGGTCTTGAGTCTGTAAATTTCCACCTAATGTACTTTATCCTTTTTGTAATATATTAGGATGTGAGCTATGGCATGTCATAGTCACTAGTCAAAAGGCAATCTGCCTTTTGACTCTACATGGATTTTGTTGTCTAGCTCATGTATCCAGCTGGCCTTCAAAGCATGGCCGGCTGTAGGCTTTAGTATAAGTATTTTCTGTTCTTTGTAACCTTGTAAGGTTTTTGAGTTGAACTTTGTAAACTACTTTGTAAGGAACTAGAAGACCAATATACTTTAACCTTGAAAACCAACTGCTTGGGTATTGCTCTAGTTTTCTGTCTCATTTCTACATCTTATGTTTCCAAGTTCTCTAAACTCATTACTGATCAGTTCCCCATTTGAATTGTTAAGTGTTGATATACACTCTCCTCTTTGTGTTGTTGTGTTGCACAAGTGTATAACCCCTTCACCCAGTCCTGCATTTCTTCATTAGTTGATCAGGATCCCTCAAACTTTAATGATATCTTCTCATGTCATGGAGGTCATGCAGAGGTCGATCAAGTATGTCTTGCCAGAAGTAGACATGTTGACCACCTTGATCTCTGATGATATACCATCTGTACTATGGTAGGAGTTGGTTAATCAGCTTCTTGTTGCACCTTCTCATGATGTTTTGACTCATCTTGAGGTTTGGAAGTTGATGCCTTTTTCTTCTTGATTACTTTCTTTGCAGCCATCCTTTTCTTCCTCTTTGGAATGTTTAACTAAGAGGGCTGGTCTTGAGTACCATGTTTGTCTGTTGTGCCTCTCTCAGTTGGGTCCTCTTCTCTCATAGGTTTATAAGGAGAGAGAGTAGAACCATGCTGTGATTCAGAAGATGAAGTTGGTTATGAAACAGCTAAAGGTCCAGGTTGTGTTGTCTGTAGTTCAACCTTAACCTCAACCTTAGGAGGAGCTTGGCTTGGTAGAGAATGCAAGTCCACAAGCTCTCCCTTCTTAATCTTCTGCTTGATCACCCTAATGTGCTTATCCATAGTGGATAGAGACATTGGGCCAAGCCTCCTTTCGGAGAATCCATACAGCTTCAAGAAGCTCATCATCCTTTGTCTGTCAGCAGACTTCTTTTGGCTCTTTTGGATGATGGCCCTTGACTTTGCTGCTTCTTCCCTCATTTTTCTCTTAGCAGTTTTTTGTTCATTTATGAACTGTAGTTCAAGCTACTTAAGATACTCAAATTCAGTATATTCAAAAGAGAGGGGGAGAAGTGCAGATGCCTGGTAGAGACCTGTGGCACTCAGGTAGTTAACCATCTTTTGTCTGTAAGCTTTTTTGTGTACTTGAGGTGGTTCAGCTGCCATGGTGTCTCTTTCAGGACTTTCATGAACTGCGGAGAGAGGGGAAGCATCCTTGTATAGTCTCTTTTGTCTTCTTTTTTCTTTGACTCTGAGGAACAACTCTACATCCTCTACATCCTTTCTCTCTTTGGTCAGCTCTAAGTCTGCCAGCTCATTTAACTCTTCTAAGGGAAGAGAGATGAGTTCATCAAGTTGTAGTTCATGGTTCCTAGATAGTTCAATCTAGCAGCCCTTAACTTATCATTTTGAGTGTTTGGCTTGGGGGTTGTCCTGATTATAGCTTCCATGAAGCCTGAGGAACCAGCTGAACTCTCTCCCCTTAGATTCCACTTCCTCTCTCTTTCCTCCTCCTTAATCTCCTCAGGTGTCAGTTTCCTTTTCCCTTTGTCACTCACACGCCTTGGTGACTCAGGGTGGATAGAGCTTTGGCCTTCATTGTCTGATACAACAGTTAGGCTCTAGCTAGAGAGAGGTTGTGAAACACCTTCACCAATTGGTGCCTCACTGAGGGTAAAGGATGTTGTTGAAGTGCTAGACGCTGTGACAACGCTCACGGGTTTAGTCATCAGGCCTTCAGTCAAGGATTCCCCTTTAAAGCTAATCTTAGGGTCCACCTCAACATCCAGTTAACCAATGACTTTGCCTGCTTGCAATTGTCTTCTTCTATGTCTGAGTTCTTCCCTGATCCTGTCTTGAATTCTTTCAGCCAGTATGTCAGCTTGCTTGTTTTGACTTGGGTTGGCAAGTGGCATATTGACTAGAGAAAGGCTGTCATAGTAGTTGAAGGTCTAAAAATCGAAGACCTCTTGCTGTCCTTGAACTCTATGCAGTATGAGGGCTCTTCTTTCAGCATCGTACCTCCACCCATGTATTTCATTTGCAGCCCCAACATGGTATACCCTTCTCAAATAAACTCCTGATAAGTGAGTCTACATCAATGTGAATTTAAGGAGGTTACTAAGTTTGGACAATTGCAAGTGAGGTTGGTGAGTCCTCAATGTCCATACTCTAAGAAGGACTCCTAGGTTCTGCGATTGTAACAACTTCCTCCCTATTTTTGGTAGCATCACCCACTTGCATAGGTGAGCTGGAAGTTAAGCCAATTACATCCTCAGGTTCTTGTGTTCTTGGTTGAATCCTTCTGAAGGGTCTCCTAACTAGTTGTTCCTTGAGATCAGAAACCTCAAGTTGTTAATCATTGACCCTTCTTTGCAAGGTAGTCACTTGAGATTCCAAGTGACTAACCTTAGAGACTAAATAAGTGCATGTTTTAGACAGTTTGTGCACCTTTAGTCTACGATTCCCCTCATCTTCAGTAGAAGAATTGTGGGGGGATGAGATAATTGGACCTAAGTCTTCTTCCTCATTACCAGCTTGTTGTTCTTGGCTGCTGGTTTCCCCTGCTCACAGACAGCTTCAGTTGAAGTGTCAACGGCTAGGTTGCCATGGTTGAAGTCTTAATGATATAATCACTTTCATAAGTGAGAGCCCCTTCCATATGGATCTCCTGAATAGGTTCAGGAAGATCCACCTCAGTGGGGGGGTGGATGATATGGGCTAGATATAGGGGAAACAGGAGTACTCATCTCTCTTTGAGCATGAAAGGAGAAGAGAGACTCATGATACTCACTGAGTGCCATATCTTCATCATCATAGAATTCTAGGCTGGGCATGGGTTGATTTAAGTCTAAAGGTTAGGGATGATAACTTTCCCCTAAAGGTTGTTCACTAGAGTGTTGAGACTCTGAGTGAAGGCTTAAGGCTTGTTGGGGGCATGAGCTCATTAGCCTGAGCATGAGGAACCTCATGTATGATTCTTGGTGAGATGGGAGTGGTTTGCTCCTCAGGAGAAGTGGGAGCTCCAATGTCCACTTCTTCCTGTATGGGTGGTGATATGGGGGCCTGCACAGGTTGAATAACCTATGTAGGAGTTCTTTTGGATCTTATTTGGTAGGTGAGGGTTGTTTGTGGCTTTGTGGGTGTTATTGAAGTGGAAGGTGTGGATTCAACACTAGCTGGTACTGCTAGGTTGTCACCTTGAGCAATGAGCTCTAACATTTTTATGACCAGGGTTGTTTCTACCCCTGAGAAGCCCACAATAGGCTTTCTCATAATTTTGAATAAGTCAGGATTCATCTGTCCCATTTTAAGAATATTACCTGTTCCCCTCAACTATGAGCCCAATTCACAGTTAAGAATATGCTAGACATATCTAGGAAACATGTAATACTCTAGGGAGTCCAAGTTTGCAAGCAAATTAGTATACACAAATTGAGAATACCTGAACTTGACCCCATGAACCATTCCATGAACTATGAAGGAGAGATCCTATGGAATTTGGTCCCATCCTCCATGTTTATTAGACAAACTATGAAGAACAATATGTTGGAGGTACTTCCATTGAGAGGAAACCTTCCCTTTCTTGAAGGTTCTTACTGAGAAGTCCCCTTCATAGCCCATCTGCTTAAAAGAATGATTTACAGCAGATTGTGGAAAGGACACTTCACCTTCTTCATCATCCAGCTATAAGTGAGAGTTAATGGAGGCTGGAGTGATGAACAGTGTCCTCCCCTGCACTATGACAGGCAGTGCCTTCTCCCCGTCCATGGTGACCTCTTGGCAAGTCCTCCAAAAATCCAAAAGATGATCCTCATAAAGTGGAGGATCAATGGTAAGGGAGGTGAAGTAGTTTGAGAGTGAAAGAAGGTGACAAACCTTTGAGAAACTTGGATCTTTCTCAGAGTTTAACAGAGCAACCTGATTGTGTTGCTTGTGAAGCAGCATGGGGAAATCTAGTTGGTTTATACGATTGAGGTTGGCCATTTGTGGTAGCTTTGAAGTGAAGAAAGATATGAAAAAAGGCGGTGAGTCGGATTTTAGGTTTAGAGAGATTGGAGATGAAGAATAAAGTGAAAGAGGGGGGAACCGTTGGGTATATTTATATGAAATGGACCTGAGACAAAGTTAATGCAAAAGGATAAACTTTGAAGTCCGAATGTCGGTCCCACCTCCAAAAAAGTGCCCAAAAAGGTAATATTCTTGGAAGTTGAGATTTCTTCCGAAAGTAAATTTTCTTCGGAAGATTTGTGAAAATCTTACGAAGCCAAATTTTGACTTCGGAAGATATTCCTAAGCTTGGTGAAAAATGGCTTCGGAAGAAAATTTACTTTGGCAAATTTTCTTCCAAAGAGTATTTAGTCTTGGAAGAAATTTCTTTCGGAAGAAATTTGTTCTTGAAATACACATAAGTACATAGAAGCATATTTTGGCTTCGGAAGAAATATGAAATTTCTTCCAAAGGTAAATCTCTTTTAAGCAGTTATATGTTTTGAAGACTTAAAATTTTTCCGAAGACAATGTTAATATCTTCCGAAGGAAAATACACTTGGTAATTTTTCAAAATGCTAAGGTACACACATAAAAATTTCTCCCAAGATAAACTGGGCTTATCTCTTTGAATCCAAAGTACTTGAGCACAACAGATAGCAGCAGCAATGTATTCAGCCTCAGTAGTTGATGTAGATACACAGGATTGTTTCTTACATTGCCATAAGACTATCCTTCCACCAAGGAATTAATATCCCCCAGATGTGGATTTTGCGGTCATGTTGCAACCACCATAGTCACTATCTGTATAGGCATACAGATTGAAGTTAGAGTTCTTTGGATACCAAAGGCCTAGCTAGGGAGCACCTTTGAGATATCTAAGAATTCTTTTGACAATAACCAGGTGTGACATATTGGGGTTGGCTTGGTATCTTGCACATATACATGTAACAAACATAATATCAGGCCTGCTAGTTTTAAGGTGTGACATATTGGGGTTGGCTATGGGTGTCTTTGCTGCCTTACATCTAGTCATGTTGAATCTTCTACGTATGTCTTGTACATACTTTGACTGACTTATGAAGATGCCATTGTCAACTTGCTTCACTTGAATTCCTACAAATAATTTGAGTTCTCCCATGGCACTCATTTCAAATCTATTCTTCATCAAATTCTCAAAGTCTTTGCAAAGCTTTGGATTAGTTGACCTAAAGATAATATATACTTGAACCAACATTAAGTCATTTCCTGTTCCTTTGATAAAGAGAGTTCCATCTATAGTATCCCTCTTGTATCCATGTTGATAGAGATACTGAGATAGTGTCTCACACCACTTTTTTGGAGCTTGGTGCAGCCCATAAGGAGTTTTATCAAGTTGGCAAACATAATCAGGATGATCTAGGTCTGCAAAGCCAGGTAGTTATTTGACATGCACATCTTCATCAATCATCTCGTATAAAAATGCACACTTTACATCAAGTTGGTAGAACTTGAAGTCCTTGGATGCAGCAAACGCCAGGAATATCCTCATAGCTTCAAGTCTTGCTACAGGAGAAAAAACATCAGTGTAGTCAATTCCTTCTTCTTGTGTGTACCCTTGAACAACCAGTCTTGCATTGTTCTTAATGACAAGTCCTCTATCATCTTTCTTATTTTTAACACTCATTTGGTACCTATGATAGTCTTCCCATGAGGGAGAGGACATAGGTTACAAACCTTTTGTGTTTTGAATTGAAGCAGTTTCTCTTGCATTGCTTCAACCCAACTTCCATCCTTCAAAGCGTCATCAACTTTCATTGGCTCTATCTAGCATAAGAAACAAGAATGTAGACAAACATTTTTGTTATAGGTTTGTCCTCTTGTTCTTACCCCATTGTCAACATCTCCAATGATGTTTGTGGTGGGGTGTGACTTGTGGATCCTGAGTTGAGGGATCACAACAAGTTGTTTAGACAAATCTAAATTTGAAAAGTTTAGATCTAGCAATGAAGTGTCTTCCACCACATCAGCACACTTATCAAGAGAAACTTGATCCAATGAGTGTGTGACATCATTCATGTTGTTGTCAATGGAGTGGTTATCAACATTAAGAAATTCTTGATCACTATCACCACTACCATTACCTCCTACATCTGAAGCTCCTGCATCTGTGTCTTGTACCTCTGAGCTGGAATTTTCAAGCACTGGAGATGTATCAGCATGATTTGTCATTGTTATGCTGATAGGAACTTCATTTGCAGGGTTACTTACCACTGGAGTGGAAGATGTAGTCTGTCTTGGTCTTCTCATCTCAAATCTTGGGTCAGGATCTTCTGTTGATATGTTACCTGTTGATCCTAAAACATCTTCACAAGATTTGTTAAAACAGCTGGTAACTAAATCAAGATCAAATACCCAATCAGGACCAGAACCTTTCACACAGGGTGTGTACTCTTTTATGATCACATTGGCTGATTCTTCAACTACTGTAGTTCTGAGGTTGTATACTCTATAAGCCTTATCTTGAGAGGAGTATCTAATGAAGTGTCCATTATTTGATTTCTCAACAAACTTGGCTACTTGATCTTTGGTATTCAAGATGGTGCATGGACATCCAAATGACTGGAGAAAACCAATGAAAGGTATTCTTTTATGCCATAGGTCATAAGGAGTCTTACCATGAGTCTTAGCTACTAAAACTCTATTTTGCATATAAAAGGCAATATTGACTGCCTCTGCCCAGAAGGTAATAGGCAGTTTAGAGTCAGACAACATGGTTCTTGTAGCTTCAATAAGTGTCCTGTTTCTTCTCCCAGCAACTCCGTTTTGCCAATGAGTCCTGTGACCACTATATTGTCTTGTAATACCCTTTCATCACAAAATATATCAAGGATTTGGTTCTTGAATTCAGTTCCTTGATCACATCTTATGGTTTTAACCTTCTAATCAATTTGATTCTCAACATTCAGAATGAAATTCTTTAAGATCTCAGGAGCTTCATCCTTAGTTCTAAGGAAGAAAACCTAAGTGAATCTTGTGAAATCATCTGTGATCACCAAATAGTATGAGGTCCTTCCTAAACTCATTACAGTGGTGGGGCCAATGAGATCCATGTGTAATAAGTGAAGGGGAGTAGTGATAGAGTTCTTTACCTTTGGCTTGTGAGACACCAAATGTTGTTTCCCTTTCAGGCATGCAACACAATGATCATCACTTGTAAACTATTTCCTTGGCATTCAAGTTATCAAATCATTCTTAATTAGTTTATTCATGTTCTTAAAGTTTACATGGCACATCCTTTTATGCCAAAGGAAAGAGTCATCACTATTGGCCTTAGATGTTTCCTGCAAATCCATATTGTACATGTAACCTTTTCAGGGTGCTCTAAGCAGGATATGCTCTTGAGGAATGACCACCTCAGGCTTGAGAGCAATGTACTCATGCTCAGTAAAGAGCATGTTATGTCTCTGGTCACAAAATTAGGATACACTCAGTAAATTATACCTAAGCTCCTTAACAAACTTTACCTTCTCAATGCCGAGCTTACCATTTGTGACCCTTCCCCTTCCAGTAATATAACCACCAGCATCTCCTTCGAAAGCAATCAGTCCTCCATCAATTTTCTCAAAATTCTGAAGTAAGGAGCCATTGACTATCACGTGCCTAGAACAGCCACTATTAATGATCCATACATTTATTTTGGTCTTTAGTTGTTTCTGCATAATAAAAAGAGAATTAGTAACTTTGGAAACCCAAGCCTCATTGGTTTTGGGCTCTTTAAAATAAACTGAAGACAATGCAACAGTAATTGATCCTATACTGAGACTATGGGGATCACTTGCTGTTGTAAATGAAGAATTTTCAGTCACATGGTCCTTGTTTATCTTCCACACCATCTTTGGAAGATTAGACTTGACCTTCAAAGCTTCGGAAGTTTTTATAACTTCGGAAATTTTGGAAACTGACCCTTCGGAATCTCTTGCTTTCATTGCAGCAAGCTTCAGTGCTTCGGAAGCATTCCTTTTTTCCGAGACCAAATTTTCTTCCGAAGACAATTTTTCACTTGTCTTCAATTTCATTTTGGAGCTTCTGAAAGAAACACTGATTTCTTCCAAAGCTTTCTTCTTCTTGTTCTTCTCAGAAGTCTTCTTCTTTGTTATGTTGACAGTACTTTTAGGATTGTATATACAATCCTTAGCCAGATGAGAAGTACTGCCATACATAATGTAGTCAAATTGCTTTCTTCTAAGAGCCTTCTTATGAATAGAAGACTGAGTTTGATCATTTTCCATCTCCATCCCCATCTTTAAAGATATTATGGCAGGCCTCCTAAGGTGAAGCTTACCTTTGGAGGTGGATGGTTCATGCTGTGTAGTAGTGTTACACAGCTAATCAGTCTTCATTCCTTCACAGGGATGAGTTGAACATGTACTTCAACTCTTGGTACTAGAGTTCAAAGTTATGGCCTTAGTCTTTACCACTTAAAAACCTACAAAGATAAAGACTTATTTATGCTTGGAGTTGAAGGTGGCCTTGATCTCCTAAGCTCTCTTTGATCTTCTTTTTGCTGCTCAGATCAAGTTCTTCCTCTTTGACTTAGTCATCTCTGACTTCTTCCTCTCCTCAGGAGTGTAGTGACCCTTGTTCGGATGATCTTCCGCAGTCTTCCCAGCTCCATCCTTCACTACCTACTCTTCATCCTCTTCATCACTAGGATCTATGGATGGCAGCTCATCTTGACTAGTTCTACACCTTGGAGATCTTACAGACAATAGAGTGTGTGGAGGAGCTATCTCAGTAGATCCTAGTCTCTGTTTGTTCTGATAACACACTTTAGAATGTAGGGATGAGGATATGATGTTCTTGAGGGTCTCTTCCTCAAGAACATGCTTCTCTACCTTGGCTTTGCTTATTACTAGCTCAGCCTGGCACTCAGTTAACTTAGTAATGAGATGTTTGATTTGAGTCCGGTAGTTGGTATGCTCATGTTTAAGAGTTGAAATGGTTTTCTTTAAGTCTTCTATTTTTAACTTATACTCATTTTCAGCTCTTTTGAAATCAGATTTTAAAATGATCAAAGACTCAAGGTCAGATCTTATTTCTAAGTTATAGGACCTATATCTATTTACTTTAGCAATGCATTTTGGGGTACAAAGATGTTCTAATACCTTGGCTTCATCCAGATCTACCATCAGTGCTTGGTTTGGAGACACATCTTCTACCTGGAAGCTCCAATCAAAGCCTCCTTCTTCAATAGCAACTGCAGCTTGCTGCTTGGGCTTTTCAGTGTGTGAAGCTCCCTCAGTGTAGTTTGGTTTGGGTTGTGTTTGGCCACCATTTGTCCTTGGTGCCTTGCACTCCCTAGCAAAGTGTCCTATTTGGTAACAGTTGTAACACTTCACTTTGCTTTTATCCAGCCCTAACTTTCCACTGGATACATTGCTAGGAAACTTTCTCCCTGTCCTCTTATAGAACTTCTTGGCTCTATGAGTGAGAAGAGCCATTTGTTGAACTATCTTCATGTACTCCAGGTCATCTGGATGGATGCAGTCCAAGTCTTCAATGGTGAAGAGAAAGTTTCCTATGCTTTCATCATATGACATAAAGGCATGTGATGAGCTTGTCTCTTGGAATGAGCTTCCTTGGATGTAGCTCTCCTTTGGTGTCTCAGGGAAGGTGATGAAAGGGACCTTGGGTGGGTTGTCAGGATAAGAGATGAAATGGTGTTATGGTTCTCTACAATCCCTTTCAACCACATGAAGGGCAGAATTCTGTTGATTGTTAGAGTTTCTAGATGAATTTTGCATGTCTATATCCATCTAATAACCACTGGATTATCTAGGAAGAGAGGACATGAACTTTCTCACAATATCCCTATTCTCCAGTTTTACTCCAACATCCATCAGAGTATCTACAATCTCAACATACCTGAAGTATTATTGAGGAATGGTTTCACCTACTTTGAAGGTGAAGTTCTCAAACTGCTGCTTCAGAAGATCTTTCTTGTTTTCTTTTGCATCAGAAGAACCTTCATATATTAGCTTCAGTGCATCCCAGAACTGCTTGGCAGTTTTGAACTTCTTGAAGCCTTTGTAGATGGCATTTGGAAAAGCAGTATGGAGGGCAGTCATGGCTTTATGATCTATATCTATTCTTTTTCTATCTTCTTTAGAATAGTCAGCCACCCCCAGCAGCTGAAGAGGTGCATGGAATGTAAGGTCCTTCAGTAACAGACTCCCACATCATGCTATCTCGTGACTTGATAAAGCTTTCACTCTTAGGCACCAAGTATCAAAATCATCAGGATTGATCAGTGGGGACTTTACTATGGTACTGGTTTCCATATCAACCTTGAATGTTGCTATTTGAGATGTTAAGTGTTTTGTGAGAACTGAGGAGATTTAAGATGGTGAGATCTTACAATCAAAAGCCTGGAATGCTCTGATACCAATTGCAGGACCGGTTAAGGGATGGTCAATACAATCAGTCTCACAATGTGGAGAGTGTTAGAGCACTTAACAGATCAAATAGGGAACCGAGGTTTAAGAGTTAAGATGCAAAGAACACAAGTAAGTAAAGAGTCAAAACATAAGAACAATACATATAAGGTTTCCAAGGATGATGTATATTAATATTGAGTTCTATTACAAGAGTTATAATGCATAAGAAATAAGTTACAAGACATTGAGAAACTTTATACAACACCCTATAACCGGCCATACTTGGAAAGCTAGTTGGAACATTGAAAGACAACAAAATTAATGTAGAGTCAAAAGGCAGATTGCCTTTTGACTAGTGACTATGACATGCCATAGCTCACATCCTAATGTAATACAAAACGGATAAAAGTACATAAGGTATACAGTTATAAAAGCATGGACCTTTTCACTAGCTTATGCAAGTTGGTGAGTCTTCAGAGTTATAGCAGAAAGTTGGTCAGCTTTTGTAAAAGTACATAAGAGAAAAGCATGTTCTTGTAAGTCTTCAGAAGAATCAGTCTTCTCTTCATTAGGATTTGGAAGACTTTGTCTTTAAAGCTTCGGAAGGCTTCATCTTTGGCTTCAGAAGATTTGGTCTCCGGCTTCAAAAGATTTGGTCTTTGGCTTCGAAAGATTTGGTTTTGGCTTCAGAAGACTTTATACTTAGAATATTTCTTGTGCTGAGTATAAAGCTTCCGCATGAACTTTTAGCTTCGGAAGATTTTATACTTAGCATAATTCTCATGAAAAGTATAAAACTTCCATAGCTGTTCTACTTGGTACTTGGTGCATGCATGCAGGAAGCCTTTTGGTTGCTTTGGTTGCATCAGCCTCTATATAAACCTTACAAACAGTTTCATAAATTTAACAAAATTTCTGAAGAAATTCAGGGTCAAACAGTGGTCTCAAACCACCAAGACTCAATAACAAAGCAGACTTCAAACATGGAATATAATGTTCAGAAATTAGATAATTTTCCCAGACCAGGATCTGTGGACATCCATAACCGAGGGACCATACATTCCTATGACTCTTGGTCCAGACTATAACATACAAAAACCAGTTATCATGAAAAGTGTAGCTGGCGATGACCTCAAGAAGGTCAAAACAGACATGAAGGCTTACAACATCTTGGCTATGACACTATATTTTGAGATATTAACCAGAGTTGAAAGCTTCAAGACACCCCATGAACTATGGAAGGTTCTTCAAACCATGTGTGAAGGCAGTAATGAGATAAGGGAAATCAAAAAGGAAAAATTGAGGACCCAATATGAAACATTTCATCATGTTCAGGGGGAATCCATACCCCTAACAGTTTCACAAATTTGTTTAATTGGTGAATGAGATGATAGTCTGTGGTCTCAAATATGAATCTGTGGGTATCAACAAAAAGATGTTGCACATACTTCCAGGTAGCTGGACTCAGTCGGTATCTCTGATAAAAGAAACATTGGATCAAGAAGCATTCACTAGATTCTCTAGTTGCCAAAGTGGAGGCATTGGAGTTAGATGAAAGATCCAGAAACAACAGTAGAAGCAGACATGTTAAATATTACAAATTCAAAGAAATAAAACAAACAGACAGTGTACTCTTAACTTGCACTGATGTGGAGGAACATGAAGAATTCTTGGATTCAAGTGAAACCTCATTCTTCTCTGCTCGTGAACCATCTCGGAACAAACAAAAGTCTAAAAAGACTGGTGTACATGCTTCATATGAAGCTACACCTCAAAGCAAACACCATCCACAAGCTTCTAGCTCAAGCACATAACATCCAACCAAGACTCAAAACATTCATAAATTAGAGAAACCCATGGATGCACTGACAATCATCTTGTAAAGTGAGGAATAAAAAGCAACTTTTGCAGCTTTCTCAACAAGCTTTGAAGCCTATTTAGGGGCCAACCTCACTCCCTTTCAAATCATATAGTAATATTTGGATCAATTGCCTCTTGATATGGTTGAAGAAATGGATCTTCAATTGTCAATGGCAATGATAGCTTATAGGTCCAAGAAGTTCCTACAAAGGAACAGGGGTTAAGGAGGGATAAGAAAACCAAGATTGGTTTTGATAAAACCAAGGTGAGATGCTACAACTGCCAACTCTATGGCCATTTTCTATAGAATGCTAACAACCTAGAGTTGATGGAATCACCCAACAAACACAAACATCCAGTAGCTATCACTTAAATAGATAAATACCACCACCAATCAGTATTCCTGTTATTCCAACACCAGCACAAATCACACAATACAGTCCTAACTAACAATTAAAATCATTTGCAATGATTATCAAACAAGATGGTTAGTGTGATTGGAGTATGTATGAGGCAGAGATCCAATCTCCCGATCATGCTCTCATGGCAAACATAGAGGATAAAATCTCTAAAATCCCAAAAGAGGTAGGGAGAATATCTGTACATAAGTATGCATTAACGAAGGCACTAGATACAAAAAGCATGCTGATCAACTTTCAAAGAAAGTGATAGAAACAAACACTTTAAATGATAGTTTGAAAATATAACAAAAGCAATATGAAATTAAAATATGGTCACTTAAAAATGATTTAGACAAACCTCTTTCTGAAAAATTAACACTTGCAGCTCAAGTAAAGCAACTCTCTTCAAGTGAAACTTTAGAATTTTCAGGTTTTGAAGAACTTCTTGCTCAACAAAGGACTTTTAAACACCCTTCGAGATTAGGATACAATAAGGTCAATCCACCTTATAATGAAAATTATATCCCACTTTCTAAATCCATGACCAACAAATAAGGAGAATCACTTGATCCCCTTTGATAGGACTGATGACTCCAAACCATCATCATCATCTTCATCCAAATTATCATTAATATCCAAAACTCGTTTGATAAAGTGTGTTAAGAGTCAAGCATCAACTGACTTTTACCAAGGAGAAAACAATGAGTATGATGACAAACAACTGATGAAGGTGATGATTACTTGTTATATGATGAGTCAGATCAACCAATTACTGAACCAAAAAGGTTTCAATCATGGTTGATGATCTAATCAAATAAACAAAGTAGGCACAAGGTTTTGATATCTGCATGGGCGGTAGAAAGACTGAATCTTCCACTCCTTTCACCAAACAAACAAACAAAGGGAAAGGAAATGTCCGTGTTTAGTCAAAACAACCAACTATAACTTTTGAAATATCTTTGAAATCAAATATAAAATCAAAAGTTTCAAACAAACAGAACGCCCACACTACAGAGAAGTGCAAATATGGCAAGTACTACAAGTATTGTAACATGAAAAATCACAGTACGGAATCATGCCACTTTCACAATTATTGTTCAATTTGTGAAAGGAACAATCATAACACTACAAATAGCTTTTTCAACAAGAAAAACAAGAAGCCAAACAAACAAAATCTAGTTGAGAAATCAACTAAGAAACACGTAGTTTTTCATACAAAGAACAAAGGAGGAGCTAAACTCACACCAAAGTTTCTTTAAATAATGATAAAACATTTTATAAAAAAATTAAAATAAATAGGAGACACAAGTCTTAAAAAGATCCATATCTGACATTAGCTCTCAAAAGAGAAGGGCTCAAAGCACTTCTCCAGATAGAGCTAAACACACAGAAAGGAAATCTAGTTATCTAGAATTCCTAAACCATCAGACAATGCCACATTAGAAGAAATATGCGTTATGGGAAAAGACAGAAAACATAAGACCATCTTGGCTTGGATTTCACCCTCTAACTAATTTCTTTATTTATGTAAGGAGATCAAAGAATGCCTGACAACATATGGTATGTTGACAGTGGATGCTCCAGACATATGACTGGCAATTGTTCCCTCCTTCAGAATTTTAAAAGCAAACATGTAGGAAATGTAACTTTTGGAGGTGATAAGACTGGTGGAAAGATTTCAGGAGAAGGAATAATATCTAATGGGTTGATAAGCTTTGAAAATTTCAACTATTGCTCCAATCTCTAGTTCAATCTTTTAAGTGTATCCCAAATATGTGACAAAGGATATGCCACCTTGTTTGACTCCAACAACTGCTACATCCTCAAGACGGGTTTTTAAATTCCTAAAGAATGTATCCTTTTGAAAACACCTTGTCAGAATAAGACATACATTGTTGATATGAACACTGTTTCAACATCAACCCTTAAAACATGTTTATTATCAAAGAAACATAAGATGCTTCCAATTATGGAGTAGACGATTGAGTCGTTCAAATTTTAACAGAATGAATCAACTTGTAAAAGGTGATTTAGTAATGGGTTTACCATAAAAAGAATTCTTTTGTAAAGACCACTGCATTGCATGTCTGAAAGGCAAACAACATAGAGTGTCCCATAAGGGTGAACTCTAACAAGCACCACTCAAAATGCTTCACATGGACTTATTTGGTCCTACAAACATCGTAATCATAGGAAAGAAGCAATACTATCTTGTTAAAGTAGATGATTATTCAAGATTCACCTGAGTTTTCTTTTTACTACACAAGTCAGAAACATCATAAATCATCAAATCATTTATCATTAAGATTGAGAATCAATTAGAATTTAAAGTTACATATTTAAGAAGTGATAATGGTACTGATTTTAAAAATGACTTCATTTCTTTTATTTGTGCAGAGAAAGGAACCAGTGATCAATTCAGTGTAGCAAGAACTCCTCAACAAAATGGATTAGCTGAAAAGAGATACAAAACATTGATAGAAGCAACCTTATCTATACTAGCTAACTCTCTATTGCCCATATCCTTGCTACATTCAAAATATAACTTTAATAATTAAAGAACAAAACAAAGCTCCATATGAGTTAATGTTTAAAAGAAAACCATTCATTGGCTTTCTTAAAGTATTTGGATGTTCTATTTCAATATTAAACACTAGAGAACATTTATCCAAGTTTGCTCCAAAGGCAAACGAAGGATTCTTTGTTGGATATTCTGGAAGCTCAATAGCTTATAGAGTATACAATCCAATACTAAATATTATGGAAGAAACAACAGATGTTGTTTTTAATTGAATATTCTTTCACAAAGAATGTCACTGGATCAGACTGGTTGTTTGATATTAACTCACTAACAAAATCATTTGACACATCTTTATTTTAATGTTTCAGGTACAAAGGAAGATATTGAATATCTAGTGGTACCTCCCCCATCAAATGATGCTCCTTTAACTACTGATCCTCCAAGGAGAACAAACATCACTCCTTCAAGTACCACAGTTACACCTCCTCAAGATCAAACAAACACAACTAGAGGAACATCAACACCAACTCCATCATCATCAACACCAGTGACCAATCACTCACAACCATCTATTGTAACACCCGGAAATTTTGTCATTTAAAAGAAAGAAAGGAAATGAGAAAAAGAGAAAGGAAAGATATTTTGTAAGAAAAAAGAAAAGAAGTATAAAGGGGGGGTTAAAGTGAAATAGGACAAAATAATATTATTATTTTGTTTAAAGTGGGCATGGCCACCCACATCTTCTGCATTTTCAACTGCTCGATATTTAGAGAGAAAGCATAAAGATCTTCAGTTTAGAGAGAGAAAGCAGCTAAACTCAATCAAGGTAAGTAAGGTTTAGCATAATTGGGTTCGGTTTGATGAGTTTCGACTATGTAACCGAGTTATACATGATCTTATGTGTTTATATGTCTTCGGTTATGTGTTTTTGGACATGTCTAGGTGTTAGGAACTTTTGAAAAGTTCAAGTTGAAGAGTTGAGACTGAAAGCAGCTAAGGTGAGTTTCTAGGCCCTGTATTTTACTTGTTTTTAAAGATTTTGGGGCTGAAAATGCATGTAAAACATTTTTAAAACTTTTGTATGTATAACCGTATGTATATATGCTTGTATGTTGGTATTTTATGGTTGTGCATGCCATGTTAAGGCTAGAATGGTAGTAAGAAGCTTAGAACATGTTAAGATGAGATTTGGGACTGAAAAATGTGTTAGAAACATATAAGTAGGAGGTCATGCACCCGAACAGGGCCCATGCGCCTGGTATTTTTGCCTTAGAATATTTCAAGTATGGTCATGCGCCCAAATAGGGCTCATGCGCCTGAAAATTTGACTTAGAAAGTCTATGTGATGAAGCGCCTAAATAGTGCCCATGCGCCCAAGAGGCTCATGCGCATAAGTGCTGAAACGCCTAAGTATAGACTCATGCGCCTGAACAGTTCATGAGCCCAAAGGTTAATGAAAAACAGTTAAGTATAGGCTCATGCGCCTGTATAGTGGAGAAAGGCCCAAACAGTCTTCATGCGCCCAAATAATGCCCATGCGCCCAAACACTTAGAAATTTTTTTTGAATTTTTGGAAAAAAACTAGAATTTTAGGGTTTGACCCTAGTTTGTCGTATGGATTGTTTTGGCCTATTTTAAGCATGAATATGTGATGGTCTATGGTTAGAATATGCATGACGATATGATGAATGTATGATATGCATATGTGTATGATGTGTTATCTTTTATTGGTTTTCAAAACGTATATATATAATAATATAATATACGTTAAGATTATGTTATGACTTTACGTAGTATGACGAATGTATGAATGAACGTAAAATATAACGTAATGAAGTAAAAGATAACAAAGATGAAAAGTGAACTGTAATGAAAGAAAGAATGGCTTGCAAGCAAATAGAAAGGAGGTGCACGACCATATGTTGTTAGCTCAACTGTATGCGGTTTAAATAACCCGAAGGATGCATACAAGGTCAATCATTGAGATTGACGAGACCCTTGTGGCATGCCCTAGGTGACTGGGCCAGCTTCGTGCATAATGTTCATGGTCTATTTGTATACCACAGGCCCAACATCAGCTTCGTGCACAATGTTCGGGGTATTGCACATTGGTCCGGATAAAAGGGAGAGATGACTTGCCCTAGGTGTTTGGGTCAGCTTCGTGCACAATATTCGAGGTCTATTTGTTGACCTTAGTCCCAACATCAGCTTCGTGCACAATGTTCGGGGTATTGTACATCGATCCGTAAGAAAGAAAAAGATGATGAAAAGTATGAAAAGAAAGTATGTGAATGAAAGTAAAGAATGATGAAAACTATGAAACAAAAGAATATGAATGAAAGTAAAGATAGTGAAAAGCACGAAATAAAGTATGTGTATGAAAGAGAATGTTAATGAAAAGAATGGAAGGAAAGTATGTTTATGATGATAAAAGATAGTAATTAAAGTATGAAAGAAAGAAATAAACAATGAATATTGTTTGAATGTGTGTATGATGTGTGCTTGTATATGGAAGTAAAGTATTTTTTTGGAAAGGTATATTTCATATATAAAAACAAACAAGGTATTTTAATACTTATAAAACTAGAGCTCACTCAGCAACGCTGACTTTTATGCATTTTCAGTTGGCAGGTAATTTTGCTGAGGATGGCACAAAGGGAGGCTACTCGGTAGGGTAAGAGTGGCATCCATTCACGCATATTATTATTGTTGTTTTGTAATGCAATTAACGGGTGTTTTCTTTTGTAACTTAACAATGTTGTATTGCATAACAACAGTAATTTATTAATGAAATGAATGGGCTTTTGTTAATGAAATTCTGCTGAAAAGTTTTACGAAATATATATTATTATGTATGTTTAGTGCTATGAATGACCAACTGTGAGGTTTTCAGGAATGGGGCCTTACATCTGTTGACCTTTAACCAAGTAAACAAACAAGGTCACAGCATCCATACACTGTTGAAGAAGATAATGAGTATCATTCATTACCTGATACACATTATGATGATGAACTTAGATTTCTTTCATGATTCCCCACAAATATTCAATGATCCTGCTCAGCCAGATAATCCCATAACTTCAAATACCCTTGCCCATCCATCAACACCAGATCAAATAATCACTAATCTTGAATCAATTATCCCTGTTGATCATATTAAAACCATAAAAGCTCATAAATATAATCTTTTAGAGAATGTAGGATCGGTGTTGGTCTCTCAACACAAGTTTATCTCACAAACTCACTAAATCTTACTCTATTGATGAAGCAGAATCTCTAACTAAGTTGATAATAATATGCAATGTTAATGAACACAAGAAATGGTTTTTCAAGATACTTATATATGTTAGTTCTCAACTCAGTGTTACAAGACTCTTACAAGCATGTGTGAATGAGTTATAATGAGAAACTATATATACTAGTATCTACAGCTGGTTATACTTAGACGACCAGCTAAAACTTACAACTAGAAAAATACTAAATTACTAGAAGTAAGGTATCTAAGATAAAATACTATCCAGATTAGGTAGTCATGACATGTCCATGACTTATCTTTTGTCACCAACTAAGTAGGTAACTGTACTAACTGACAAAAGGTGAACAATCGAATAAAGTATGGTCAACTACATGGTCGTGGGAAAGCACCATGTAGATATCAGAGTTGGCAGCATGTGTCAGTCACACCATACTTTTGTCCACTAGTTCGTAGTTGGTTCTTCCGAAGGTAAATGGCTTCGGAAGAATAAGTTCTTCCGAGACCGTTTATACTTCGAAAGAATAAACTTCTTCCGAGTCTTCTGTAAGTATTCAGGACTTCATTCTTCGAAAGACTTAGCCTTGGATCTTCTAAGTTCAACTCTTCGGAAGTAGAACTACTAAGTCTTCAAAAGACTTAGAAGTATCTTCAGAAGTTCTTCATATACTTCGGAAGGAAAACTACTTAGTCTCGGAAGTCTTAGTTTTCCTTCGGAAGTTCTTCATACTTTAGGCTTCGGAAGATCTTCAACTTGTCCTCGGAAGAGTTGATTTTGGCTTTGGAAGACTTCATTCTGCTAACTCAAAAGCTTCTAAGTGTAGGTTTGGTCGCACTAGCCTCATCTGATCCAACAAACTCCCCATAGGTTGATGCTACCAAAATTTCATTCCCTTCCATTTCTAAAAACTTTCAACACCAAAGAAATACGGTATTTGTTCGTTTCCTTGTTCTTTCCTGAAGTGGTACTAGGAGATCCAATGTGTTGCTCTAGATAAAATGTACCCTTTGTTGTAGCCCTCTAAAGAGATAGTTAGTTGACATGAATTATATTCATAATCCCATCTGAAGGGATTTAACAAGTTTATCAAAGTTCATATAAGCTTATTTATATGAAAAACACAGCGGATTATAAGTTTAAAACTTGTTAATAAGTTGATTATTAAACCCATTTGATAATGAAAACCCAAACCATGGATCCACACACGAAATGCATACAATAAAGACAACCATAGGATGTTTAGAAGACAACCTTTCAAGCTGTTAGAAAACGAGTTTGTAGAGATGCAAATGATGAACTTCGTGGCTGAATCTTCAACCTAGAAGACCTCAAGAAGGTGATACCCCAAGCCACAAACGAACCTCTTTGAATGCTAGGTTTCTTGACACCAATTTTCAGCAACTAAAACTCCCTTTTGATGCTGAAACTTTCAGCTTTCTTTTCTCTAAAAACCGATTGAGAGAGAGGGAGAAAGATGATTGAAATGTTGCCTTTGCATGTAAGAGAGAGATAGTAGAGTTGGAGTGTGTGTGTGTCTTTAAGTCTTGTGTATTTACAAGACAAATGAGTGGGACCATTTGGCCCTTGGGCGGCCGAATCCATTCAAAATGGATTCCCCATTTTTCTTATTTTTATTGCATCACTAACACTCTTTAATCTCTAGTTTATAAAGTTGAAACCAATTTTAACTTTATAAACTTAGCACTTTTTTATTTGTTATCATTTAGAAAAACTAAATAATGAAACAAATAATACTTCATGAACAATTATCCACATAATGATGTTCATCTACAAAGGTAATGATTTAGAAAACCCATTTTTTCTAAATTGGTGTCTTTATTTATTTGTATGATCTTATCAACGAATAAATATTTATTGGTGTTTGTTTATTGGGTATGACCCGACTTGGATCATATCACACTAGCCACATCAACTTAATATGCATCTTGGGCAGATCAGGTCTTTCAATCTCCCACTTGCACAAGATTCATAGAAGGTTGTTGTGAGACAATCCCACAACTTCTAAGATATTCTTGAAATTCACTACTAAGGTATTCACCTCCTCTATCTGTACGAAGAATCTTGACCGTTTTGTTGAGTTGATTTTCTACTTCATTCTTGAAGATTTTGAACATTTCAAAAGATTCATGTTTGTGTCTTAACAAGTACACATACCCATAACGACTATAGTCATCAGTAAAGGTAATTAAGTATCTTTTACCATTCCTAGTTGTTTGTTTAAAAGGTCCATATACATCCGAATGTATGATCCCTAATAAATCCTTTGCCCTTTCTTAGTCCCACTAAAAGGGGCCTTTGTCATTTTACCTTGTAAACAAGACTCGCATACATCAAATGAATCATTTTCATTAGTTTTCAAAAGACCATTATTTTAAAGTTTTTGCATTCGATTCTTGTTTATGTGACCAAGGCGACAATGCCAAAGATAGGAATTACTCAAATCTGATTTGAGCCTTTTGGTGGTTGCTTGGTACATTGAGCTATCATATGTGGTGTTATCATGAACCAATTCATATATACCATTACAAGGTATAGCCTTAAAATAAAACATATGATTTAAAGAAACATGAATATCATTGTCAACAAACTTGAAATCATAATCATATTGTCACAAACGGGAAACAGAAATAATGTTCCTAGTCAAACTAGGAGCATATAATACATTCTTTAAAATGACTTCCAAACCACTTGGAAGCTTCAAAATGTAGTCTCCTTGGGCTTCCACATAAACCTTTGCACCATTGCCCATGAAGAGACTTATTTCCCCTTTTGCATAATGCTCACTTCTTTTGAACCCCTGCAACAAATTGCAAATATGGGTTCCACATCCGGTATCTAATACCCATGTGTTAGAAGAAATAACATTTAGCTCAATATGTATCATAAAGATTGTACCGGAGGTTTTCCCCGCGTCCCTCTTCGATCTCAACGCTTTGAGATAGACCGGACAATTGCGTTTCCAATGGCCTACCACACCACACTCAAAACACGGGTCATCTTGAGCAACCTTTTGCTTCTTTTCTTTCGGTTTAGGCGGTTCCACCTTTGCTTTACCCTTACCCTTCCCTTTGACGTGCCCCTTCCCTTTGGCAACACTTGCCCTAGGGTCGGAGAGGTGCCTCTTCCTACTACCACCTTCATTGATCGTAAGGACTGGTAGAACCTTTCTACCCATGCCTGCCTCGGCCATTTTGAGCATTGAATGAAGCTCACCAATGCTCTTCTACCATCCATTCATGTTATAGTTCATAACAAAGCTATCAAACTTCTTGGATAGAGAGTTGAGGATCAAATCCGTTGCCAACTCGTTGGACACACGACAGTTAATCCTTTCAAGGTGATCGATGTGGCTCTTCATCTTAAGAACATAAGATGACACCGATTGGGTCTCGTCCAGACATGCATGGAGTGCTCGAACCGTTTCAAAGCGTTCCACCCTTGATTGTTGTTGGAACATTTCCTTCAACTAGGTGATCATGTCATAGGCATTGTGGTTCTCAAAGTCCTTTTGCAAATCAGGAATCATACTCGCTAGCATGAGACATGAGACTTGCACAGAGTCTTCGGTGTACTTGACCCACTCGGTAAAGGCCTTAACGTCATTTTCATCGGGTTGATCGGGAATGGGATCGTCTAACACATAGGACTTCTTTTCTTGCTTGAGAACGATTCTCAAGTTTCGGTACCAATCCATGAAGTTCCCATAATTTAGACGTTCCTTTTCAAGGATTGTTCTTAGTGATAGGTTATGGACGGTCGGGATTGCGTTGTTGTTGTTAGCCATCTACAATTTTACAAAGTTCAATTTTTAGTACTTTTAATATCAATGTATTTTGATTATTAATACCATTTTTGTCTCATAGACAATTAATAGTCAAAATTTAGAATCCAACGTTACATTTAAATATCGGTTAGGTGACCTTTATCCCTTTATTTAAATTAACAAGGTAGTCAACGTTTGACAATTGTAACCTATTACAATTTCTAGTGTATGGGATCGGTTAAACATCTTATGTTTTGTTTGGCATGTTTATCTCATCAACACCCTTTGTACGTCATGCTTCGGTGATCCTAATGCATGATTTCCAAATTAAGTCGTCCTACTTAGACACACGTGTGGATTTGCTAATATAAGTGGTTAGGTGACCTTTATCCCATAAATATGGCAAACCCACCTCAAACTCATAAGTTCCCTTTAATGTGGTTAGGTGACCTTTATCCCATATTAAGTTCTCAAATGATTCGAGTGTTGTATAATAGGATGGTGTTTGACTTATTTTAAAAGGGATTTGTGTTTTAGAAAATTCTAGTTTGGAAAACAATTTTCATACCTTGCATTTGCATGCATTCAAATGCATGGTAGTTTGTTTGAAAACTTATTTCAAAGTTCCTTTTAATAACTCATTTAATTATGAAATCAATAACCTTTGGTAAAAACAATTTTATTTCTTATTGATTTCTAAGGAACCAATTTTATGCGAGTTGTTGATTTCTTGTTGTTAACTATCCAATTCCACAATAAGATAATATGAACATAAATCAACCATACATGCATAATTAAACAACCACAAGTTCATAACCATAGCCAATGGATTTGGCAACACTTGTTGGCCAAAACAAGTGTGCCAAGAGGGTCTATTATAAAGCACAAACATGACACAAGGCAATGAGATGGTGGGCTCCCACTTGATCCCGCATCCTTATGCATCAAGTGTCCATTTTGTGTTGTCATCATTTTGCTTTATTTGGGCTTTCTTTTAGGCTCCAACTTCAGCTCCTATCTTCCTTAGGCCTCCATGCTTTGGGCTTTGGTTATTGGGCTTAAAACCAATCTTGGGCTATGAGGCCCATTTGGGCCTAAAATGGCCCAAACCAAAACCCAAGTCTTGTTGAACTACTTTTACAAAATATATCCTAATACATTTTTACTAGTAAAAGAAATACAACTAATCTACTTATTATTACAAACCAACATAAATAATAGATAGATTACAAACCCAAATAAATAAATATTACAACCCAATTTTAATGATCAAACAATATCACAACACAAATATGCATCCAAATATACATCCAAACATGAGGTATTGGCTAGGTTATGATCATTCAAATACACATCCAAATATGCAAGTATTTCAAGTTAAAATGGTTCCCCTTTTGAACCCTAAATTTTCGGACAAGGTTATACAAACCGAAAATTTTGGTTTTGTCCAAACAAAACAAACAATCCATCAATGTGACTTGATTTTTAAAGATTACCATATGCATGTAAAATATAATCTTTAAGAAAAACAAAGGGGTAACCATTCAGCCCTAAAAGGTCTCGGCCATATGGTGTTTCACACCACAAAATCCTGAAATTGTATAATCTATACATGTATGCATTCATATAAGTGGCTCTTGATGCCATTGAAGGGATTTAACAAGTTTATCAAAGTTCATATAAGCTTGTTTATATGAAAAATGCAGCGGATTATAAGTTTAAAACTTGTTAATAAGTTGATTATTAAACCCATTTGATAATCAAAACCCAAACCATGGATCCATACACGAAATGCATACAATAAAGACAACCATAGGATGTTTAGAAGACAACCTTTCAAGCTGTTAGAAAACGAGTTTGTAGAGATGCAAATGATGAACTTCGTGGCTGAATCTTCAAGCTAGAAGACCTCAAGAAGGTGATACCCCAAGCCACAAACGAACCTCTTTGAATGCTAGGTTTCTTGACACCAATTTTCAGCAACTAAAACTCCCTTTTGATGCTGAAACTTTCAGCTTTATTTTCTCTAAAAACTGATTGAGAGAGAGAGAGAAAGATGATTGAAATGTTGCCTTCGCATGTAAGAGAGAGATAGTAGAGTTGGAGTGTGTGTGTGTCTTTAAGTCTTGTGTATTTACAAGACAAATGAGTGGGACCATTTGGCCCTTGGGAGGCCGAATCCATTCAAAATGGATTCCCCATTTTTCTTATTTTTATTGCATCACTAACACTCTTTAATCTCTAGTTTATAAAGTTGAAACCAATTTTAACTTTATAAACTTAGCACTCATTTATTTGTTATCATTTAGCAAAACTAAATAATGAAACAAATAATACTTCATGAACAATTATCCACATAATGATGTTCATCTACAAAGGCAATGATTTAGAAAACCTATTTTTTCTAAATTGGTGTCTTTATTTATTTGTATGATCTTATCAATTAATAAATATTTATTGGTGTTTGTTTAGCTTGTTATTGGGTATGACCCGACTTGGATCATATCACACTAGCCACATCAACTTAATATGCATCTTGGGCAGATCAAGTCTTTCACCATCTAACTATGGAATCTGAAGCAGGGCCTTGAGCCATTTAAAGGAATGAACTTCCTTTTTTAGTGGCCTCCTCTTCTTATTCCTTTCTTAACTTCAACTCCTCTTCAATCCTTATTTTCTTGGTTAGCTTAGAAAGATAAAGGCTGCTTAGGTGATTTCTGATGTGAGCAGCTACTTGGGAGTTGGAAGGATTTAAGAATGGTTTCTCTACTAACTCAGCAATATCAAATCTGCTTAAGTGTAGCAGAGATAGTGTGTCAAGTTTGTTGAATTCACTATTCTCCCTTTCCACAACAAAGTTATGAGAAGGTTCATCGAACCTCCACTAAACAATTTTCTTCCTAGGGGTGAAGGGCATGTTTGCCAGTCTGTCCCCTTTCCTGGTGTCAAGTAAAGTCACCAATTTTCTCCTCAGCTTCTTCTTTTCTTCCTTGAGGGAGTCTGAGTTTGTTGCTAAGAGTTGAAGAGCTTGGTCCAGATTTTCCCGGGGTAGATCTGGGAATGCATCTCTTATGAGGTAACAGAAAAAGCCATCAATGTATCTCAGTCTTATGGACCTTTCCTCATAAGAGATGTCACTCAGAGTTGTGTAGTTAATGATCTTTCTTTTGATCTCCTTGAATTCCTCTATGGTCAAAGGCTTAGATGGTTTAGAGGATGGCTTGGGTAATGGTTGGGTTTTGGGTTGTGTTTTGGGTTTTAGGATGGGTAGTGGTGGTGGTTACTGAGATGCAATGGATGAGGGTGGAGGTAAGGCTGATGGTGTAGGTTCAGGGGTATAAGGTTTAGTAGTTCAGTTTTGATAGGGAAGGGAAAAGGTGTGGGCTCAGGTCTTGTTGATTGTGGTTTGGGTGTTGATTTGGGTACCATCGTCTATACACTTTGAGCTTGAGATACCTCTTTCTTTCTTCCTAAGCGAATGTGAGCTTTGATGTCACTAACATGTTGTTATAGGGTCTTTTCCGCCATGAGACCTACTTGCCTACATGTGAAGCCGTAGGCCCTGAGATAAGCCCTCATCTAGGCTTTGTCTCCTACCTTCTTGGCAGTCACAAGTTGGACCTCCTCCTCTTTCTTCTTCTTGTCTTTCAAATTCTCTCTAGCACCTTTCTTACTCTCCTTATTGATTTGATCTTGTTATTTATGAAAAAGAAATACGATTGTGTCATTTTCATGAGGAGTTAGCTCCTCTTAAGAATAGCCCATGAGCATAAGAACGCTATCCTCTCCAACATTTGCCATTGCTCAGCCTCTTCTTGCATTCTTCTCTTTTCCACCTCTTTATCTAACCTTGCTGGTTCCGTTTTCTCCTTTTATAGTAGGGTTTCCTTCTCTAACTTCATAAGCTCATCAAGTAGGAGTAGAAGCATTTCTTCATTTTCCACTACCAGGCTGATGAGCCTGTCTATCACCTTCACTCTTCTCCTATTATTAATAGACTCTTGAATTGTTGTTGCTACTTTGCTTCTTGCAGCTAACAATTTTCCAGTATTGAGTCTACTTTTCTTCTTTAGCTTCTCCAACCTTTCTTCTTCAAGAAGCTCGTCAGCAGTCATCTTTCTTTTTCCTTTGGGATCTGAGGAAGATTCAGCCTTTAGAGATTCTGGCTTAGATGATTCGGGTTTGGGAGAGTGGGGTTGAGCTTGTGGTGCTTGTTATGTTAGAGAGAGAGAGGGGTTTTGAGGAAGGACTCATTGTTTACCTCATAGTCTAGATCAAGTATATCCTCTGTGATAAGTAGATTATCAGACAAAGATGACAATTCAATGATCCCTTCCGCATCTTTAATTTCTGGTTCGAAAGAGATTGGAATGGCACTACCTGTCCCAACTGAGTCAGTTGATGGGCCATCAGTCCTTATTTCCCCTTCAAAGTCAATCTCAAGTTCAATAGAGACCTTAGGTTGACTAACTTCCTCCTCACTGGTAGGTGGTGAACTCAACCTTTGAAGCACTTCAGCTCCAAAGTAGGCTATAGCAATATCGGGTGAGGGTTGTTTAAGTGAGGAGCTTATCATAAACTTGGTTAAGAATCTGTTGAGATCAGTAAGTATCCTAGGGTCCACTTGAATTGTTATGGGAAGTGGCTGAGGGAAGATAGTTGTAGAGTGTTGTTGTGTAAGATAGAGTGAAGACAGGGTTAAGATGGCCAAGTTTGGTTACTTATGATTTTGACTCTGTACATTCTTCCCCTTTTTGGTAGCATCATCTTGTGAAGTAGATGAGCTAGAGTAAGAACTTAAAGAGACATGAATAGGTACATGCCTAACAGACTTCTTAATCTGTGCCTCAGCTAGTTTGGCCTTGAGATTTTCAATCTTAAGTTGCTGAGTGATAAACCTATCTTTTAAAGTCTTAACATTTGATTCAAGGTTCGGGACTTTAGAAAGTAGGTCTCTGATGGTAAGTTGCACACTTCCCTCATCTTCTTTTGAAGAATAACAGGGTGATGAGATAACATACCTAGTATGTTTATGATCATCACCAGATTTGGTTTCTTGGCACCCTGGTTTCCCTTACATACTGATGTCCCTTTCAGAGGCATCAATTAGCAAGGTTGCCATAGACTCAGTCTTAGTTATGTTACCACTATCCTTAGAGCCCAATGAGATACTCTCTGTAGTGGCAGCTAAGTCTATATGAGTCCCCTCCACACCTGTGGGACTCACCTTAGTTTGGCTTAACTGATGTGGGCTAAAATCAGAGGTTCCCTGGGGCACAATTGATCTGGAGAGTGGTGTGGTAGATCAACATCATGGCTGTAAGGAAACATGAGATCTTCATTAGATCAGGTTAATAGGTCAGTGAAGGACACATAAGTTATTCCGAATGATGAGGGACCTTGGGTATTGAGCCATCGATGTGGTTGTCCCTTTTGGGTTGCTCAAGGGAGTGTTGGGACTCACCCTGAGGGCTTAAAGCTTAGGATATGGGCTCATCAGGTTAAGACTGAGGAGACTCAATGCTGATATTGAGGTCAATTGTGGAGGATGGTTGGACCTCTGGCTGAGTAGGAGCCTTATTTTCCACTCTCGCATTTTTGCTTTGAACAAAAGGGTGTTGTTCAATCAGAGTAGATTGAACAAGAGTTCATTTGGGGTGTCTATGATATGTGAATTTAAATTGGTAGGAAGGATATTGGCATTAAAGTGGTGGTGTTTGGTGTGGGTTCATCGCCTGCTAGATTTGCAGGGATGTCACCAGGAGCCATAGGCTCAATCATACATGGAAGGAGGTTAGTGAACCTTCCAGTAAAATTGGTGGATATCTTCTTCAGCATATTGAAGATGCCCGACCTCATTTGGGGAACCACTAGAATATTTGCATATTCTAGTTTATCCCGATACAACTCATAATTGATTATGCACTGGATAAACCTGGGATACATGTAAAATGTATTCCTAATGAGATTACCTCTTAGGTTGTTCAGCACAAACCGAGAGTAGTTGAATCTGATGCCATTTACCAACCCATGGACTAGGCTACCCAGATCATACGGAATTTGATACCATCCTCCTGATTTGTTAGACAGGCTGTGCAATATGGTATGTAGCAAGAACTTCCAGTCGTAGGAAAAGTTGAATTTGTAGACTATAGACTTACTTATATCACTTCCATATCCTATTTGGCTATAGGTGTCTTCTAAATCAGACTTGGGGAACTTATTAAGGGCTCCTTCATCATGGAGTTCCAGATTCTCCCTGATGGTTGTTTCACTGACAGTAATCTCCTGTCCGTAGATTCTAGACCTGATAACCCTTTGACCGTTGAGTATGTCGTTTTGACCATTGGCGTAGAATTCGGCCAAGTGGTTTGAGTAGATGGTGGGGTTAACGGTTAGAGTGGTGAATTATGCAAATTGGGTTAGGAATTGGATGATGGGGGCAAAATCATCATCCATGGAAGAGTCAAGGATGGCGACCTGCTTTTGATGGGGACTTAAGGCCATGCTTATGAAGATATTATTTGAAGGAGTTTGAGAGCGGTAATTTGAGAGTGTGTGAAGAAGATAATGGAAACTTTAGGGCTTTTACAGTGGTGAATTAAGCAAAGAAAGAAAGTCATACATATTTAAATGGTGGTTAAAAAGCCAAACCGATAAGGTGAAATGACATTTGGGATTCCGATTTGACAGGGGCGGTAAGATAGACCTTTTAAAATATTCAGAAAATCATTAATAAAATCTTACTTTTTTCAGAGTGGGGCCCTAAAGATTTCCGTTACACAGTAAAGATTTCTTCCAAGAGTAAAATTGATTCCGAGAGAACACTTGCGTTTCTCTCTCAGCATTGTCTTCCGAAGCCACTTTTACTTCCGAAGCAAAGTATGTCTTGAAGACAAATTTGCTTCAGAGAGTAAAATGTTCTTCCGAGAGAAGAAGTTAGTAACTTTCAGAAGGAAATTAGATCTATGATCAAATAATCTTTCGAGGCTAAAAACTCTTCGGAAGAGAATACTTGTGCAGAGGAATTTGCCTTCGGAAGATGGATAAGGATCTCTTCTGAGGATAAATTTCTCTTCGGAAGGATTTATACTTAGAAAATTTGGAGAAAAACCTTTTGTAACAGGGCTTAGATTGTAAAGAGACAATTTAGACAAGACATATTTTTAGAAGAATTTCAAAAGAGATTGACTAGTCAATGCTAATCATCCCAATAGCCGTAATTAACTACTTAAATCTTTGTTCATCGAAGGCTATGGTGAAAAAATCAACATATTGTTTTTGGAATCAACTTTGACTAGTTTGATCAAGTTTTTCTCTTTTATATCTCAAATGAAGTGATACTTGATATCAATATGTTTCGTCTTATAGTGCTTGACTGGATTTTCTATGATAGAAATAGCGCTCTTGTTTGTCTATGTGGATAGGAGTCTCAATGAAGTTAAAACGATAGTCTAACATCTGATTCTGAATCCATAGCAGTTGAGCATAACAGCTTGCAGCAACAATGTATTCAGCTTTAGCAGTTGATGTAGAGATACATGATTGCTTCTTGCATTGCAAGGAGATGATCCTTCCACCAAGAGATTAACATCCTCCTAATGTGGATATCTTGTTAATGTTGCAACCACCATAATCACTGTTAGTGTAGCCATAAAGGTTGAAATCCTTGTTCTTAGGATACCAAAGACCTAGTTTGGGAGCTCCTTTGAGGTATCTAAGAATTCTCTTTATAGCAATTAGGTGAGACACCTTGGGAGTAGCCTGATATGTAGCATAGATGCATGCTGTAAACATGAAATCAAGTCTACTTGTAGTGAGATACATCATAGTCCAATATTTACCCTGTACTGATGCTGATCAGTATCATCCCCCTCAGAATCAGGACAAAGATTGTAATTTCTTTGTATTGGTGTCTTGGCTAGCTTACAATCTTTCATCTCACATCTTTCTAAGATGTCCTTGACATACTTAGATTGATTGTTGAAGAACCCTTCTTTCATCTGTTTCACTTGAATCCCAAGGAAGAAATCAATCTTTCCTATGGAACTCATATCAAACTTCCTTCTCATGATGCCTTCAAGTCTTTGCATATTTGGTCATTTGAGGAACCAAATATGATGTCATCAACATAGACTTGTACAAGAAACATATCCTTCCCAGACTTCTTTATGAACAATGCTTATCTATGGTGCATCCGGTGTAGCCAATCTTCTGAAGAAACTGAGACAATGTCTCATACCACATCCTACGTTCTTGGTGTATCCCATAAAGACCTTTATGGAGTTTTCACACATAGTAGGGGTGTTGTGGGTCTTCAAATCCAGGTGGCTGGCACACATAGATTTCTTTATCGATATCCCCATACCGGAAAGCACATTTGACATCAAGTTGATGGACTGTGAAGTTCTGGGATGTAAGGCCCCATTCCCGGGCAACTCACAGTTGGTCATTCATAGCACTAAACATAAATATTGTTATACATTTCATAAAATATCACAGCAGAAGTCATTAATAAAAACCATTCACTATTCAACTACAAAAGAAACTTTCACTGATTTCATTACAAAACAACAATAATAACATGATTGAATTGATGCCAGTGTTGCCCAGCCAAGTAGCCTCCCTGCGTGCCATCCTCAGCAACCTTTACCTGCCAACTGAAAATGCATAAAAGTCAGCGTTGCTGAGTGAGTTCTAGTTTTATAAGTATCAAAATACTTTATACGTTTCATACGTAAAAATACTCTTTTCCATAAAGCACTTTCTTTACTATCACACATGTTCATTCGTTATCATACGTGTTCCTTCATTTCATACTTTATCATTTCATACGTTATTGCTCATTTCGTACTTTATCCTTATCTTTCGTTATCGTCCGTTTCATACTTTCTCATTCATCCTTTGTTACTTCGCTCGTTTCGTACTTTATCATTCATAATTCATTACCTCACTCGTTTCGTACTGATTCTAGATCCTGACAGGCTTTTCCCCCATCGCGGTCCGAAACCGCCATTCCGAGCACAAAGCTCATTTACTAGTTGGCATGAAGCCCGTGGCCTGAAGCTACCATTCTAGGCACAAAGCCCCATTATTAACCGGCACAAGTTCGTATCATATCTCGGCACAAAGCCCGGGGTCGAATGTCAAGGATCCCGTTTCCTACTATGGGTTCAGTCACCTAGACTGGTCCCCCTATGTGTGACGCCTCACGGGTTAAAATCGCATGTATAATACACACAGTTGAGCTAACAACTCTCAAGGAGTTATGATCCTCCTTTCTTTTCTATCGCAAGCCTTTTCTTTCTTTCATTACGTTTCACTTTTCATCTTTGTTATCTTTCACTTCATTACGTTACACTTTACGTTCATTCACACATTCATCATACTACGTAAAATAATAACATAATACTTAACGTATATTATATTATAATATAAATACGTTTGAAAATTAATAAAAGATAACATCTCATACATATGCATATAATACATTCATCATAATATCATGCATATACTATTCATAAACCCTCACTTATTCATGCTTAGAATATTCCAAAACAACCCACAAGTCAAACTAGGGTCAAACCCTAAAATTCTGTTTTTCCTCAAAATTTCAGAAAAATTTCTAAGTGTTGTGCCATTGGGAACTATTTGGGTGCATGAGCCCTGTTTGGGCGTTTTTCAACTATGTAGGCGCATGAGCCTACACTTAACCATTTCAACACTTAGGCGCATGAGCCTCTTGTGCGCATGGGCACAATTCAGGCACTTCACCTTACACTTAGTCATTTCATCCTAAAACTCAGGCGCATGAACTGCTGTTCAGGCGCATGAACTTACACTTAGAAATTCTAAGGAATTATTTGGGCGCATGGGGTACTATTCAGGCGCATTACCTTACTTAAAACATTCCTAAGGCAAATACTAGGCGCATGGGCCCTGTTTCGGCGCATGTGCACCTACTTACACGTTTCTAAGTTGTTTTTCAGTCCCAAACATTACCACAACCTACTCTAAACTTGTTACACCCATTCTAAGCTTCAAACAAGCACTTACAACCATAACACAGCAGCACATAAGCATAAAACATACGGGTGTGCATACATAATAACTGTAAAACCATTTTTTATGCATTTTAAGCACCAAAAAGAGTTAAAACATGTAAAAAGTCGGGGTCTAGAAACTCACCTTAGATACTTCAACCTCGAACTCTCCACATACCCAAACACATGCATACACATAGGAACATGTAGAAATCAGTCTCATGGTTGAAAACCTATAAAACCAAACTAAAAACACAAAGAACACTTAACAATTTGCGAATTTAGCTTCTTTCTCTCTCTAAAACCGAAGCTTTGCTGCTTTCTCTCTCTAAAACATCAAGAAGTGGGGTGTAGCAAGTAGTGTGGGCGGCCATACAACCTTTTAATCAAGATAATAATATTACTTTGTCCTATTTACACTTAGCCCCCTCCACTTTGGCTTCCTTTCTTTTCTAACAAAAGAAATACTTTTCTTTTCTTTTCTTTTCTTTTCTTTTCTTTTCTTTTCTTATTTCTTTTCCTTTCTTTTATTTGACAAAATTTTTCGGGTGTTACAAGTCCACCCCCCTTAAAGAGGTTTTGTCCCCGAAACTTGTCACTCTTCGAATAACTATGGGTAATGTTGTCTCATCTCTTCTTCAGTCTCCCACGTAGACTCTGAACCCTTTCGGTGTTTCCACTGCACATGTACCAGTGGAACCACTTTATTCTTCAATCTCTTCTCCTTCCGATCAATGATTGCCACTGGCTGCTCTACATAATTTAGCCATTCGTCCACTTCGACATCATCCAGTGGTACGATCATATCTTCTTCAACTAAGCACTTTCTCAGATGAGATAAATGGAATGTCGTATGGCTTCCACTTAACTCGTCTGGAAATTCTAACCTATAGGCCACCTTTCCTACTCGTACGATGATTCGGAAAGGTCCTATATACCTCAGGCTCAGCTTACCTCGCTTTCGGAACCGGATGATTCCTTTCCAAGATGAGACCTTTAACATAACTCGGTCACCCACCATGAATTCGATCGGTCTATGCCTCTTGTCGGTGTAAGACTTTTGTCTATCTTTCGCCGCCTTCATAAAGGCCTTAATCTTTTCCAAATTCTCCGTTGTAGCCTCGATCACCTCAAGGCTCCCCAACTCTTTCTGTCCAATACCAGCCTAACATACGGGTGTTCTACACCTTCTGCCGTATAGCATCTTGTAAGGTGGCATACCAGTGCTAGCATGATAACTATTATTGTACGAGAATTCAGCTAACGGTAAATGATCGTCCCAACTTCCTTCAAAATCGATCACGCATGCTCGAAGCATGTCCTCGAGAGTCTGGATCGTTCTCTCAGACTGACCGTCTGTCTGAGGGTGATAAGCTGTGCTAATGTGTAGCCTCATCCCTATCGCATCATGGAATCTCTTTCAAAACTTTGATGTAAACCGGGTGTCACGATCCGACATGATAGACACCGACACACCATGACGAGCTACAATCTCTTTAATCAACAGATCCGCCAATCTTTCAGAAGAATACGTCTCGCGGATCGGTAGGAAGTGAGCACTCTTCGTCAATCAATCAACAATCACCCAAATGGTATCGCACCCCCTCGCCGTACAAGGTATCTTAGTAATAAAATCCATGGTGATATGCTCCCACTTCCACTTGGGTATGTCCAATGGTTGGATCTTCCCGTATGGCTTCTGATGTTTTGCCTTCACTTGCAAACAAGTAAGGCGTTTGCTCACGTATTCTACTACATCGCGCTTCATTCCCGGCCACCAATAATCTTTCTTCATGTCCTGATACATCTTTATGGCACATGGATGGATCCAGTATCGAGTCTTATGAGCTTCATCCATGATTCGTCCCCTTAGATCTCCGTAATGAGGGATCCATAGATGGGTTTGTTAGACCATTATCAAAGATGTTTAACCATTTAAACATGAAAACGCAGTGGATTAAATTCTTAATATTATGTTTATAATCTGAAAAATCAAGGTTCATAACTTTGTTTCAACAAACCCAAGAACATAGGATCGTTTATATGTGAATGGACTAGCTATCAAGATGAAACAAACAACCAAAACAACACAATGGAACTACCTTCCAAAAGCTGTCAAAATCATGGATTTGGATGAAGGTGATGAAGTTCTTGAATAGCCAAAACACCAAGATAGATGTTCTCAAGCTTGCATACCCACAAGTATGATGCAAGCACCTCTTTGTTGCTAGGATTCACCACCAAAATCGCAAGAAACAAGCTGCAGAAATCGAATTTCCAGCCTTGTTTTTCTTCTTAGATGAGAGGAAAAATTGAGTCTTGCATGTATGAGAGAGAGAGTTCAAGTGTGTAATGAGAACTAATCAATGTGTTTGTTGTTCCACAGAAACAAATGACCAAGAATACCCTCTAGGGGCGGCCGAAACTTCTTTTAAAATAGGTTTCCCACCCATTTTAAAACACCTAATTATTTTTAACTAGTTCTCTAATAAGTTGTATAATTAACCTTTTAATTATAAAACTTATACACACTTTTATTATTTGATGTTATTTAACCTATTTAAATAACATTACAAATGATATCCATGAACAAAATATCTTTATAAGTTGTTCCATCTCACATACAATTTATTTAGAAAACCCATTTTCTAAATTGGTGTACTGATTTAATTGCATGATCATATCATCAATTAAATACATATTGGTGTTTGCTAAACTTGTTATTGGGTATGACCCAACTTAGATCATGACGTACTAACCACATCAATATTCTATGTGTCTTGGGCATAAAGAATCCAACAATCTCCCACTTGCACAAGATTCATAGAAGATTGATGCAAGCAGTAAATACCGCCTAACAACGGTTTACTACCCTTAATACGCATGACTTAGAAGCCATTCAATAACATCATCCCCTTCAAGTATCCAGCTTGAAATGATTTAGGTGAATCAATCATTTATTCTTTTGTTGCAGATGTCATGTTGAATCCAAGGACATAGAATGATCATTCCTTGTTAATTTAACTTAATCAGGCCTTAGACATCTTGCTCTCAACGAATAAGAGGAACAAATTCCATCTTGACTACATACGTTTCTCACAATCACCTTATGTCATACCTAAACATAGCCTTATGTACTGACCATTATTTTAGAGCTGCGAAGAACTAGCTCAAGGTATAACACTTGGTGAATATCAAAACCCAATATGTATCTCAGGTCGGAGGTTACCAAATGATATTCGCCTTTACTCAAATTTACTTATGATCAACCAATAAGATTCCATGTAGTAAGATTTGAGATGCGGGTCAGTCCAATATTCGTATCCCACGAATATCTATGAACCTTGGAAGCAACCAATTGCTCTATATTCATGCCTTATAAATATCCACCAATCCAAGTTCATAATAGTCTTACGTTCATATTTGTTCCCACAAATATGACCGACTACGGACATTTAGAATAATAAACATATTCATGGATGTAAACATGCTAAAAGGAACATAACTCAAAATATCGTAAACATATAGATGAGTTAAATATTACAATTGTTCCATATTTTCAATATTAATACTAAACAGATCAATTCCAATCACTAGAATATCGAAGTCCTAAGGCACAAGTACGACTTTCATGCTTTGCCCTTTCAAGGAGCTTCGTGAGTGGATCCGCAATGTTTTGATCAGTGTGAACTTTGCGAATACATATCTTTCCCTTTTCAACTTCATCCCTTATGTAGTTGAATCTCCACTCAATGTGCCTAGTCTTTTGATGTGTACGGGGTTCCTTGATTTGAGAAATCGCACCCTTGTTATCATAAAAGATTTCTAGGGGGTCTTGAATGGTAGAGACCACCCCTAGATCGGTGATAAATTTCTTTATCCATGCAGCTTCCTAAGCTGCTAATGAGGAGGCTATGTATTCAGATTTTGTAGTGGACAATGCTACCATGTCTTGTTTTGAACTCTTCCAAGACAAAGCTCCTCCATTCATAATGAAGACATACCCCTATTATGATCGAGAATCATCTCGATCAATTTGGAAACTCGCATCCATGTAACCCTTTACAACGAGTTCTGCTTTATCAGTTCCTTATATTAGAAACATATCCTTAGGCCTCCTAAGGTATTTCAATATACTTTTAACAGCCATCCAATGGCTATTACTTGGATTCTGCTGATATCTGCTTGTTATACTTAAAGCGCATGACACGTCTGGTCTAGTGGATATCATCGCATACATGATGGATCCTATAGCAGATGCATATGGATGTCCTTCATACGATCTTGCTCATCCTTTGAGCTAGGACATTGAGATGCACTCAATATTGTCCCTCTTTGAATAGGTACCATACCTTTCTTAGAGTTTTCCATCTTGAACCTTTTCAAGATTTTATCAATGTATGCACTTTGGCTTAGACCTATCAACCGCCTCGATCTATCCCTATAGATCTTTATCCCTAAAATATAGGCGGCTTCACCGAGATCTTTTATGGAAAAACAATTTTCGAGCCAGGTTTTAACACCTTCCATGGTTGGAATATCATTTCCAAATAGTAGTATGTCATCAACATACAATACTAAGAATATAATTACACTCCCACTAGCCTTTTTATACACACAAGCCTCATCAGCGTTCTTGATGAAACCAAATTTCTTGATCTCTTCATCAAAACGTTGTTTCTAACTTCTCGAAGCTTGTTTCAATCCATAGATTGATCTCTTTAACTTGCATACTTTATTAGGATGCTTTGGATCGACAAAACCTTCAGGCTGAACCATATGGACAGTCTCTTCGAGATGTCCATTAAGAAAAGCGGTTTTGACATCCTTTTGCAAAATCTCATAATCATAATGAGCAGCAATGGCAAACAATATCCTAATAGACTTTAGCATTGCCACAGGCGAGAAGGTTTCATCATAATCAACCCCTTGAGTTTGAGTGAAACATTTTGCTACAAGTCTTGCCTTGTAAGTATCCAAGTTTCCATGCATATCTGTTTTCTTCTTGATAACCCACTTGCATCCAACCGGTTTGGAGTTAAGTGGAGGGTCAACCAATTCCCAAACTTGGTTGTCATACATGGATTGCATCTCTACGTTCATGTTTTCCAGCCATTTGTCATAGTCCAAATTGGAGATTGCATCATGGTATGTAGTTGGCTCATCGAAGTCAACCACGTAGCATCCATCCATGAAAAATCCATATATTTCAGGTGGAATGCTAACTCTAGCAGATCTGCGAACGTTTTGTGTGTATTGATCAACCTCTTGATCATCATCAACAACCTCATGTTGATTGCAAGTGTCAACCAAACGTGTATCGGCTTGTGGATCTTGATCCTCATCAAATTCCATTGTTCTATACATCATTCCTTCCATAAGGAACTTGGTTTCCAAGAACTCTGCCCTTCAAGCAATAAATGCCTTTCGCTCTGTTGGATCAAAGAAGTAGTATCCTATACAGTCTTTGGAATATCCAACAAATATACACTTAGTGGATCAACTTTCTAATTTGTTTTGGGTGTTAAGCTTAACATAAGCTTAACAGCCCCATACTTTTAAATAAGATAGCGATGGAACTCTTCCATGCCATTTTTTTTAAAAGGTGTCGAATCCACTTTCTTGGTCGAGGCCATATTCAAAATACGAGCCGCGGAGAGTAGTGCGAAACCCCAAAATGATAGAGGTCGTGAGCTTATAACCATCATAGATCGAACCATATCCTATAGGGTTCGGTTTCTCCCTTCAGACAGTGCTTATTTCTTTTGAACTCCTACAACAGATTGCAAATGTGAGTTCCACATCCGGTATCCAATACCCATGTGTTTGAAGAAATAATATTTAAGTCAATATGGATCATGAAAGTTGTATCTGAGGTCTGCCCAGCATCCCTCTTGTTTCTCAACTCTTTGAGATAGGTTGGACAATTCCTTTTCCAATGTCCTATCTCACCACACTCAAAGCATGGATTGTTTTCTGTTACCTTAGGTTTCATAAGCTTAGGTTTTGGAGGTTCTGCTTTAACCTTCCCTTTCCCTTTACCTTTGATGTGCCCCTTTCCTTTGGCAACATTTGCCTTGGGATCAGGAATGGCCCCTTTCCTATTGCCTCCCTCATTGATCGAGAGAACAGGTAGAACCTTTCTACCCATCCCCGCCTTAACTGATTTGAGCATTGTGTGAAGCTCACCAATGCTCTTGTCCCATTCGTTCATATTGTATTTCATTATGAACATCTCAAACCTTTTAGTTAGGTCATTAAGGATCAAATCCGTGGCCAACTCCTTTGAGACAGGACAGTTAAGCCTCTTGAGGCGATCAATGTCGCTTTTCATCTTAAGTACATAAGATGATATCGATTGGGTTTCTTCTGTCACACCCCGACCGACGGCGGAATCATCGGAGCGAACGAGGGAATGATTGATTGTTCATAACACATGGTCGTCTAATAGTGGTGATAATATTAATAATCAGATTACAAGATAACATAAGTTTACATAAGTAATTACAACAACTGAAATCACAAACAGTAATTGTCTTTTATTTTGACTAAGTCCGGGTCTTAAATGAGCATGTAGAAGTCCACTAACTTGCTTAACCTAAAATCATGTGAGAAAATAAAGTCAGCTAACGAGTTAGCTGGTGAGTAATCACAGTTTTGAATATACATATAGATTGACTGTTTGATTGAGAATAAGCCAATTCACAAGGTAACGTTAAGGCTTATATTGCAATAGCAAAGCATATAGATAAACCGACACAATATAAACCCCTTGACTTGACACTTGCATATAATAGACTTGCACACAAACACCATAGATTGACTAATTGCCTCTGGTACAATCACCACTCGACTATTCATATGGGGTGGGTTATCCAAACCAGTAGATCTACCATTAATACCAGGATTGATTGATTGAATTAGGGTTCTTACTGTCGTCCAGTTTATCATAGTATGTTCACATAGTTGCAAGTAATAACATAACATGTCTTGAATTGAATTTAGAATGAAATAACAATATAATATCATGATTGCACATTGTATCACATGATTTTCCCCAAATAAGAAATGATATAAAAAGGGGATATGAATACTCACATGATTGATGAGATTAGAATCTGGATGTGATAGATTAGACACCAACGATTTCCTTATGATTAACCTAAGGAACGGTGCCTCGAATTAGAATAATAGTGATTTAAGAATTTGGGAATGTATTAGGATTTCCATTGGGTTTTGAATGGTAGTTTAAATAAACTAATTTTATTTAGTTTGAATGTCTTGAAATAAATAAAATGAATTTATTGAATGTGATTACGTTTAGAATTTAATAAATGTATCAGTACGCGTAACCGTTTGGTTTATTGTTAATGTGTGGGAAAAACAAATAATGAAATTTTATTAATCAATTACATGATAATTAATTAAAATATTTAATTATTTAAATAACACAAAATGACTTTTTGTAAATAATCTGTGAAACTATAAAATACGTATCATTGTAATTATCTTGAATAATTCATAACTAAAGATAATATAGTGCCCAATAATAATTTAATAATTTAAATTATTATTAAGAGTTCACTTTTATAGAAGAAATTTTGTAACACTTGTAATTTTTATTTATTTAAAATATTTAATAAAATAAATAAAATGTTAAAATAAATTTCAAAAAATAATTAGGAGGTTTTAAAAATATTTAATATTAGTAGAAACATATTTATAATTTTTAGGATTTTTTTCTGAATTTTATAAAGCTGTAAAGGCTTAAAAAAATGTGTGAGGTGGCCCGGAGTCGAACCCGGACTTCAAGGATGGCGTGGGAGCGTGGAACCAGTAAACCATGGCATACAGCCGTGGTTACTTCTCGGTTCCAAATGGTTTTAACCTCTTTAACTTGTTTCCCCCCCAAATCCCCAATCCGTGTAGAACCCTAATTCCTTTTAGATCCAAATTGAACCCAAATCGAATCAGTTAATGTTTATAATCATAGGGCTTTCATTTGTTGGGAGCATACGAACATGATTGTATGCTTTATTACCTGATTTGAAGTCGAAACCGATGATAGCAAGAACAGATACAACCGTGGCAATATCGAACCCGATTTGAGATGCAAATGATAATGATAAACCAATTAATTTTGTAGGAAGCTTCTAACGGTCTCGGTGATCAAAAGCCCTATATCAAATTCGGTTAAAATCTATCGGAGATGGGACTTTAATGGAGTTGCAGGTCCGACAGTGGTGATGGTCGACGATGATGGATTTGTGTTGTGTTTCGAATGAAAATGAATAAAAATCAGATTAGAAACAATTATATGGTCGTGAGTGCGTAATTAATTCGATTAATTTAGTGTGTTAGTGCTCGTTAATGGGGTGGTTTGGCCGCGAATCGGGGAAGACAGTGGTGGTGGTCTCGGGCGCAAAACAGGGAAGATGGGGGTGGGGTTGGGTTTTAAATAATTTACACTTTGGGTCCCCGAGGTTTCTAACAGTTTGCAAATGATGTTTAAAGTTCTGTTTCAGTTTTAAATATGTTACAACTTAACCCCTGAAGTTTTAGAGGGTTATTATTTCATGTAAATTTTATTAGTTACAAGCTAAAGTTGTAAAACTTAGACTATTATTATTAATATTATTATCATTATTATTATTATTGATATTATTATTACCATATTATTATTATTAATATTATAATTTTTATTATTATTATAGTAATAATTATTATTATTTTATTTAAGATTTTTATCACCTTAAATTTTTATAATAATAAGCAAACGTTATAACACTTATAATGTTATTATTATTAATTTGTTAATCACCCAAATTGAATATAACGAATCTCCAAAGTTTCAAATTAATAATATTATTTATGAATCATAATATTTTTATAATTTGTTCAATTGTTTAAAATAGATGAAAAAAATAATTTATAATACCATGTTACATTTAATTCATTGAAATGCATATTCTAAAAATGGATTCGGGTTTGCATTTTGAAAATGGGTCGGATAACGAAAATATGCGATGTTACAGTCTCCCCTGCTTTAGGAAATTTCATCCCGAAATTTTAATCATGAGGAGGCTGAAACGAAAAGATGAGGGTACTTGGATTTCATTTGGTCCTCACGTTCCCAGGTGAACTCTGGGCCACGTTTTAGACTCCCAACGAATTTTGACAATGGGTATCCGGCTACGTTTGAGTTGTTTGACTTCCCGATCCATAATTTCCACAGGTTTCTCAATAAAGCGCATAGATTCATCAATCTGGACTTCGTCGAGTGGAATGTGGAGATTTTCATCGGCAAGACATTTCTTGAGATTTTAAACATGAAACGTAGGATGTATATTGCTGAGTTCTTGGGGTAGTTCAAGCTTGTAGGCCACTTTCCTAATTCGCTCAAGCACTTTGAATGGACCCACGTAGCGAGGTGCTACTTCCCTTTCTTTCCAAAGCGAATCACTCCCTTCCAAGGTGATACCTTAAGAAGTACGAGATCACCGACATTGTATTCCATGGGCTTACGTCTTCTGTCAGCATAATGCTTTTGACGATTTCTAGCAGTGACCAAGTTATCACGGATCTTATGAATTTTGTCGGTTGTTTCTTGTATCAATTCCGGACCAGTAATCTGTGATTCACCAACTTCAGACCAACAGATGGGAGATCGACACTTTCGGCCATACAAGGCCTCAAATGGTGCCATCTGGATGTTGGTATGGTAACTGTTATTGTAAGAGGATTCGATCAACGGAAGATGAGAATCCCACGATCCACTTAAATCAACGACATAAGCTCGGAGCATATCCTCGGGGGTTTGTATCGTTCTTTCAGTTTGACCGTCGGTTTGCGGGTGATAGGCTGTGCTAAGATTCAGTTGAGTTTCGAGAGTTGATTAGAAACTTTTCCAGAAATGAGTGATGAAGCGACCATCACGATCAGAGATAATATCTTTACTTGACAAAAGGTTGTTTAGGAAGACTACCATCACGTAATCAGGTCTTGATGATATCTCAAAATGGAAGTTGATAAGTAAGGAATAAATGGTTCGATGTAGCTAGATCGAGTCAAAACATGAAGATAAAGGGAAATAAATTGATTTAAGAATTTAAATGCTCCAAGCTTGGAATCAAAATCAACCTAAAGTGATCAGGTCTCTTTTCAAGTTCAGAGATCATGCTTTGGCTTGATAGGTCAAAACACTAATGTTATTTCACCCTTCAAGTTACTACATGCTTCTCGTCACTTGATTACAAAAATGATAAGTTGGAGATCAATAAATGAGAATAGTCATCAAGGTATGGTTTTCACCCCTTACTTGATGGTGTACTCTCAAGGTATGACCACTAACCTTCCAATCAAAAAGTTCGATCCCAACTCATTGTTAAGGATCCACAGAAATAAGACGAGGTAACTCACCATTAAGGTAAGGGAAATCACTCCTATCTTAACGATAAAGTTTTACAAAAGTAAAATATAACAAGATAAACTTCTTCATCAAAATCCAGAATTCACTCCTACTTTGACGATGTCATCTCATTTGAACAAATACAATTCATAAGAATGATATTATCATCAAGGTATGGAATTCATGCCTATCTTGATGGTTGAGCTTTATAATAACAAGAAAACAATCGAAGATTGACATTTGTCACCAAAGTACGGGTTTCAATCCTATTTTGGTGAGATTATGTCATTTGTGAAATGCAAGTTTCCAGAGAGAATAATTGAAGTCAGTCCTCGAGATAAGGAAATCACCCTAATCCAGTGGATGAAATTTCATAAAACACACCATTGGAAACCATTTATTGAAACGAATAAAGAATCATCACCAACATAAGGGAATCACCCCTGTTTTGAAGAGTTAGAATCATTTAGGAGATACGAGTGTTCTTAGTCATAGGTTGACTCACAAACTCTTGCATCTCCCACGGTGCAAACAGTTCAAAGTTCGACTTAACAACGAAAAGAATGTTGGGTTTGTTAGAACATAAAATCATAGTTTAACCATTTAAACTTTCTGAAAACGCAGCGGAAGTAAAGCATTATAACCATGTTTATAAGCTGAAAAATATGTTCATTAGATGACCATATTAATGTATAAAACAAACCCAAAGAACAAAGGATCATTTATGTGAATTAATAAGCTATGAACGTATGTAAAACTACATAAAATCACAGCTACATAGAGCTGTGATTACTACCTTTTTACAGCAGCAAAACTCGACAGAAATGACGTTGTATGATGTTGAAAATGGCCAAGACTTCAAGTGTAGAAGTCCTCAAGCTTGTATACCCCAAGCCTCCTTGCAAACACCTTCTTGTTAGGAAGAAACTACACCAAGAACAACTTAAAACTCAGCTAGAAACTTGCTGAAAACCCTCTTTTCAGCTTGTTACAACCGTAGGGTTAAAGGGAGAGAGAGCTGAGTTTTGTCTCTTGTTAGTTGCATGTATGAATGAGATTCATGATCATGGAATGCAAGAACCTTTCTTGTCATTAGAACACACCAAGAACAACATGAAAAATGCTAAAATTTCAGGTCTAATCCTCTCAAATGCTGCTGCCTATTCCGTAATAGAGAGAGAGAGGAAGAGCTATTGAGAGCTGAAAATTGGTCTTTTCTTGCATGTGTTAAGCATCAAATGAGAAGAATAGAGTTTTTTCTAGTTAGTGGAGGAGACAAGAGGGCATGTGTGTTTGTGTAATCAAGAGAATAACTTGGTTGAAGAAAACAACATGCATGTGTGTCCCCCACATGCTAAGGGGACGGTTTTTTTATGGTCAAAACATAGAGTTTTCTTATTCCCTTACAAATAATAATACACACATATATATATTGCCTACTCTTTTAACTAGTTTATACAATTAACCAATTAATTGTATAAGTAGTATACTCTCATTATTATTTGGTGTTATATAACTAATTTAAATAACACTTCAAATAATATTATTGAACAAGATATCCTAATAAATTGTTCCATCTCATATGCAACTTATTTAGAAAACCCATTTTCTAAATTGGTGTTAATATTTAATTGCATGATCATATTATCAATTAAATATTAATTGGTGTTTGCTAAGCTTGTTATTGGGTATAACCCGACTTGGATCATGACGTACTAACCACATCAATATTCTAAGTGTCTTGGGCACATATAATCCTACAATCTCCCACTTGCCCAAGATTCATAGAAAATTGATGCATGCAGTAAATGACGCCTAACAACGGTTTACTACCCTTAATACGCACGACTTATGGCCATTCAATAACATCATCCCTTTCAAGTACCCTACTTGAAATGATTTAGGTGAATCAATCATCTATCCTTTTGTTACAGATGTCATGTTAAATACAAGGACACAGAATGATCATTCCTTGTTGATTTAACTTAATCAGGCCTTAGACATCATACTCTCAACGAATAAGAGGAACAAATCCCATCTTGACTACATACGTTTCTCACAATCACCTTATGTCATACCTGAACATAGCCTTATGTACTGACAATTATTTCATATCAGTGAATAACTAGTTCAAGGTGTAACACTTGGTGAATATCAAAACCCAATATGTATCTCAGGTCGAAGGATACCAAATGATATTCGTCTTTACTCAAATTTACTTATGATCAATCAATAAGATTCCATGTAGTAAGATTTGAGATACGGGTTAGTCCAATATTTGTATCCCACAAATATTTATGAACCTTGGTAGCAACCTATTGCTCTATATTCATCCTTATGAATATCAACCAATCCAAGTTCATAATAGTCTTACCCTCACACTTGTTCCCACAAGTATGAATGACTACGGACATTTAGAGTAAATAATTTACTCATGGATTAAACACGCTAAATTGGAATATTAATTGAGACATTATAACCAAATAATTTTACTCAAATAATAAAGAGTTCCACATATTCAAATACATAATTTGATCAAGTCCAATCATTAGAATATCGAAGTCCTAAGGCACAAGTATGACTTTCATGCTTTGCCCTTTCGAGGAGCTTCGTGAGTGGATCCGAAATATTTTGATCAAAGTGAACTTTGCGAATACATATCTTTCCCTTTTCAACTTCATCCCTTATGTAGTTGAATCTCCGCTCATTGTGCCTAATCTTTTGATGTGCACGGGGTTCCTTGATTTGAACAATCGCACCCTCGTCATCACAAAGATTTCTACGGAGTCTTGAATGGTAGAGACCATCCATAGATTGGTGATAAACCTTTTTATCCATGTAGCTTCCCAAGCTGCTAGTGAGGCGGCTATGTATTCGAATTCTGTAGTGGACAACGCTACCCTATTCATAATGGAGACGTACCCCGATTGTGATCGAGAATCATCTCGATCAGTTTGGAAACTAGCATTCATTTAACCCTTTACAACTAGTTCCTCTTCATCAGATCTGTATATTAGAAACATATCCTTAGTCTTCCTAAGGTATTCCAATATTCTTTCAATAGCCATCCAATGGGTGTTACACGGATTCTGCTGATATCTACTTGTCATGCTTAACGCGCATGACATGTCCAGTCTAGTGCATATTATCGCATACATGACGGATCCTATAGCAGACGCATATGGGATGTCCTTCATACGATGTTGCTCATCCTTTGAGCTTGGACATTGAGATGCACTCAATATTGTCCCTCTTTGAATAGGTACCATACCTTTCTTAGAGTTTTCCATCTTGAACCTTTTCAAGATTTTATCAATGTACGCACTTTGGTTTAACCCTATCAACCGCCTCGATCTATCCCTATAGATCTTTATTCCTAAAATATAGGCGGTTTCACCGAGATCTTTTATGGAAAAACAATTTCCAAGCCAGGTTTTAACACCTTCCATGGTTGGAATGTCATTTCCAAAATTTAGTATGTGATCAACATACAATACTAAGAACGTAATTGTGCTCCCACTAGCCTTCTTATACACACAAGCCTTGTCAGTATCCAAGTTTCCATGCATATTTGTTTTCTTCTTGAAAACCCACTTGTATCCAACCGGTTTGGAGTTAAGTGGAGGGTCAACCAATTCCTAAACTTGGTTGTCATACATGGATTGCATCTCTACATTCATGGCTTCCAGCCATTTGTCACAATCCAAATTGGACATTGCATCATGGTATGTAGTTGGCTCATCGGAGTCAACCTCATAGCATCCATCCATGAAAAATCCCCATATATTTCAGGTGAAATGCTAACTCTACCAGATCTATGAATGTTTTGTGTGTATTGATCAACCTCTTGATCATCATCAACAACCTCTTGTTGACAGCTAGTGTCAACCAAATGTGTATCGGCTTGTGGATCTTGATCTTCATCAATTCCATTGTTCTATGCGTCACTCCTTCCATAAGGAGCTTGGCTTTCAAGAACTCTGCCCTTCGAGCAATAAATTCCTTTTGCTCTGTTGGATCAAAGAAGTAGTATCCTATACAGTCTTTGGGATATCCAACAAATATACAAGTTGGATCACAGAAGTAGTATCCTATACAGTCTTTGGGATATCCAACAAATATACACGTAGTGGATCGACTTTCAAATTTGTTTTGGGTGTTAAGCTTAACATAAGCTTCACTACCCATACTTTTAAATATGATGACAATGGAACCATTCCATTTCATATTTCAAAAGGCGTCGAATCCACTTTCTTGGTTGGGCCATATTCAAAATACGAGCCTTGGAGAGTAGTGCGAAACCCCAAAATCATAGAGGTAGTGAGCTTATAGGCATCATAGGTCGAACCATATCCAATAGGGTTCGATCTCCTTTCAGACACACCATAATATTGTGGTGTTCTGGGAGGAGTAAGTTGTGAGACAATCTTACAACTTCCTAGATGATCCCAAAAAACCTCACTTAGGTATTCACCTCCTTTGTCTAAACGGAGAACTTTGGAAGTTCTGTCGAGTTGATTTTCTACTTCATTTTTGAAGTTTTGAACATTTCAAATTCTTCATGTTTATATGCCATCATGTACACATGACCATAGCGACCATAATCGTCGGTAAAGGTAATGAAGTAAGTTTCATCATACCTTGTCATTGTCTTAAAAGGACCACATACATCCAAATGTATGATTCCTAATAAGTCTTTTGCCCTCTCATTAGTACCACTAAAGGGCGTGTTGGTCATCTTACCTTGTAAACAAGATTCACACTTATCAAATGAACGATTTTCATTTGTTTTCAAAAGACCATTCTTTTAAAGTGTTCAAATCCGATTCTTGTTTATGTAACCAAGATGACAATGACAAGGATAAGAGTTACTTAAACCATTTTAAGTCTCTTGGTACATGATGGGTATGATATGTTATTATAGGATGAATCTTTATGAACCAATTCATAAATATCATTAGAAGGCATAGCCTTGAAATAATATACATCATCCTTAGCAACAGAAATACCATCATTTACAAACTTTAAATCATAACCATATCATTTTAAAAGGGAAACTTAAATCATGTTCCTAGTCAAACTAGGAGCACATAACATGTTTTGAACAACTTCCAAACCTTTTGAAAGTTTCAAAACATAGTCTCCTTTCTTAAAGTGCTTATTCTTTTTGAACCTTGCAACAGATTGCAATAGTGAGTTCCACATGTGGTATCCAATTACCCATGTGCTTTGAGGAAATAACATTTAAGTCAATATGGATTACGAAAGTTGTGCTTGAGGTTTGCCCAGCATCCCTCTTATTTCTCAACTCTTTGAGATAGGTTGGACAATTCCCTTTCAAATAACCTATCTCACCATACTCAAAGCATGGATCGTTTTTCGTTTACCTTAGGCTTCATAAGCTTAGGTTTTGGAGGTTCCGCTTTGATCTTCCCTTCCCTTTTGCCTTTGATGTGCCCTCCTCCTTTGGCAACATTTGCCTTGGGATCGGGAATGGCCTCAACATCATCGGGGTCGGGTTGGTTAGGAATAAGATCGTCAAGGTCATTTGCCTTTGCTCTTGCTTGAGAACAATTCTCAAGTTTTGAGACCAGTCCATAAGTTTATTATGGTACAGACGATCCCTCTCTAAAATAGTTCTCAGTGATAGGGTATGGACGGTCGGGGTGGTAGCATTATTGTTTGCGGTCATTCTACAAATTTTACAAAGTTCTTTTTAGTATTTCTTAAAATTTCATTTTAATTATTAATACCCTTTACGTCTCATAGACAATTAATAATTAAAATCTAGAATCCAACGTTACATTCAAATAATGGTTAGGTGACCTTTATCCCATTATTCAAATTAACAAGGTAGTCAACTTTTGACAATTGCAACCTTTTGCAACTTCTAGCGGTATGGGATCGACTTTAAACATCATATGCATAGTCGGCATGTTAATCCCATCAACACCGTTTGGAAACCATATTTTAGGTGATCCATTCAACATGGTTTGCAAATCAAGTCACCCTACTTGCACACACATGTGAGTTTACCAACACAAGTGGTTAGGTGACCTTTATCCCACCAATGTGGTATTCCCACCTTAAGTCATAAGTTCCCTCAAAATGGTTAGGTGACCTTTATCCCATTAAGAGTTTCCAAATGACTTAAGTGTTGTGCAAAAGGATGGTGTTAAACTTGTTTGAAAAGGGATTTTTAGTTTTCATTAATTCTAGTTTTGAAAACTCTATGTACCTTGTATTTGCATGCTTTCAAATACAAGGTATTCTATGGTTCATTTTTAATAAAACCTCTTTTATTAAATCATCAATCCTTTTAATAACCTCTTATTAATCACTTAATGATTAAGAACCATAGATGCAAGGTATCTTATGGTTTATTTTTAATAAAACCTCTTTTATTAAATCATTAATCCTTTTAATAACCTCTTATTAACCACTTAATGATTAGAAACCATAAATTTCCAGCTTGTTAAGTTTGCTAATGAGTTTGTTATGCATATCCAAATATCAAACAACAATCATACAACAAATAACCAAACAAGCATAATATAAACAACCACAATGTGCATAACCATAGCTACTATTGTGACCACACTTGTTTGCCATCACAAGTGTGGTCATTTGGTCTTTCCTAAGGGTTGAATACAACACAAAATAGAGGTCTCCTTAGACTCCCACTTGAACTTGCATCCATATGCTTCAAGTCCCTTTTTTGTGTCTTTGATGTCCATCTTTGGGTCTTCATCTTGTGCATCTTCCTTTTACAAAAATTATATCCTAATACATTTTTCTAATAAAAGAAATGCACCTAATCTATTTATTACATAACCAAATGAATAAATAATTACAACCCAAATAATAAACATAAATATTACAACCCAATTGAATGAATTAAAACAACCATTCCAATCATCCAAATAACATAGGGCCAAAGGCTAGGTTATGCACTATTATATGACCAATCATAAACATTATTCAACAAACTAAATAAACCCCATTAAACCCCAAATTTTCAGCCAACATAAACTGAAAATTAGGGTTTGTTTGTCCAAACAAACAACATCCAAATATATCAACCAATTGACATTTCTATCTTTCAAAGTTTAATCATAAGCATGAAGATATAACTTTGAAAGACATGGGGTTTATTGAGTCAACCAAAATCAGCCTATTATGAGTTTAAAATCATCCTCTAAAACTAATTTTTAAAGGACAAGAACAAGCAAGCTATCCACGTAACCGGCTCTTGATGCCATTGTTGGGTTTGTTAGAACATAAAATCATAGTTTAACCATTTAAACTTTCTGAAAACGCAGCGGAAGTAAAGCATTATAACCATGTTTATAAGCTGAAAAATATGTTCATTAGATGACCATATTAATGTATAAAACAAACCCAAAGAACAAAGGATCATTTATGTGAATTAACAAGCTATGAACGTATGTAAAACTACATAAAATCACAGCTACATAGAGCTGTGATTACTACCTTTTTACAGCAGCAAAACTCGACAGAAATGATGTTGTATGATGTTGAAAATGGCCAAGACTTCAAGTGTAGAAGTCCTCAAGCTTGTATACCCCAAGCCTCCTTGCAAACACCTTCTTGTTAGGAAGAAACTACACCAAGAACAACTTAAAACTCAGCTAGAAACTTGCTGAAAACCCTCTTTTCAGCTTGTTACAACCGTAGGGTTAAAGGGAGAGAGAGCTGAGTTTTGTCTCTTGTTAGTTGCATGTATGAATGAGATTCCTGATCATGGAATGCAAGAACCTTTCTTGTCATTAGAACACACCAAGAACAACATGAAAAATGCTAAAATTTCAGCTCTAATCCTCTCAAATGCTGCTGCCTATTCCGTAATAGAGAGAGAGAGGAAGAGCTATTGAGAGCTGAAAATTGGTCTTTTCTTGCATGTGTTAAGCATCAAATGAGAAGAATAGAGTTTTTTCTAGTTAGTGGAGGAGACAAGAGGGCATGTGTGTTTGTGTAATCAAGAGAATAACTTGGTTGAAGAAAACAACATGCATGTGTGTCCCCCACATGCTAAGGGGACGGTTTTTTTATGGTCAAAACATAGAGTTTTCTTATTCCCTTACAAATAATAATACACACATATATATATTGCCTACTCTTTTAACTAGTTTATACAATTAACCAATTAATTGTATAAGTAGTATACTCTCATTATTATTTGGTGTTATATAACTAATTTAAATAACACTTCAAATAATATTATTGAACAAGATATCCTAATAAATTGTTCCATCTCATATGCAACTTATTTAGAAAACCCATTTTCTAAATTGGTGTTAATATTTAATTGCATGATCATATCATCAATTAAATATTAATTGGTGTTTGCTAAGCTTGTTATTGGGTATAACCCGACTTGGATCATGACGTACTAACCACATCAATATTCTAAGTGTCTTGGGCACATAGAATCCTACAAAGAAAAGTATCTCAATTAGAAATTTAGAAATTTTCAAATTACATCAATGTAACAAAAGGGAAATCTTGAATGAATTAAATCAGGAAGACCAAATCAAGGACAAGAATTATTCAACACCACATCATTGGTGGCTTGAGCTTGTTGGGCATTGATGTTGAAAGCACGTCCTTGAGCCGTAGGAACCGGGATGACAAGTTGAGGGCATCGATTGCAAAAATGGTTCGGATCACCACATTGATAGCATGCACGACCCTGGGTAATTGCAGGAGGATGTTGGTGGACTGGTGCATTAGTCGGAGCTTTAGCAGCACTCTTGCACACGCTGAATGTATGACCCAAACGACCACAGTTTGTGCATTGACGACACTAAATGTTAGCGGGATGGTGATAATTGCAGTTGTTACACTGCGGATAGGGTCCAGCGTATGGCTTTTTCATCAGCGATTGGTTGGTTACTGCTGGTTGACGAGTTGGAGGGACTTGATTAATTGGCACAGCAGGGGTAATCACAGCAAAGTTTTGAGAATTGGCCTTCCTCTTCTTGTTCCTGGAAGGCTCGGGTTGGTCGGTTTTGACGGTTTCGTTAGGAAGTTTATCGGTATTCTTCTTGGATCCTTACCTGGTTAAGGAACCAGCTTTCACATGATTATCGGTTAACTGCGCAGCCAACCTAATAGCATCTTCTAGTGTCGAAGGATTCCTTCCTACATCGTATCCTGAATCTGCATGGGTAGTCCACCAATGTATTTCTCGATGGCTCGGGAGGTAGGGGTGGCAAGGTGCGGTACCAGAAGGCTCAGTTCATGAAATCGGTTAGTGTATGCGAGGTTCTCGCCACTGTCTTGGGTTAACTCCTAGAAATCAGCTTCCAGTTTCTGGACTTTATTTCTTGGCAGAACTCTTTAGTCATGAGCTCCTTAACTTCAGCTCATGTTAATGCTAGAGCAGTTTCGGGGCCACAAGTTCTTTTCTCTCCGTTCCACCAAGTAAGTGCGCGTTTCTGGAGAACACTTGTGGCATACCGGACTTTTAGATTTTCAGGGCATTCACTGTTTAGGAAAGTGTTCTCGATGCTTTCGAACCACTGTAGTAATCCAGTAGTTCCTTCGGTTCCACTGAACTTAGTGAGGTTGCTAGAGCTAAAATGTTTGTAAGTACAAGTTTGGGGAGGGTTTAGTGCAGTTGGGTTTTAAACAGCATTGTTGCCTTGGTTTAAATGAATAAGTAGAGTTGGGACGACCGCAACAACTTCACGTGCTACAATAGCAGCAATCTTACGGCTAGAGTTTCTAGACCGGGATCGGTTTTGACGAGAACACATTCTGAAATATCATTAAGATATTTTATGAGAATTGGGTAATATGAGCTATACAACATGAAAACGACAATCTGGAATTTGGCATAATAACAATGAGATGTTCCGAGTGTAATCGTTTGATTCGTAAATCAAAGCGAGTACATTGACTAATCAAAGTGTTATGTCCAACACAACCTTATTGAAGACATGCGTACCTATAAGCAGATACTCCTCCCGAGGGTTCCCAGGTAAGGTAGACAGATCCATCGGTTGATTTGGATTTATACGAATACCTTGCCTAGACAGAACACCCTGAGATACGGGTATCCAACTCTTCCAGCATTACATGAATCCGGTTATGGGACATTGACTTTGACGGGATTTGAAAACCATCAATAACAATCGAGTTTTGGAGTTTGAAATCACTTGAATTAGGCACACAATGCCTTAGAATATGATTTAAGATTCGTGTGTACATTGATAAGATTCAAAGTATAAGAAGAATCACATAAGGCATATAATCACATAATCAAGTATAAACATGCAAGGCACATAAAATCCTATCTAAGCATATAAAATACATGAGAGGACTCATGTGTAAAGGTACTTAGTTATAGTCTAGGTCATTCCATATCTAATAACCTAATTCCCTATAACCATGGCTCTGATACCAATCCGTCACACCACGACCGACGGCGGAATCATCGGAGCGGACGAGGGAATGATTGATTGTTCATAACACATGGTCGTCTAATAGTGGTGATAATATTAATAATCAGATTACAAGATAACATAAGTTTACACAAGTAATTACAATAACTGAAATCACAAATAGTAATTGTCTTTTATTTTGACTAAGTCCGGGTCTTAAATGAGCATGTAGAAGTCTACTAACTTGCTTAACCTGAAATCATGTGAGAAAATAAATTCAGCTAACGAGTTAGCTGGTGAGTAATCACAGTTTTGAATATACATATAGATTGATTGTTTTATTGAGAATAATCCAATTCACAAGGTAACGTTAAGGCTTATATTGCAATAGCAAAGCATATAGATAAACCGACACAATATAAACCCCTTGACTTGACACTTGCATATAATAGACTTGCACACAAACACCATAGATTGACTAATTGCCCCTGGTACAATCACCACTCGACTATTCATATAGGGTGGGTTATCCAAACCAGTAGATCTACCATTGATACCAGGATTGATTGATTGAATTAGGGTTCTTACTGTCGTCCAGTTTATCATAGTATGTTCACATAGTTGTAAGTAATAACATAACCTGTCTTGAATTGAATTTAGAATGAAATAACAATAGAATATCATGATTGAATATTGTATCACACGATTTCCCCCAAATAAGAAATGATATAAAAAGGGGATATGAATACTCATATGATTGATGAGATTAGAATCTGGATGTGATAGATTAGACACCAACGATTTCCTTATGGTTAACCTAAGGAATGGTGCCTCGAATTAGAATAATAGTAATTTGAGAATTTAGGAATGTATTAGGATTTCCATTGGGTTTTGAATGGTAGTTTAAATAAACTAATTTTATTTAGTTTGAATGTCTTAAAATAAATAAAATAAATTTATTGAATGTGATTACATTTAGAATTTAATAAATGTATCAGTATGCGTAACCGTTTGATTTATTGTTAATGTGTGGGAAAAACAAATAATGAAATTTTATTAATCAATTACATGATAATTAATTAAAATATTTAATTATTTAAATAACATAAAACGACTTTTTGTAAATAATCTGTGAAACTAAAATATACATATAATAGTAATTATCTTGAATAATTCATAACTAAAGATAATATAGTGCCTAATAATAATTTAATAATTTAAATTATTATTAAGAGTTCACTTTTATAGAAGAAATTTTGTAACACTTGTAATTTTTATTTATTTAAAACATTTAATAAAATAAATAAAATGTTAATATAAATTTCAGAAAATAATTAGGAGGTTCTAAAAATATTTAATATTAGTAGAAACATTTTTATAATTTTTAGGATTTTTTTTCAAAATTTATTTAAAGCTGTAAAGGCTTAAAAAAATGTGTGAGGTGGCCCGGGGTCGAACCCGGGCCTCAAGGATGGTGTGGGAGCGTGGAACCGGTAAACCATGGCATACAGCCGCGGTTACTTCTCGGTTCCAAATGGTTTTAACCTCTTCAACTTGTTTCCCCCCAAATCCCCAATCCGTGTAGAACCCTAATTCCCTTTAGATCCAAATTGAACCCAAATCGAATCAGTTAATGTTTATAATCATAGGGCTTTCGTTTGTTGGGAGCATACGAACATGATTGTATGCTTTATTACTTGATTTGAAGTCGAAACCGATGATAGCAAGAACAGATACAACCGTGGCAATATCGACTCGGTGATCAAAAGCCCTATATCAAATTCGGTAAAAATCGATCGGAGATGGGACTTTGATGGAGTTGCAGGTCCGACAGTGGTGATGGTCGACGATGATGGATTTGTGTTGTGTTTCGAATGAAAATGAATAACAATCAGATTAGAAACACTTATATGGTCGTGAGTGCGTAATTAATTCGATTAATTTAGTGTGTTAGTGCTCGTTAATGGGGTGGTTTGGCCGCGAATCGGGGAAGACAGTGGTGGTGGTCTCGGGCGCAAAACAGGGAAGATGGGGGGTGGGGTTGGGTTTTAAATAATTTACACTTTGGGTCCCCGAGGTTTCTAACAGATTGCAAATGATGTTTAAAGTTCCGTTTCAGTTATAAATATGTTACAACTTAACCCCTGAAGTTTTAGAGGTTTATTATTTCATGTAAATTTTATTAATTACAAGCTAAAGTTGTAAAACTTAGACTATTATTATTATATTATTATTATTATCATTATTATTAATATTATTATTACCATAGTATTATTATTAATATGGTAATTTTTATTATTATTATAGTAATAATAATTATTATTTTATTTAAGATTTTTATCACCTTAAATTTTTATAATAATAAGCAAACGTTATAACACTTATAATGTTATTATTATTAATTTGTTAATCACCCAAATTGAGTATAATGAATCTTCTAAGTTTCAAATTAATAATAGTATTTATGAATCATAATATTTTTATAATTTGTTCAATCGTTTAAAATAGATGAAAAAAATAATTTATAATACCATATTACATTTAATTCATTGAAATGAATATTCTAAAAATGGATTCGGGTTTGCATTTTGAAAATGGGTCGGATAACGAAAATATGCGATGTTACATCTTCCATGCGACACGCATGAAGCGCTCGAAGCACTCTACCCTAGCTTGTTGAAGGAACATTTCCTTCAATTGGGTAATAATGTCATATGCCCCATGATGCTCCAAGTCCTTTTGGAGTTTGGGACTCATAGTTCCCAACATGAGGCAGGATACCTGCATGGAATCCTCAGTATACTGAAGCCAATCGTTATAGGCCTCAACATCCTTGGGGTCGGGTTAGTCAGGAATAGGATCGTCAAGAACATAGGCCTTTTTCTCTTGTTTGAGAACATTTCTCAAGTTTCGAAACCAGTCCATAAAGTCGTTATGGTTCAGACGATCCCTCTCTAAAATAGTTCTCAGTGAGAGGGTATGGACGGTCGGGGTGATAGCATTATCGTTTGAGGCCATTCTACAAAATTTACAAAGTTCTTATTATTATTTATAAAAAATTACATTTTAATCATTAATACCCTTTTATGTCTCATAGACAATTAATAATTAAAATCTAGAATCCAACGTTATATTCAAATAATGGTTAGGTGACCTTTATCCCATTATTTAAATTAACAAGGTAGTCAACATTTGACAATTGCAACCTTTTGCAACTTCTAGCCTTTATGGGACCGGTTAAACATATTATGTTTGGTTGGAATGTTTAATCCCATCAACACCATTGTACGCCATGCTTTGGTGACCCTATGCACATGGTTTCCAATTCAAGTCATCCTACTTACACACATGTGTGAGTTTACACATACAAGTGGTTAGGTGACCTTTATCCCACAAATACATTAAGCCCACCTCAAAACACAAGTTCCCTAAAAGTGGTTAGGTGACCTTTATCCCACAAATAGTTCTCAAGTGATTCGAGTGTCGTGTAAAAGGATGGTGTTAAACTTGTTTCCAAAGGGATTTTAGTTTTCATTAATTCTAGTTTTGAAAACTCTATGTACCTTGTATTTGCATGCTTTCAAAAACATGGTACCCTATGGTTCTCCCTTTTAATAAAAACCCATTTATTAAAATTATTAATCCTTTTAATAACCTTTTATTAACCAATTAATGATTAGGAACCATAAATTTTCAGCTTGTTAAGTTTCCTAATGAGTTTGTTATGTATATGCAAATATCAAACAACAATCATACAACGAACAACCAAACAAGCATAATCATACAAACATATGTGCATAACCATAGCCACTAAGTTGACTACACTTGTTTGCCATCACAAGTGTTGTCATAAGGTCTTTCCTAAGGGTTAATTACAACAAAAAAGTTAGGATATCCAAAGACCCCCACTTGAACTTGCATCCAAATGCTTCAAGCCCTTCTCTTTGTGTCTTCCATTTGTGCTTCCAACTTGTGCATCTTCTTTTACAAATTTATATCCTAATACAAATTTTTTTCTAATAAAAGAAAATACACTTAATCTATCTATTACATCACCATTGAATGAATAAGTAAATTACAACCATTAACAAGCACAAAAGAATAATATTACAACCCATGGAAAGAAATCAACCAAAACAAATATTCATCCAAAACCAAATAAACACAAGGTCAAGGTTAGGTTATGCACTAACATGAAACAACAAGTACAACATTCAAGAACCAAAATAAATCCCCTTTTAACCCTAAATTTTCAGCCAACACAAACCCAAAATCTAGGGTTTTTGTCCAAACATAATAATCAACCATTTGACATCTTTCTTTCAAGGTTTAATCACAAGCATCTAAGATACAACCTTGAAAGATTGGGGATCATTATATCATCACAAAACAGCCCTAATTTGGTTGTTAAAACCCTATAAAACCAATTTTACAAGGATAATTGAAACTAGTCATCCACATATCTGGCTCTAGATGCCAATGATGGGTTTGTTAGACCATTATCAAAGATGTTTAACCATTTAAACATGAAAACGCAGCAGATTAAAGCCTTAATATTATGTTTATAATATGAAAAATCAAGGTTCATAACTTTGTTTCACCAAACCCAAGAACATAGGATCGTTTATATGTGAATGGACTAGCTATCAAGATGAAACAAACAACCAAAACAACACAATGGAACTACCTTCCAAAAGCTATCAAAATCGTGGATTTGGATGAAGATGATGAAGTTCTTGAATAGCCAAAACACCAAGATAGATGTCCTCAAGCTTGCATACCTACAAGTATGATGCAAACACCTCTTTGTTGCTAGGATTCACCACCAAAATCGCAAGAAACAAGCTGCAGAAATCGAATTTCCAGCCTTGTTTTTCTTCTTAGATGAGAGGAAAAATTGAGTCTTGCATGTATGAGAGAGAGAGTTCAAGTGTGTAATGAGATCTAATCAATGTGTTTGTTGTTCTAAAGAAACAAATGACCAAGAATACCCTCTAGGGGCGGCCAAAACTTCTTTGAAAATGGGTTTCCCACCCATTTTAAAACACCTAATTATTTTTAACTAGTTCTCTAATAAGTTGTATAATTAACCTTTTAATTATAAAACTTATACACACTTTTATTATTTGATGTTATTTAACCTATTTAAATAACATTAAAAATAATATCCGTGAACAAAATATCTTTATAAGTTGTTCCATCTCACATACAATTTATTTAGAAAACCCGTTTTCTAAATTGGTGTAATGATTTAATTGCATGATCATATCATCAATTAAATACATATTGGTGTTTGCTAAACTTGTTATTGGGTATGAACCGACTTGGATCATGACGTACTAACCACATCAATATTCTATGTTTCTTGGGCATAAAGAATCCAACACCATATCCATCCATTTCGGGTTTTAACACCGAGAGTGTTTTCACCCAATTTTGGGACTAGACATCTCATTCGCTCGGAATTCGGGCGATCTTCTTTCAACGCCTCCTCTTGAAAGTCTTTCACTTGGGTCATCACATCAGCGGTCATAACCAATTGATAAGCTTTCACCCTAATCGGCTCGGGTCTCTCCTTTCGGTTAAGGGCATCGACCATCACGTTGGCTTTACTCGGACGGTAATAGATCTCACAATCATAATCCTTGATAAGCTCTAACCATCTCATCTGTCTCATGTTAAGATCCTTTTGCTCGAAGAAGTACTTCAAGCTCTTGTGGTCGGTGAAGATAGTGCACTTCGTCCCGTACAGGTAGTGCCTCCAAATCTTTAGCGCGAAGACCACAGCCGCTAACTCCAAGTAGTGGGATAATTGACTTCGTGGGTTTTCAACTGTCGGGATGCGTAGGCTATTACCCTTCCACGTTGCATTAACACGCAACCTAGTCCAGAATAAGATGCATCCGAATATACCACTAAGTCTTCACTCCCTTCGGGTAATGTCAAAACAGGAGCGTGAGTCAATCTTGTCTTTAACCCCCCAAAAGCACAATCCTATTCTCGACCCCACACAAATTTCACATCCTTGCGAGTCAATTTAGTCAAAGGTGAGGCTATCTTAGAAAAGTCCTGGATGAACCTCCTGTAATAACCCACCAAACCCTAAACTACGGATCTCGGATGGCATCTTTGGAGACTTCCATTGCATCACCGTCCACCATAATTCCCTCAGCATTCACCATGTGACCCAAAAATTGCACCTCGCGTAACCAAAAAGCACACTTAGAGAGTTTATCCTATAACTTTTCTCATCTAAGTGTCTCTAACACTTTGCGTATGTGGCCGGCATGTTCTCCTTCACTCTTCGAATAAATCAGGATATCTTCAATAAACACAATCATGGATTTATCTAACATGTGCTGACACACTCGGTTTATCAAATCCATAAAGGCAGCTGGCACGTTAGTCAAACCGAAAGACATAACGAGAAATTCATAATGTCTATAACCCGTCCGAAAAGCTATCTTAGGAATGTCCTGCTCCTTCACCTTCAGCTGATGATAACCAGATCAAAGATCTATCCTCGAGAACCAACTGGAACCTTGGAGCTGGTCAAACAAGTCATCAATCCTCGGTAGCGGGTACCGATTCTTTATCGTCAACTTATTCAGCTCTCGGTAGTCGATGCACATCCGCATGCTACCATCTTTGTTCTTCACAAACAATACCAGAGCATCCCAAGAAGAGATGCTTGGTCATATGAATCCTTTATCCATCAACTCCTACAGTTGATCCATTAGTTCCTTCGTCTCGGTAGGAGCTAATCGATACGGTGTTTTGGCAACGGGTTGAGCACCGAGTATCAGATCAATCTGAAACTCAATCTCACGATCTGGTGGCACACCTGGTAAGTCTTCTGGAAACACGTCCGGAAAGTCACATACCACTGGCACATCGGACAGTTGTGGTACCGACGCATCCTCATCTTTCACGTTGGCCAGATAGCCACTACCTCCCCGTCTCATGCACTTTTCCGCCACCGCCATCAAAATCACCTTTGGAACCGTAGTGACGCGATCACCGTAAACCGTCACCGAACTCCCATCGGGCGCAATTAATCGAATCACCTTCTTACGACACACAATGTTTGCCTCATAGGTTGCTAACCAATCCCTCCCTAGTACTAGATCGAATCCGCCTACGAGCATCACATGTAATTTATTAGAAAACCTATGACCTTATAGTTCTATGACACAGTCATCTATCATATCAGTAATTCCGGTGGACTTGCCAATAGCAGTTTCTACGTCGAATGGCTTATCAATATTCTTACTACTAATTGGCAACTTAGCAAAGAAGGTAGCAGAAATGAAACTTCTACTAACACCAGAATCAAATAACACAGAGGCACAGATTTGGTTTACTAGAAACATACCTGACACGACATCGGGATCCTCTCTGGCCTCCTCCCGCGTCATCATGAACGCTCTAGCAGTTTCCCTCTGTCCTCCTTCTTCCGACTTCTTCTTCGCCCCAAAACTCTTAGCCCTTGGCTTCTTACAGTCCCTGCTCACGTGGCCTTCCTCTTTGCAGTTACAACACCATATAAGTCCACACACCTTTGCCACATGACCGGGCTTCCCACACTTGAAGCACACATTCATCCCCCACTTGCACTCACCAACATGCTCTCTTCCACATTTACCACACTTGTTTATCCTCGAACTTGAGGACACCATCCTTCGGTCATCCACTTTCCCCCTTTTGTTGTTTGGAGTGAAACCACCATGTCCAAACCTCTTCCTTCCCCACCTCTTATCACCATCACCCGTCTTCTTCACCTCGACTACAACCACTTCCCTTTCATCATACAATCTACCTGCCAGGTCCACCACCGATCGAAAGGTACCCAGCCGGGTAGCAATCAAATGCATGCATACATCAGCTGGCAATCCATGGATGTACTTCTTGATCTTTCTCAACACTGGCGCCACCTGATCCGGAACCAACCTTGCTAGTGTATTGCTGGTGTGTCATAGTACCAGCCTCCGGCTGCTGGAACTCCCTCTGTATCTTGTCAAGTTCCCGGTGAGGACAGAACTCCTCAATCACCAGCTTCTTCAGTTCTGGCCACCTCATCTTTCCAATGGCCCTTCTACCCTCAGCCTGGACAATATTGTCCCACTAACATAAGGCCATGTCCATAAACAAGTGGGTAGCAAACTTAACTTTCTGATCTTCTTGGCACTCGCTGATATCAAGTACCGCCTCCATCTCTCTCACCCATCAGTGAGCAGCAGCAGCAGTGCCATTCCTATCGAATGTTGGGGGCTTGCACCTATGAACTGCCCCATAGTTGCAACCACATGCAGTTTCCCGCATTGCTTCTTCCTCCTCCTCACTCAAGACAATCCCCTCGGTCTCTGACCATTCTCTCTTTTCCCTTCCTGTGGTCCTCCTCCTCTCTTTCTTCTTATCCTCCTTTACGACTTTGATCACGTCAGTCACCACAGACGGCAGAATCGTCTGCATGACTTGATGCACCTCCTCTACTACTGCATCTTTTATCGAGGCCTTTAGATTTGCACTCTCATCACCACCTTCCTGATAATGCATCTCGGGCTCTTCACGGGCCCTCTCAGTAGTCTTAGCCTGGTTCCTAGTGACACGTGGTTCAACACCACATCCTCCCTATGCTCCACCCTAGAGGCCTTAGATGATCTACCTCCAGCCATTCTCTAATCACTATAAGATTCAAACACTAACACGGTCATTCAAGGAATAGCTCAACTTATGTTAAGTATAGTAAGTCCCTAATTACAGTGGCTAGTTTTGATTAGCCACTTACTTTACTCTTCATAACCCAAGCATTTCCTATCCTGACTACATGGGCATCTAAATCTACTAAGAACACATAATCAACTAGCACATAACTCCAATTAACTTTGAAAAAGAAATACCTGATGGCACATAGCTACTCGGATTGGCATCCCTTTCCTTTTATCCCATTCTCAGTTTAAGATTTGGTTTTGAAAATATTTACCCAATTCACTTAAATTTTGGCTCTGACACCAACTTGTAAGGCCCCGTTCCCGGGCACCTTACAGTTGGTCATTCATAACACTAAACATACATATTATTATACATTTCATAAAATATCACAGCGGAAGTCATTAACAAAAACCATTCATTTTATTAATGATTACTGTTATTATGCAATACAACACTGTTCAACTATAAAAGAAACTTTCACTGATTGCATTACAAAACAACAATAATAACATGCGTGAATGGATGCAAGTCTTGCCCAGCCAAGTAGCCTCCCTGCGTGCCATCCTTAGCAACCTTTACCTGCCAACTGAAAATGCATAAAAGTCAGCATTGCTGAGTGAGTTCTAGTTTTGTAAGTATCAAAATACTTTATACGTTTCATACGTAAAAATACTCTTTTCCATATAGCACTTTCTTTACTATCACACATGTTCATTCGTTATCGTACGTATTCGTTCGTTTCATACTTTATCATTTCATACGCTATTGCTCGTTTCGTACTTTATCCTTATCTTTCGTTATCATCCGTTTCGTACTTTCTCATTCATACTTTGTTACTTCGGTTATCTCATACTTTATCATTCATAATTCATTACCTCGCTCGTTTCGTACTGATTCAAGATCTTGTTAGGCTTTTCCCCCATCGCGGTCTGAAATCACCATTCCGAGCACAAAGCTCCTTTACTAGTTGGCACGAAGCCCGTGGCCTGAAGCCACCATTCTAGGCACAAAACCCCGTTACTAATTGGCACAAAGTCATATCATATCTTGGCACAAAGCCCGGAGTCGGATGACAAGGATAAGTCAATGGAGGCTTCGGAAGCCAGGGTCAAAAGAACAGACATAGGTATGATAAGTCAACGCTTAGATGTTTAACTGCAAGCAGCTGGGTCACTTCAAGAGAGAATGTCCATCCCCAATTGTCACAAAACCAGTTAACTCCAAAAGCTCTAGAGTCATTCCAATTATGGACAAAGAAGAGACAAAGCCCAAGAAGGAAACAACACTTCTAACTAACTTTGATTGGATTACTAAGATCAATGAATCAGAGGAAGAAATCAACCATGCTTTGATTGCTGAAGTGGTTGAATTTGAGGATGACTTTATTGAGAGCTTTGATCCGTTCAAGGAGTTCTGGGGTGAAGCTTGTAATGGTTTGGTTCAAGGTATTATTGATGGTGTTGCTAATGGTGTTGTTTAAGTTCAAGAGAGTTTGGAAGGTGTTGCTGTGGTTCAGAAAAATTTGGTTCAAGAGGACAAGGTTCATGAATGTCTGATTTGTGAAGCTTTGGTTAAGGATGAAGTGGTTGGGCAGGCGCATGGGTTTGTTGTTGAGGAAGAGGCTGGGAAAGCTGCTGGTGGATCATGGACTGATGAAGCTGAAGCTACTAAAGCTGGAAAGTCTTAGCTGGAAATGGAAATAATGATCCATGAAGCCAAGCAAGCAGCTATGTAAGAATACAAGAGGACCACTCCCGCATGCCAATGTGACCATGCTCTTGCAGCCGAAAAACTGGTAATGGGTCTTCCTTATGAAGAAATTCAGGATATGTGTTCTTCTGCTTGCAAAATAGACTAATTGGAATATATAAGGTTAAGAAGATATTACAAACTAATAAAAATGAATTAAAAAGGACAAACAAAGAGCTTAAAATTAATTAATCAAAATACTTTGTTAAATTGAGAGAAGCTTTGAAAGAAATTGAACATTTGAAAACAACTCTTTTGGAAAAGAATTGTGAAATTAACTACTTAACTGAACAAGTCACACATTCTGAGTTTGAAACCCAAAAACTTAAAATTAAGTTAGAACAATGGACCCTTTCTGGAATGAAACAGGAGGAATTATGCAAAAGAGAAAAGGAGGCTAGAATCAAGACCGGGTTGGGTAATGAAGATGATGCACATGTATATCCTCCACCTAGTACTTTCTGTTATTCTCCTACACCCACTCCTTATTCGAAAAATGAATTGATACAAGAGATTATACAGAATGATACTAACAGTCTCTTCGCAGGTTTAGAGGAAGTAAACCATAAGGATGTGCGAGAAGAGTATGGTTATGGTGGCAGTAGTGGTCTTGGCAACTCTAGTAACCCTACTTTAAATTCCAAGAAGTCTTTTAAATAGTTTAAGTAGATTTGTTCCTTCAAGTATTGTTTTAAATTCAGACAATTGTTCATGTAATTTTAATTCAGGTTGTTATGTTTCAAACTTTGATGAATCGAATCGTGTTGATACTAATGATGATTGTGTGAATGATAAAGCTGAACTTTCAGGTCATGTCTTTGAAAGTTAAATAAAAACAAATTGTTTTCAAAAGTTCTTTTCTCATTCAATTCCATCTTTTACTCCAATAAGAATTTCAAAACCTAAAGACAAGGAATCATCTTCTTCAACTGAGAACCAAATTAATAAAACTAAACTGAAACCTGCTAAAGTAAAAGTCACAACAGGTAAGTCAAAAGAGCCTTATGACTCTTACAGCGATTCTGATTCACAAGTGTCTGATTGTGAAGAAGAGATATAAGTAGATAAAATTCCTTTATCTAAATGTTCCAAGATAGGTTCGAAATCTCATTTTTGTAGATGTGGAAAGGATGACCATATGGTTAAGCATTGTCCTGAGTTAGTTGGCAGTAGGGTGCAGAATAGATCTTCAGGAAACAGATTTAAAATGTTTGTAAATAATTTCTTTTGTAAAAATTCATTTGATTCAAAACCCAAGTTAGTCAAAACTTGGGTTCCCATTTCCAAAACCTAACAATCATTGTGTTCTAATGCCCAGATTATTCTCAAAAAATTGTCAATAGCTTATGACATGTTGATAGCGGATGTTCCAGGCATATGACCGGATTGAAGGATATTCTCACCAACTATAGGATAATAAATGGAGGATATGTTGCATTTGCTGGAGACAAGAAAGGTGGAAAGATGATTGGTCAAGACAAAGTCTCAAATGGTTTATTGACTCTAGAGAAAGTGAACTATGTTCCAGAACTGGCATTCAACTTATTGAGTGTATGACAGATATGTGATAAAGACATTCCAGTAGTGTTTATGGCTAATGAATGCTTTTTCGCGAAACCCGAGTTCACTGTTCCAGAGGATTTAATAAACATGCAAGCTCCAAGGAGGAATGATACATACCTGCTGGACATGGGATCAACAGAATTTACCTCAACTATGACATGTCTTTTGTCAAAGGCTTCATCATCCGAATCATTTTTGTGGCATAGGCGTTTAGGACATGTTAATTTTAAAATAATAAATAAGTTTGTTAAGAACAATCTCGTTAGGGGGCTACCACTCAAAGATTTTTCAGTGGTAGAAAAATGCATGGCTTGTGCTAAAGGAAAATAGCATAAAAACCCACACAAGCTTAAGCTTGAAAATACAATTTCACATCCCCTTGAATTGTTACATACCGATTTATTTGGTCTTATTAGTGTTAAATCTATTGTTAAGAAATCTTATTGTTTGGTTGTAACAGATGATTTTTCCCAATATTCGTGGGTGAGATTTCTTGCAAATAAAAGTGACACCACCGAGGACTTGCAGCAGTTGATCCTTTCAATTGAAACCATCATCAAACGTAAGGTTATGGCCATCAGAAGTGAGCATGGAACCGAATTCAGAAACCCCATCTTCGACTCATTCTGTGCAAGCAAGGGCATTCTCAGACAGTTTAGTGCTGCAAGGACAACTCAACAAAATGGTGTCGCTGATAGAAAGAATCGTACACTTACCGAAGCAGCAAGAACTATGCTGATTGAGTCAAAGCTTCCAATTATTTTCTGGGCAGAAGCAGTTAATTGTGCATCTTATGTACTGAATAGGGTGCTTATTTTAAAAGACAAGATGAAGACTCCATATTAACTTCTTCATAAACGGAAACCCTTGATTAACTTCTTTCGTCCATTTGGTTGCTCATGTACCTTGTTGAATACGCAAGCACATAAGTCAAAGTTTGGTGTTGTTTCTAACGAATTTTTCTTTGTTGGCTATTCTTCCTCACAAAGGTGTATCGTGTGTATAATAAAAGGACACGTATTGTGCAGGAATCCTTCTACGTTGATTGGCAAGAGTCAAATTCACAAAACATAGGGTTGGACCCAGAATGGTTTTATGAATCTAACACTCTGTTAAAATCATTCAATCTTCCAATCATTGACGATGATGTTGTTCCTCAACCCAGTGTGAGGACACAGAGTCAATCTGGATTGATAATGAATGTCTCTATGCATGTTTCTTATCTTAAGTTGTACCTAAAAATGTCACAGCGGCACTTCAGGACCCAGGCTGGGTCGAATCTATGCAAATCGAGCTTCAACAATTCAGGAAACTGAAGGTTTGGCAACTGGTCGATCTTCCTCCAAATAAGTTTCCCATCAGAACTAAATGGGTCTTCCGGAACAAACCAGATGATCGAGGACTCATTATCAGGAACAAATCTTAGCTGGTTATCCAGGGATTTGCTCAAGAGGAAGTTATCGATTACACTGAAGTGTTTGCTCCAGTTGCATGCATTGAAGCTATCAGAATCTTTCTTTCTCACACCGCTCATAAGAACTTCAAGGTCCTTTAAATGGACGTGAAGTGTGCATTTCAATATGGAAACATTGATGAGGAGATATATGTCTGTCAGCCTCCAGGTTTCGAGGATCTAGATTTCCCAGATAAGGTGTACAAGCTTGATAAATCCTTCTATGGATTACATCAAGCACCTCATATCTGGTATGAAAACTTGACACAATATCCGCTCAGCAAAGGTTTTTCTCGTGGCACCATAGATATGACACTATTCCAGAAAGATGTTGATGGTGAAATGCTGATCGTTCAAGTGTATGTTGATAACATCATTTTTGGTTCAACCAATGAGTAGATGTGTAGAGAGTTTGAAGAAGTGATGAAGGATCGCTTTGAAATGAGTATGATGAGGGAGTTATGCTTTTTCTTGGGATTATAGGTTGAACAAAAGACTGATGGCATTCTGATTCATCAAGAAAAGTATGTTCTGGAGATTCTCAAGAAATTCAAGATAGATGATGCATCTCCTGAAATTACTCCATTTACTGCTCAAACTTTCTTAACTCCGAATGATAATGGGAAACCCGTCAATGCTCATTGTTATCAATCTATGATTGGGTCTCTCATGTATCTCACTGTGGACATTACTTTCGCCATGTGTTACTATGCCCGTTATCAAGCAAATCCGAAGAAATCTCATGAAAAGGCTGTTAAACGTATCTTTTGATACCTCAAAGGCTCCTCTCGTTTAGGTCTTTGGTATCCAAAGGAGGAAACTTTGATTTGCATGCCTATATAGACAGTGATCACGAAGGTTGAAAGATGAACCGGAAATCAGTCACCGGTGGATGCCTGGGGATTGTCTTGTATCATGGCAAAGCAAGAAGCAGACAACTGTATCTTTATCTACAGGTGAAACTGAATAAGTTGCTGCATCAAGATGCTACTGTCGAGTGCTTTGGATCCAAAATCTGATGATGGATTATGGCATCAATTTTCTTCATACACCACTTTTTTGTGATAATGAAGTTGCCATTGGAATCGCCAAAATCCAATTCATCACACTCGAACCAAGCACATTGAAACAAGGGTTACCTTAATGTATTGAAAACTAAATAAATTTCTATCCTCGTGTGGGTAAATAGAAATTTAGAGGGAGAATATACTTAAAGTGTTTTTCAATTTTGCTCTTTTAGGAATCCCCAGAAAAAGAAGTTAAAAAGAGGTCAACGGCTTGTGTCGGGATATGCATGGTAGACTCAGCCTGAAAACAAAGTAAATAATGATCGTGCAGCTAAACTAAAGATCAAGAACTCGGTAATAAGGATCATTCTCATGACATTTTGGCCTGCACAAAGATACAAGTCTCGTCAAACTCGGTTGAGAGTGGCTAATTTTTGTCTTAAGTCTGTTCTAAGTACGTGTTGGGTCTAATATCCCTTAGCCGAAATTGTATATTATTTATAATAAAATGCGTGTTTATCTCCTCTGCTATACGTGAGCATTGACCTGGATTAATGATCTTCTCTTCTATGCGAAAGCATTGACCTGAAGCTCTCATCAACACGCTAAGATGATCTTCTCTGCTATGCGGAAGCATTGACCTGAAGCTATCATCTTTTGGAATAAGATGTACATCTCCTCTGTTATACGGAAGTATAGACCTGGAGATATCATCATTGAGTCTATATATTATTGTGTCTCGTGAAAAGATCATGTTATCATATACATGCATCTGTGTCAATTATGAACTACTCAAGCAAAATCAATGATTACACTCTCCAAATATCCCTTGATGACGGGATAAGTTCTTTGCCAGATGTCTGCGGGAAACCAAGTTATCTAAGTTTCTTTAACTAAATCTAAAACATGATCAAATCAGTTGCAGGTCACTTGTTGAAAAGAATAAGGCATGGGTTTAAGAGGACAAACATATCAGCAATCTCGCCAAGACTTGATTCTCAGAAAAACTTCGAGAAAAAGATGCAAACTATATCCTTTCGATATTTTATTTCATTTTATTTTATCTTTAATTCTATTTTATTTTATTTTAAATTGTTCATGGCATAATCGTTTACTTATTGGTTTGATTTTTAAGTTGGAACTGTGGGGTGAGGCTTTTATCCATTACAAATGTTTGCTTTTTCATAAAATATATATACAGAAAAAAGGGGCGAAACTATGGGCGAAACTATAGTTTCACCGAGCGAAACTACACTTTCGCCAGCAGTCATGCTCAATCAGGATCAATCTGTTTACTCGGGCGAAAATATAGTTTCACTGCCAGCGAAACTAGGTGGTATATATTGCTTCAGTTGGGTTTCAGAACTCATATGTTCGAAAACCATTTAACCTAGTTTCTCTCAGCCACTTGTAGCGAAAATCATATTGAGTTGTTGTTGATTGAAATAGGGTGTTGCTTTATGATTAGGTGTGTAGGGCAAACTTGATCTTAGCTTGAATCGGTTTGTTATCGGCTGAAAATGTTTCTGATTTTGATTCGCTGAAGCTAAAGAGTCATAGTTTCGCCTAGTGGAACTGCGAGATGCTTCAGCGAAACTGAACGAGAGTTCACAGCTTCGAGCGAAACTGAAATGTTGTACTGTCCAAGTAAAATTGATAGTTTCGCTAAGACATTTTTAGCGAAACTATAGATTTGCCCGGCTTGGATTCCTGAGTTTAACAGTGAGCGAAACTAATAGCGAAATATAGTTTCTCTTAGGCGAACTTACTAAATAAGTTACCAGTGAAACTGAGTTAAAACTAATGATCATAACTCAATGCCTAAGACTCAGTGAATCTATGCCTTACCTTCAGCGAATCTATGGTTTCTTGACAGCGAAACTAACTATTTCACCCAGCGAAACTAACTATAATTTCGCTACCAGTGAAACTAGCCAAAATCAAGAATTTATTAATTTTTTTGTCTTTCACTATGTATATTCATTTCACTAATCTTTGTGTATTTCCTTTTCAATTGTTATGGCAAACTTAAAGTTTGATGACAAGTTCAATATTGTGGCTCAGCTTGATAATGGGAATCCAAAAGCCGCAGGATTCAGAGACTGCATTAGCTGGTTGAGGCAATCTCCAATTTTCTACGCCATTTCTCATATGCCTACCATCTACGATGTTCACATAAGAGATTTTTGGAGATCAGCGAGTACGATGTTGGATCAGTTCCCAACCAGATTGTAGCAAGGATTCAAGGGCAAGACATAGTCAACACAGCTGATATTATTTCCAGGGTATTTCGTCTCGAGGATGACTGTGGCCCTGAGGTGGTTCTTTCTGATAGCTGAGTCCTAGAGGATTTCAGAAGTATTGGGTATGAGGGGCCCCCATTTGGGTCGAAGAAGGAAATTAAGAAATCTCTTATTTCTAAAGAATGGCGATATATAGCCCATGTCTTTATCATGTGTCTGGATCACAGAAAGGGAGGATCAGACGGGCTGAACATTCACTGGGCAAGGGCTATAATTATCTTTTGCAGGGGTCAAAAGGCCAATATTGCAAAACTTATATTTGACTACATGACTGAAAACATCATAGCACTGAAGAAGGATAAGTGGTTGTTATACCTGAGATTCATCCAAAATGCTGATTTATGATCTTATCCCGAATGTGCCAAGACTCGAAGAAATTAAAAGATTGGCCTAGATGAACCCAAGGATTTTTGCTGGTTGCTCTGCAATCAGACATGATTTTAGTGGGAAGATCACTTACCTATTGGAAAATATGTACCCACCTGAGAGGTGGAAATACATCAGAAGGGTGATTGAATCAGAGAACAAAAACGTTGAGGAAAATAGGATGAGACATGAAGAATCGACAAAGAAGAGGAAACGGTATGCTAAAGTAAAGGAATATGATTTTGAACAGGAGGTTAACGAGGCGGATGAAGAGATGAGAGGCCAAAAAGAGAGGAGGAGTAAGAGATAGGCTGAGGAGGAAAGTGAACCTGCTAATATTTCTGAAAAAATAACAAAACACAGACAGCTGGCTTTCACAGAACAATCTAGAAGGACAGGTGCCAGATCTGATCTTGATCTAGACGTGATCAGAAACGCAATGCATCTTTGGTAAATGAACTGAGCATGATAATGTGACGCCCTAAACCCGGCAGGGCACCGAAGGCACGTCACACAGTTGGATTAATACTTTAAAACACAAATCAGAGCTTTCTACTTACAGCGGAAGACTTAAACCACATTATATATTAACCCAACTCTTAAAACATTTTACATATAATTGTATTTAATTATACATTACCCTATTTACATTATTAACAGGTCCTATATCCTATGCCAGCAGCTACTCCGGGATAGCATCCTCGTTCAACTCATACTTGCTTTCCTCTATTATTAGAGGATCCCTCCTTACCTAGCACACACAACATACTCAAAACATCAGATAAACTGGTGAGTTCTAAATTTTCATTAAAACATTAACAGCTCTTTACGCACACAAAAGTCATATTTATAGTGGCAATATTATAAAATCAACTTTTATCATTATTTTGTCCCACCGGACTTGTACCACCGGACGTCAGTTGCCCACATCCAGCAACTTTTCAGTTTTCCACATCCAGAAACTGTCAGAAACTATCAGTTGCCCACATCCAGCAACTGAAGTTTCCCATGCCCAGTAACTATCAGTTTCCCACATCCAGAAACTGAAGTTACTATCTCTCACCCAGAAACTATCAGTTGCCCACATCTAGCAACTGAAGTTTCTATCAGTTTCTGGATATGGGAAACTGAAAAGTTGCTGGATGTGGGCAACTGACGTCCGGTGGGACAAGTCCGATGGGACAAAATATTGATAAAAGTTGATTTTATAATATTGCCAATATAAATATGACTTTTGTGTGCGTAAAGGGCTGTTAATGTTTTAATGAAAATTTAGAACTCACCAGTTTATCTGATGTTTTGAGTATGTTATGTGTGCTAGGTAAGGAGGGATCCTCTAATAATAGAGGAAAGCAAATATGAGCTGAACGAGGATGCTATCCCGGAGTAGCTGCTGGCATAGGATATAGGACCTGTTAATAATGTAAATAGGGCAATGTATAATTAAATACAATTATATGTAAAATGTTTTAAGAGTTGGGTTAATATATAATGTGGTTTAAGTCTTCCGATGTAAGTTGAAAGTTCTGATTTGTGTTTTAAAGTATTAATCCAACTGTGTGACGTGCCTCCGGTGCCCTGCCAGGTTTAGGGCGTCACAGGTTGGTATCAGAGCCGTAGTTAAAGGGATCTAGTGTCATAATAACTAGACTTTAACTAGAAAATAGATATGCCAGCAGGGATAGCTAGATAGAATAGTATATTAAAACAAGAGAATGTGATGGGACTATCATGAGAAGGAATAACGAGAATAGTAAAAGTAAAGTAAACAATTAATAGTACTTGGCCAACAATATTAATAATTTACTTTACTTATAGTATTCTGGTTATATACTTTCATGCGAGTACCAAATAATCCTGATCTCGTTTTAATAGGTTATGGCTGATAGGGAAAGTGAAAGAATACAATGTGGAACCTCGGAAAGAAATATTGAGGAGAGCACAGAGGTGCTTAGTATGACGAGACAGCAATTCCGTGATGCAATTGCTGAGGAGGTTCGTAAAGCCTTGAATATAGCTAGACCTGATGAAAATAGGAATGTTGATAAAGCTGAGGGGTCTAGCGAGAGAAAGGGAGTTACGTATAGTCAGTTTAAGGAATGTAATCCTCCATGATTTTCTGGGGCTATGGATGTGGTAGCCACCTATAAATGGCTTCGTGAAATGGAAGCCGTGATCAAGTTGAGTGAGTGTAGGGAGGATCAAAAGGTGAAGTTTGCAGCCCACTCGTTTGTAGGTGAGGCTCTGTATTGGTGGGATACGATTATCCAAACGTTAGGCGAGGAGGATACTGACAAAATGTTATGGTCTGAATTTAGAAAGTTAGTGTCGGATAAGTTTTGTCCGAAGGGTGAGATGGATCGAATAGAGATGAGTTTCCTGCAGTTTCAGGCAGGTACTATGTCCCATAGGGAATACACATCTAAGTTTGAAGAGATGCCGCGGTTGGTGTCTCACTTGGTGGTTTCGGAAGAGAAGAAAATCTTGAGGTACACTCAGGGGTTGCCTCAAGAGGTTAGAAAATTAGTCAGATCATCTGCTCCGAGTAGTTATCAATTGACGGTAAACTTAGCTGTAGATATGTACCAAGAAGTTTATGGTAGTAATGTTGCTCCTGGCAAAAGTAAAAGGAAACGTGAATAACCTGCAACGTAGAGAAGATTTGAGAATCCAAGTTTTCAGAAGAAGGGTAGGTTTGGAAGGGGCCAATTCCAAAGGAATGTCAGAAATGAGCTGCCATGTTGCGGGAAATGTGGTAAGCTACATCAGGGTGAATGTACGATTGGTAGTAGGCTTGTTTTAGATGTGGAAAGATAGGACATTATGCTAATGAATGTAGTGAAGGTCCCCGTAAATGTTATGAGTGCGGAGAAACGGGGCATATTCGGAGTGAATGTCCAGGATTAGCTGTTAGAAAACCTGAACCGATTAAATCAATGAAAGGGTCAGGAGAAGGGTCGAATGTAGCTAAGGGACGAGTGTATTCTATGTCAGCTAGTGAGGCTAAAGCTTTGCCTGATGTAGTCTCAGGTACGTTTCTAGTTAATGGGATTCCAGCTAACGTGTTATTTGATTCTGGTGTAAGTGGAAGTTTCATATCTGTTGGTTTTTGTTCTATGCTTGCGTGTGAAATTCGACCATTAGAGGTAGCTTTTATAGTTGAAACTGCTAACGATAGATCTGTGATGATTAGTAGTATGATTGATGGTTGTTATATTGAATTAGAAGGATATAGACTGCCTGTTAAACTATATCCAATGGTATTAGGAGGGTTTGATGTAGTTTTGGGTATGGATTGGTTGGCAAACCATGAAGCCCATATTGTATGTAATAAGAAGCTAATTCGGTTAAGAGCACCGGATGGAAAATGATTAATGTATATGGTGATAGAGAGGAGTCATCTGTGAAAATAATATCTATGATGAAAGCTGATAAGTTAATGAGCCGCGGGTGTGCATCTTATTTAATATATGTAATTGATTCTCAAAAGCCTGTAAGAAAGATAGAGGATATTGTTGGTCCATTGGTGATCGATTTACGTGCTATTGAGATGATAATCACAATAATATCTCAAGAATACAGAATCAAACAGTGCAAAAATGAAGAAAAGAGTTTCAATATGTAGCCATATGATCCAAACTCAATCAATATCAATAAACAAGGCTCAAAGATAACAAAACAAACACAATTCCAGCCTAAAACGAGCTATGACACAGTAATGCAAAAGTATTTCTCAATTAGGTATGACAAAACTTGCTGCCAAAGATACATCAAATGCATATATATAACCAGACGCAAATTCGTTGGTAGATTCGCTACAGCGAATCTACCCTGACCAACTGGTAAGTTCACCCGGCGAGCAACAGTTTTGCCGGGCGACTTTCTTCAGCTGACTACTAGCGAATCTGTAGATTCGCTAGTAGATTCGCTGGGTCAGAGCAAAACTAAACTATTACTTACATAAGTCAAGGTTATCTAACATTTGTCCTATTACATCCAAAATGAAAGAAACTAAACTAAACTAGGTGAGTCCAACCTATCTATATCATCAATACTCCCCTAGGTTGGACCTCGCCTAGAGGGGTCTTCTTAATCAGCTCCATCCAAATCAACTTCGGCTTCAAAGTTCTCCAAGAAAGCTCCTGCCCTTAACTCAATCCCGGCCAATGGATTTGTAACATCTTCAGATTCTGCCTTATCAGACTCAATATCAACAATAAAGTTCTTAGCAAACCCAGCCTCACTTATGTCTGGAACTGGTGAGTCCTCAACTACAACCTTCTCTTGATCTTGCATGCTTTAATCCTCAGTATAAGCTCCAGATCCACTTGTCTCACCACCGAATCTCCTTTTAATCGAGCTGTCCATCTGCCTCGTCAGATCATCCACGTCCATTCTTGTTTCGTCCGCTTGAACTATTTTCTAGCCAGCTCCCGGACTTCAGCTCTTAGTCCCCTAGCCTTGTTGGCTACTCTCATGAAGAGGCTTGCTTCTTTCAACGTATCAGCTCCAGCACCAACTTTTATGTGATTCTCACACAGAATCACTAAGTCTTCATCACAGAAAGAAAATACCTCCATCGGATCAAACAATCTGATCTCAGCTCCCCCTTTTACTCTAATCACTGCTTCCCCAGTGTTGTTATCATAGAACCATTTTTCAAATGCTTGCAGTCTCGGGGGAAGAGGATCAGGTATTCTAATACGTTCCACAGTCTTAGCCGGTTTTAGTTTGAGTACAATCTTTCCTTTTCCGGTCACCCAGTCAACATCCTTTTTCGACCTCTTTCTCTCCATTTTCATGAAACCAAAAGCTTGGAAGTTATCAGTTAAACCCCTTTTAATTTCCATCTCCAACTGCTTGGCTCGTTCACTCTGTTCTGCTCCAAGCAAAGGAATCTCAGCCAACCTTCTCAAATCCCATCTTAGGAGGGTTTTAAAGGCTTTTCTTTTATGAACGTAAGATATTCCCCCTCCCCTTCTCTTGATCATAAACAATTTCAGCTCAGAGTTGTATTTCCAGCTGAAAATCTTCTTATCGCTCTCTTTTCTGGTGGGTTTTTTTATGTTCTGGAACAGTGGAGTTATTTCTTCAGCCTCCTTCTCTCTAACAAACCACTCAGATTGATCTAACTCCACCGCTCCGGTTTCAGCTGACCCAGTATCAGTCACATAGGTCACTGGACGTTCATCCACCTCATAGAACTCCGGTTCCGAGCTGTAATCTACCAACTGCTCCTCAATTTCCTCCTCTTCATCTACCAGCTTCATCTCCGCTTGTTTTTCTTTCTCAACTTGTTGTTTCTCCCCTACTACCTCCTCACCTGTTAGGTCTTTCTCAATATCAAGTCCCAATCATCAAAATCTTTATTCACAACCTCCACATCATCATCCTCACCCTGTTCTCCTTCAGCATCAACAGGTTCATCATTTTTGTCTTTCTCTCCATTTAATCCTGCAGCGTTACTAGTACCAGCTGCTGAGCTTGGGCCCTCTCCTGCCACAGAGAATCTCCCCACCTTCAGAAATGTGTATTTTGAGGTATCGGTGAGGTCATGTAGTTCCTGTTCAGATCTAACATCTGGCAGGCCAGCCGCTTCTTTCAGAGAGTTCACTTCCTTGAACAGTGTCTTGATCAGTTCTTGTTGATCAAGCACCATCTTTGTCAATCCTTCAATCAAATCATCCTTCGATTTCTCCCTCAACTCTTGATTTATCAATTTGGTTTTCATCATACTCAGCTCATTTGCCACAGAAGCACTGACATTTCTAATCACATCTTGGTCAAGCTCAGATCTTGCATCTTTTCTTGGAGGATTTTCTGTGAAGGCCTGATGTTTGTGTTTCGTTCTCCTCTCTGATGCTTCAGTGTGACTACTTTCTTCGGGCCTCTTCTTAGTTCTTCTCTCCTTCTCAACTCGCATTTCATGCATTGCCTGATCAATTTCATCCTCAAAGTCATACTCTTTCTCTTCGGCATATCTTTTTCTCTTTTTAATTATTTCTTCTTGTTTCTCCCTGTTCTCTGCAGATCTCTTTTTCTCTGCTTCTATCACCTTCTTTATGTATTCCCATCTCTCAGCAGAATACATATTTTCCCATATGTGGGTGATTTTCCCACTGAAATCATGTCTTGCAGAGGAACAGTCTGCAAATATTCTAGAGCTCATCGGGGTTAGTCTTTTGATTTCTCCGTGCTTGGGGATGTGTGGAATCAAATCATCAATTAACATCTGAACAAATCTTGGATACAAAAGCCATTTCTCTTTCTTTAGTGCCATTATGTTGTCACATATGCATTCAAAGATCAGTCTTGCTATATTTGCCTTTTGGCCTCTGCAAGATATCAACATCGCTTTGGCCCATCTAAGGTTAAGACCGTCTGATCCTCCTTTCCGATCATCTAAGCACATGATGAAGATATGAGCAATGTATCTCCATTCTTTTGACAGCATGGATTTCTTTATCTCTTTCTTTGACCCAAAAGATGGTCCCTCATACCCCATGCTTCTGAATCCCTCCAAGACTTGATCTTCAGAAAGCTCAACCTCGTCTCCCTGATCTCCTTCCAGACGAAGCACTCTTGCTATGATTTCTTCAGTAACGGTGATATCATTTCCTTCTATCCTCGCTCGAATACAGTGTGGATTAGCTTTAACATCCAACTTAGCTGATCTCCAGAAATCTTGGATGTGCAAAATATAAATGGATGGTGAGTGAGTGATAGCATGAAAAATCGGAGATTGCTTCAGCCACTTTATGCAGTCTCTGAACCCTGCAGCTTTGGGATTGTCTTCATCCAATATAGCTACGGTGTTGTTCTTCTCATCGAACTTTAAATTAGCCATGGTTGCTGAAAAACAAATTAGAAAAGTCTAAGTATACAACATAATAAGTGTGTGAGAATATGTGAAAGCAAAAACAAAAGAATTAAATTAAATTCGCTCAATTGAATCTATAAATTCGCTAAGGTGAATCTATAAATTCGCTAAGGTGAATCTATAGATTCGCTCACATCATATGAACTTTCGTTCAAATTCGCTCGACCTTAGTTAATTTACAGAGGCGATTATATAGATTCGCTGAAATTCAAGTGACTTTTAGCTTAATTTTGTTGGAAAACATTAAGTTCGCTGTGGTGAATTTATAGTTTCGCTCGGTTCAAGTGAACAGGCGAAGTTGTTGGGTGAATTTACAAATTCGCTTGAGTTCAAGAGAACTTTCGTTCAGATTCGCCTGAAGATCAGCAAGTTCGCTGGACGAGTTTCACGAACCCTAACCCAGTCGAACATGCCAGATCCCACAATGCGAAGTGAAATACACCGATTAAATGCTTCATCGATGTTCGCGACACCTACCTAAAGCTTATATAACGTACAGATCCAACGGAAATCAAAACTAAAAGAGGACTCTGAAATTTCGCTCGATGAACTGATATTTTGTTTTTAGGGTTACTGTGAAGAATTTCGCCTTCACTGTAACTTTTATAAGACATAGATTCGCTGTAACGAATCTATAGATTCGCCCGGTAAACTCAACATGTTGGTTTGACATGCAGCTGGTCGAGCTTACTGGCGAACCTATAGGTTCGCTAAAGCGAATCTTAATTTCGCCCGATTCAAAAACAAATTTTAAAATAAGATAAAATTAAAAAAATTAAAATAAAATAAAATAAAATAAAATAAAATGAAATAAAACAAAATATAATAAAAAATTTTGCCTTTTGAATACCTTATTGCCCCACGATAAAATAAGACTTGGCATAAAAATAAAAATAAAGATAAAAATAAATAAATAAAAAAAATAAAGAATTAAAAGAGATTAGAATAAAATTAAAGTTAAACGGTTTAAGGATATAATATCATCTTTTTCTTGAAGTTTTTCAGAGGGACATGACTTAGCGAGATTGCTGATATGTTTGTCCGCTTAAACCCATTCCCTGTTCTTTTCAACTTGTGATCTGCAACTGTTTATCATGTTCTGAATTGTCTTAGTAACTCAGCAACTTGGTCCCCACTGATATTTGGTAAAGAATTAGTCTCGACATCAAGGTTTATCGAGCATAATCATTGATTTTTGCCTGCTCACTATACTAAATCTACTTAATGCAAACACAATGACTGACACATACACATATGAGACACTATAATATACAGATGCAAGCACACATAAATGCAAGATATATACTCATGAGATGCAAACTCAACCTTTGACTGATTGACGAGAGCTTCAGGTCAATGCTTTCGCATAGCAAAGAAGATCGTCTAGGCGTGTTGATGAGAGCTTCAGGTCAATGCTTTCGCATAGCAGAGAAGATCATCACTCCAGGTCAATGCTTTCGCATAGCAGAGGAGATAAACACACATCTTTCCTTATGTAAAGAATGAAAGTATATATAGTAATGGGCTATTTGAGATCATTTAATGTTTGACTTAGAGGGCGTTATCACCAAGTCACCATCCCGGTGGGAAACACCATAAGCTTCGCATCAATAATCTAATCCTAAATGTAATGAAAGTATGTACAGTAATAGGCTATTTAGGATTATTTAATGTTTGACTTAGAGGGCATTATCACCGAGTCACCATCCCGGTGAGAAACGCCATAAGCTTTGCATTAATAATCTGATCCTAATAGTAAACACAGTACATGAGCAAGATGACAATCAGCAACTCTCAACCAGGTTTTAGAAAAGACTTATATCTTTGTGCAGACCAAAGTATCATGAGGATAATCCTTATTACTGAGTTATGATCTTTAATTTGGCTGCATGATCACTTGTTTACTTCGTTTTTGGGATGAGTCTATCATGCATATCCCAGCGCAAGATGTTCCCCTCTTTCTTACTTCATTTTCTTGAATTCCTGAGAGAATAAAAGTTAAAACTTATCATTGGCATAAATCTCCTCCAAAATTTTTTATTCAAAAACGTACTTAATAGAAAATTTCTTGATATCGAAAGGAAAGGAAAATTAAAAAAAAATATATATGGGACACAAGGATTCTCTAAGCAGACAAACGATCAAGACCATAAGAAAAATATGTATATATATACATCTCAAACAGTTTTTTTTTTTTAATTATTATTTTATTTTACTCAGAATAGGTTTCAGAAGGATATTAATCCTAGCATGGAGATCAGTTCATAAAAACGTGGTTTATCAAATGTTTTAGTGAAAAGATCTGCTTTCTGCTTCCTAGTTTCAATAGGAATAATATCAATGAACCCCTTTTCCTGAGCGTCACGAATGGCATGAATTCTTGTTTCGATGTGCTTGGTTCGAGTGTGATGAATTGGATTCTTGGCAATTCCAACAGCGGCTTCATTGTCACAGAAGATTGGAGTGTGAAGGAAGTTGATGCCATAATCCATCATCTGGTGTTGAATCCAGAGCACTTGGCAACAGCAGCTTGATGCAGCAATATATTCAGCTTCTCCTGTGGATAAGGACACTGTTGTTTGCTTTTTGCTTTGCCACGAAACAAGACAGTCACCCAGATATTGACATCCACCGGTGACTGACTTTCTGTTAATCCGGCAACCACCATGATCACTATCAGAAAAAGCATGTAAATCAAAGTTCCCACCTTTTGGATACCAAAGACCCAAACGAGAGGAACCCTTGAGATAACGAAAAATGCGTTTAACCGCTAGCTCATGTGATTCTTTGGGATTGGCTTGATAACGAGCACAGTAGCACACGGAAAATGTGATATCTGGACGGCTTGCAGTCAGATACATGAGAGATCCAATCATCGAGCGATATCGATGAGCATCCACGGACTTCCCATTATCATCAGGAGACAAGCATGTTTGAGCAGTAAAGGAAGTAAGTTCTGGCTTTGAATCATCCATGCCAAACTTTGTAATGATTTCTTTGATGTACTTCTCTTGATGAATAAGAATGCCTTCCGGTTTCTGTTCCACCTGCAATCCTAAGAAGAAGCACATCTCCCCCATCATGCTCCTTTCAAAGCGATCCTTCATCACTTCTTCAAAATCTTTACACAGCTTTTCATTTGTTGATCCAAAGATAATGTCGTCGACATACACTTGAACAATCAGCATCTCACCATCAACCTCCTTCTTAAAGAGTGTCATATCTATAGTCCCACGAGAGAAACCCTTGCTGAGGAGATACTGCGTCAAGGTCTCATACCAGATTCGGGGAGCTTGATGTAACCCATACAAAGATTTGTCTAGCTTGTACACTTTATCTGGGAAATCTGGATCCTCAAAACCTGGTGGCTGACACACATATATCTCCTCATCAATGTTTCCATACAGAAATGCACACTTCACATCCATCTGAAAAACTTTAAAGTTCTTGTGAGCTGCATGTGCAAGAGAGATTCTGATGGCTTCGATACGAGCAACTGGAGCAAACACTTCAGTGTAGTCTATCCCCTCCTCCTGAGCAAATCCTTGAACAACCAATCTTGCTTTATTTCTAATAACAATACCACGATCATCTGCTTGTTTCGGAAAACCCACTTGGTACCAATGGGACATTTGTTTGGAGGAAGATCAACTAACTCCCAGACTTTTAACTTCCTAAACTGTTGTAACTCGGATTGCATAGAGTCCACCCAGCTTTGGTCTTCAAGTGCTTGCTTGTAATTCTTTGGAACGATCTGAGATAGAAAAGCTGTATAAAGGCACTCATTTATCAATCCACTTTGACTTCGAGTCCTCACCCCATCTGTGATAGATCCAATGATGTAGTCATGAGGGTGATCTTTTAAGGTTTTAAAATTAGTGTTAAGCAATGAAGGGTTAAGTTGTGATGTTGATGTGGAAGTGGATGGATTTGTGGGAATTGGATCGATATGAGGGTGTTGAATGGATGAAGCGGTGGATGGTATGGTAGATGAGCTTGTAGGATTAGATGAAGATGGTTGAGATAATGAATCAGATGATGGAAGTGGTGGTGAAGGTGGGATATCAAATGAAGTGGGAGGTAATGAGGTGGTTGCAGACAGTTGCGGTTGTGGTGGAGTCAGATTCACAGACGAGTGAGGAATAACGTCATCATCATCGAGAATTGGCAAATTGAATGACTTGAAGACAGTGGTAGAATCATAAAACCATGCAGGCTCATTTCCAATGCTTGTTGAGTTTGATTCTTGCCAGTCGACATAGTAGGACTCTTGCACAATCCGCGATCGTTTATTATACACACGATACGCCTTTTGTGTTTCTGAGTACCCAACAAAGAAACATTCATCAGAGACCACACCAAACTTGTTTTCTGGTCTTGGGTATTTAACAGAGTACAAGAGCAACCGAAAGGACGCAGAAAATCAATAAGAGGCTTAATTCCTCGGAACAACTGGTATGATGTCTTCATTTTGCTCTTGACAATCAATACCCGGTTAAGTACATAAGCTGCACAATTAACTGCCTCAGCCCAAAAGATAATCGGAAGCTTTGACTCGATCAACATCGTTCTAGCTGCTTCAATTAGAGTTCTGTTCTTACGTTCAGCAACACCATTTTGTTGAGGTGTTCTGGCAGCACTGAACTGTCTGAGAATACCCTTTTGTTCATAGAATGAATTGAATATGTGATTTCTGAACTCTGTGCCATTGTCGCTTCTGATGGCTTGAATATTTCTCTTTCCAAGAACCTCAATCAGTGGGATCAGCTTCATCAATTCCTCAGCGGTCTCACTTTTGTTAGACAGAAATCTCACCCAAGAGTACCTGGAAAAATCATCTGTCACAACAAGACAATAAGATTTCTTAGCAATTGATTTAACACTGATAGGGCCAAACAAGTCAATATGTAACAATTCGAGGGGATGCTCAATCGAGTTTTGAAATTTAAGTTTATGTGGCTTTTTATGTTGTTTTCCTTTTGCACAAGCCATGCATTTTTCTACCACAGAATAGTCTTTCAGTGGTAGTCCTCTGACCAAATTGTTCTTAACTAACTTGTTTATCAATTTAAAATTGATATGCCCTAATCTTTTATGCCACTGAAAAGATTCATGAGAAGAAGCTTTTGATAAAAGACAGGTCACGGTGGAAGATGATTCTTTCGATCCCATATTTAACAAGTAGGTATCATTTCTCCTTGGAGCTCTCATGATCACCATCTCTTCAGGGATAGAGAACTCCGGTTTCAAGAACAGACATTCATTGGCGAGGAACATCACGGGAATATCTTTATCACAGATCTGTGATACACTGAGAAGATTGAATGCCAATTCTGGAACATAGTTTACTTTCTCCAAAGTCAGGAAACCATTTGAGACATCTCCTTGGCCAATCATCTTACCACCCTTCTTGTCTCCAACAAAAGCAATATATCCACCATCAATTATTCTAAAATTTGTCAGCAGGTCCTTCAACCCAGTCATATGGCGGGAACATCCACTATCTACATGCCAATAACTATTTACAGCGGCCTCTGAATGTTCCTGTCATAAAAAATTGGTTAGACTTTTGAAATTGGGACCCAAGTCTTAGTGTACTTAGGTCTTGGAGGAACAGATTTTCTGCAAAAGAAACCATGTACAAAAGCTGTCAATCTAGTTCCAAAAGATTTATTCTGTTTGTTAAGACCACCTGATATAGGACATTGCTTAATTAAATGATCATCCTTTCCACATCTAAAACAATGGGATCTCAGCCTTGTTTTGGAACAATTTGATGAAGGAACTCTATCAATAGATATTACTTCATCACATTCTGACAATCTAGAATCTGAATCACTGTTCGAGTCATATGACTCGTTTGACTTCTCTGACATAACATTCTCTTTAACTGGTTTTTGTTCACTTTTATCTTCGTTATCTTCAGAGGAAGAAGACGTTTCTTTACCTTTTGGTTTAGAAATCCTTATTGGTGTAAAAGATGGGATTGGATGAGAGAAGAATTTGTTAAAGCAATTAGTTTTTGTTTCACTTTCAGAGACATGACCTGAAAGTTGAGCTGCATCATTTATACACACATTAACATTAACTGCAGAATTTAAAACATTTAAATCATCACGAGTGTTTGAAACAGAACATCCTAAGTTACTATTACATTTCCCAGAGTTTGAATCTAAAATAGTTCCACCAGACACAAAATGATTACTTAAACTAATGTCTACAAATGACTTCTTGGAATTAAAATCATTAATACTAGAGCTCCCGAGACCAACACTTCCACCATAATCATATCCTTCTCGCAACTCCTTAGAATTATCTCCTTCTAAACCTGCAACAGAGCTGTTAGTATCATTCTGTATAATCTCTTGTATCAACTCATTTGATGGATGAGGAGTGGGCATAGGAGAATAACAGAAAGTACTAGGTGGAGGATATACCAATGCATTATTTTCATTACCCAAACCGGTCTTTATCCTTGCCCCCCTTTGTTTTTTGCATAGTTCCTCCCTTTTCATGCTCGAAAGAGACCACTGTTCTATTTTATTTTTAAGTTTTCTGACTTCAAATTCAGCAAGTGTGACTTGTTCAGTTAAATAGTTAACCTCACAGTTCTTTTCCAAAAGTGTCCTTTTTAAATGTTCATTTTCTTTCAAGGCTTCTCTTAATTTAACAAAATACTTTGACTCATTTTGTTTAAGCTCTTTATTGGTTTTCTTTAATTCATTTTCATTCATTATAAGCAACCTATTAGCTTTATATATGCCAATCAAACGAATTTTGCATGCAGAGGAACACATGTCTTCAACAATTTCATAAGGAAGACCCATTACCAGTTTTTCTGCTGCGAGAGCACGATCACATTGACAATAAGGAGTGTTCCTCTTGTACTCCTCCACAGCTTCTCTCTTGGCTTCTTCAATCCTTGATTTCATTTTCAACTCCTCGTTTTCACCAGCCAACTTAACCTCTTCCTTAACAGCTTCACATACCAGATCAGTTTGAACAATCTCTTCTTGAACAACAGCTTGATACACACCTACACATTCCTTAACCGTTTGAATGGCTTCAGACCCAATAGATTCACCATTGTTATCTTCATTATCAGCTTCACCATAGAACTCCTTGAAAGGATTAAAACTGTAAATGTCCCCATCATCAAGAGCATGTTCCTCCACTATCTCAGCAATCAGTGCATGGTTGATTTCCTCCTTTGATTCTTCAATTTCTGCACTCCAATCAAAGTTGGTCAACAGAGCAGTTTCTTTCTTGGGCTTAGCTTCTTCAACCTTTTCCATGACTGGAATGGTTCTTGAGTTTCCAGGATTAACAGGTTCAGTGACAATAGGAGAAGGACACTCTCTTTTGAAGTGACCGAGCTGCTTGCAATTGAAACATCTGAGCTTAGACTTGTCATATCCCAGAGCATTATTCTGACTCTGGTTTCCAAAATTCTTTCTGCCAGTTCTTTCCATGAACCTCCTGGCACGAAGAGTAAGCATGGCCATTTGCCACTGAATGTCGGTTTCTTCAAGGTCATCAGGATCAACCTGATACATATCTTCTACTGTCATACCACGACCTTTCAATTCTCCAGCCACCAAAGCCTCATAACTTTGCACAAATAATCCAAATAGTGCCATAGTATCGTGTGCAATTTGAGTAGAAACTAAGGCATTTGAACTTGACCCAGCATCCTTACAACCACTTCCTGAGTTAACAATTTTACCATACCCAGAGTTGGCAAAGCCACCATTACCAGATGAACTCCCACAAGTTGCACCATAATAGTTAGAGTTTGCAGCGGATGAAATCAATGCAGCGTTTTGAGGAGGGACATTGGGAGACATCATGGTTTGATTATACTCTCTTCTCTTCACATCAAGATCAAATGACTTTAACTTGTTGATTACATCCATCAACTTGTAATCAGCAAAATTTCTTTCTTGTTTGAGTAATTTGATTTGCAGACTCCACTGAGCAGGAAGAGAGTCTAACAATTTACTCACTTGCTCATGATTTCCAAGCTGTTCATCATACTTCTTCAGGTTGCTTGAAACTGACAGAAAACGGTTTGTTATATCAGTAAGTGTCTCATGCTTATATCCCACGAATGAGTTAAACTCCTTCTGAGCCTGAGCTTTCTTGTCTTTCTTCAGATCTTCGTTCCCGTCATAAAATTCACATAAGGCATCATACAATGCCTTAGCGGTAGTGTGCTCAGCAAACCTGTTATAAATATCCTGATGTAGGCACAGAATCAACGCTCCAAGAGCTTTCTTGTCGCGATCGAGCAGCTTGATGTCAATCTCAGTATAAGTGCTAGGATCCTGATTTGGTGAAGTGAGAGATCCGACAGTTGTTGTTGGTAGGTGAGGTCCGTTAGTGATAGATTCCCACTGACCATGATCAGTGTAGAAGAAGAAAGCTTTCAAGCACCGTTTCCAATCCTCAAAATTCTCTCCGTTGACAAGCCTCGGTGGCCTGTTTGGTTGAACGCACTCCATATCAGTCAGATTCACAATTGAAGTAGACATGATGGAATCAGAAATTAGATTCGCTGAAAAGATGTAAATTCGCTGGCAAGGTCGCCGGTAAATTCGCTAGGCAAACCAACAGCAGATTCGCTCGAATTAGTGCTATTGCTGCTCTAGTTCGCTGAACAAGTTCGCAGAACTAGTAGAACTTTCGTTCTAGTGGTAAATTCGACGGTATCTTCGCTTGAGAATAAGGTAACAAAGGTGAACTTTCGTTCAATGACAGCATATTCGCAAAAAAAATATATTCGCTCGGGGAATCACAAATTCGCTGGAAGAGCACTAAATTCGCCTGATGAACAAACAACACTTTTCGGTCTGAAAATCACTCTAAACTCATCCAAATCGCTATGAATTAGTGATTGGACGATTGGGATGTCTCCTTACTACTTGAGCAATGGTTTTTCTACGAATTTCTATGAGTAAAACACCCTTTGATGATGCAAATCGAATGAAACAGTCACTTTTCTTCAAAAACACCTCAAAACCCCAAAAACTCAACAAATCAAGAGCACAAAGGCTCTGATACCATATTGTTGGTCCATTGGTGATCGATTTACGTGCTATTGAGATGATAATCACAATAATATCTCAAGAATACAGAATCAAACAGTGCAAAAATGAAGAAAAGAGTTTCAATATGTAGCCATATGATCCAAACTCAATCAATATCAATAAACAAGGCTCAAAGATAACAAAACAAACACAATTCCAGCCTAAAACGTGCTATGACACAGTAATGCAAAAGTATTTCTCAATTAGGTATGGCAAAACTTGCTGCCAAAGATACATCAAATGCATATATATAACCAGATGCAAATTCGCTGGTAGATTCGCTACAGCGAATCTACCCTGACCAACTGGTAAGTTCACCCGGCGAGCAACAGTTTTGCCGGGCGACTTTCTTCAGCTGACTACTAGCGAATCTGTAGATTCGCTAGTAGATTCGCTGGGTCAGAGCAAAACTAAACTATTACTTACATAAGTCAAGGTTATCTAACATTTGTCCTATTACATCCAAAATAAAAGAAACTAAACTAAACTAGGTGAGTCCAACCTATCTATATCATCAGATATTCCTCTGGTTAGAGATTTTGTAGATGTGTTTCCAGAAGAATTACCAGGTATTCCTCCAGATCGTGAAGTTGAGTTTAGAATTGATTTAGTTCCGGGTGCTAAGCCAGTTGCCAAGTCACCTTATAGACTAGCTCCATCGGAATTGAAGGAATTAATGAAGCAGACTGAAGATTTGCTAGAAAGAGGTTTCATTAGACGCAGCTCTTCCCCGTGAGGTGCTCCAGTATTGTTTGTGAAGAAGAAAGATGGGAGTATGCGTATGTGTATTGATTACTGAGAGTTAAACAAGTTGACAATAAAGAATTAGTATCCACTCCCACAAATAGATGATTTATTTGATCAGTTACAGGGAGCCAGTTGGTTTTCTAAGATAGATCTCCTTTTGGGTTATCATCAATTGAAAGTTAAGGAAGAAGATATACCTAAAATGGCGTTTCGTACACGTTATGGTCATTATGAATTTTTGGTTATGTCTTTTGTGTTGACGAATGCACCTGCTGCTTTTATGGATTTGATGAATAGAGTGTGCAAGCCAATGTTAGATCGATCAGTAATTGTGTTTATTGATGATATACTGATCTACTCGTAGAATGAGGGAGATCACGCCTGCCATCTTCGTGAAGTGTTGGAAAGGTTGAGAAGAGAAAAGCTTTATGCAAAATTTTCTAAGTGTGAATTTTGGTTGCGGGAAGTACAGTTTTTAGGACATGTGATCAATGCAGAAGGTATTTTAGTAGATCCTGTCAAGATTGAAACAGTAACGAAGTGGAGTCCCCCAAAGACACCATTTGAGATCCGCAGTTTCTTGGGTCTGGCTGGTTATTATAGAAGATTTATTCAGGATTTTTCCAAAATAGCATCTCCGTTAACGAAGCTGACAAGAAAGAATGAAGAACCAGAACAAGAAAATGCATTTCAAGAACTGAAGCAAAAATTAACCCAATCACCAGTGTTGTCGTTGCCAGATGGAAATGAAGACTTAGTAATTTATTCAGATGCTTCTTATCAAGGCTTAGGTTGTGTATTGATGGAGAGGGGACGGGTGATTGCTTATGCGTCTAGACAGTTGAAAGAGCATGAAAAGAATTATCTGACGCATGATCTGGAATTGGCAGCGGTGGTATTTGTCTTGAAGATATGGAGGCATTACTTATATGGGACGAAATGTACGATTTATACAGACCATAAGAGTTTGAAATATTTCTTCGATCAGAAAGAATTAAACATGCGCCAACAGAGATGGTTAGAATTGGTGAAAGACTATGATTGTGAAATACTTTACCATCCTGGTAAAGCAAATGTGGTTGCTGACGCATTAAGTAGAAAGAATGAACACCCTCCGATTCGAGTTAAGTCATACAAGTTAGTGGTAACCCCAGATTTTATGTATCAGTTACGGGAAGACCAATTAGAAGCGTTAAAGGAAGAGAACGTGAAGCGGTAACGAATGAAGGGTCAAATAAAGGATCTGGAAGAAAATAATTTTGGGGTTAAGACAAAATGTGGTCGTGCGTGGGTTCCGATTAATATGAGAGAGTTGGTGCTAGATGAAGCTCATAAATCCAGATATTCTGTACATCCTGGTGCTACTAAGATGTATAAGGATTTGAAACAAGAATATTGGTGGCCCGGTATGAAGTTTAATGTGATGCAATATGTGAATACGTGTTTGACGTGTCTTCAGGTTAAAGCTGAGCATCAAAAGCCATATGGTAAACTTCAACCCTTGGAAATTCCAAAATGGAAATGGGAGGAGTTGACAATGGATTTCATAACTAAGCTTCCACGTACAGCTAAAGGTTATGATACCATTTGGGTCATAGTGGATAGATTGACACGTAGCGGGCATTTCTTACCAATCAAAGAGACGTATAACTCTGAGAAGTTAGCAGAACTGTTTATTCGAGAGATTATTGCTCGTCATGGAGTACCATTATCTATTGTGTCGGATAGAGATACACGTTTTACTTCGAGATTTTGGAGAAAGTTTCATGAAGATATGGGTACTCGTTTATTACACAGCACATCCTTTCACCCAGAAACTGTGTGACGTGCCTCCGGTGCCCTGCCGGGTTTAGGGCGTCACAGATAATGACCAAGCTGGTAAATCATGAGATGCGGGAGAAGGAGAAGGATGTGGTGATTGAGTGATTGAAGAAAATAGTTGTAGACCAGCAAGAATTGATCAAGACTATTTTCAAAGAGCTGAATGAGTTAAAAGCAGCGGCTGGCCTGCCTAATCAAAGATCAGAAGAAAAGCTGAAAGATTTGACTGACACCTCAAAGTATGAATTCCTCAACGTTAGAGTTTCATCATCAAAGGCAAGAGAGGGCCCAAGTGGAGCTGCAGATAATAGTCATGATGTTGATACTAATAAAGCTTATCCTGATGACATAGGTGAAAAGGATGTTGATATTGATGTAAATGAGACTGCTGATGATGTTGGTGAAGGTGCGGAGGGTAGTGGTGTAGAGAAAATGATGGATGTTGGTAGAATGAGAATATCGGAGGCAGAATTTAACCTGCAGTTTGATGTTGATCATGATTTGATTGGGAAGGAGGTGGAAGTGAATCAGGGAAATAAAGAAAAAGAGAAAGAGCCTGATAGGAGGCTGGTTGATGAGGAAGAAGAGGATGATGAGCAACTGGTTGCCTACAGTTCAGAGCCGGAATACTATGAGGTAGATGAGAGGCCGGTAACTTATGTAGCTCAGCGAGGGTCAATAGAAGGTGATGTTATTGAGCTGGATCAGGAAGATTGTTTTGAGAAAGATGTTGATACATGTGTACCTAGTTTAGGAGCTCAATGTAAAATGTCTTTCATGTCTTACATATATGTAACTAAATGGGTATGAATGAAATACAATGTGTGGTTGATGCTTATAATGTTTAATATTTCATTGTTTATTGTGTAATAACGCATATTGAACTAACTATATAGGTTTGTGGTTGTTTGCATAATTCTTAGTCAAATATGGTTGAGAAACATGTTTAAACTTAATCATGTGAAGTTCTCATGCGAATAGACCATGCGAATGGACCATACGCATGAATACTTCATACTAATGAACCAGTCTGAACCAGGAGACTGGATCAGTCGCACTATTGTGACATGAGATTGACTCAGTCGCATGACTGGACCTTCAGTCGTGCGGATGGATCAACTGCATGCTTCAGTCGCACGATTGAACCATGCTAATGGTTCAGTCGTACGAATGGAAAACCCTAACCTATAAATACCACTTAATTCGTAAAAAACGTAAGAATTCGAATACCTACACACATACTCGTACCCTAGTCGTCCAGAGTCTCAAGAAAACCTGTTCCAACTTCATAGTTCGTCACTGATCAATTCTTGTTCGTTCTTAATGTTTGTTTCATCGTAGGATTGATCAGATTGTCGTTCTCACTGATTGGATCGCCAATCAAATAGGATTCCGCACTATTTGAGTTGGTATACGCGCATTATCAGTTAGTACTCCGTACGTACACGGTCCTAACAAGTGGTATCAGAGATTTGGCTCTTGATTTTGCGTGTGATTTGATCGATTTGGTATAAGAATCACCTTTTTTCATTCAAAACACCATCTTTTGGTTTAAAACAGTGTTTTTGACATCTGCAGATCAAAAAGTTCATGTTTTTCAGATTACGGCAGATTAGGGTTCGTAAAAAATCGTGTTTGTGAGTCAAAATCTTCAAAACCTCAAATTTTTCAAAACAACAGCCTTCAATAGCATGAATAGCTCATTCGTACGAGTAAACTCAATTGTACATCCCATACACATGATTGAACTCAGTCGCTTATCCAATCGTATGACTGAACACTCCATTCGCATTGTCTAGTCGTCCTTGTCCAACCGGACGATTGACTCATCCGTATTGTTCAATCGCACGATTGAGCCATCCGCATTGTTCAATCGCACGTTTGGCCCATTCGCACATCTCCATTCGCACGAGTGAATAAATCTTAGATTACAGCTTAAAGTTTATACAAATGGAAGATCAGTACTCAGCTTTCACTACCGGTAGGGATTCACGGATCTAAAGTCTTTTGCTTCTGGATAACAAAGTTGGTAATCACAATAAGCCCCCTAAAACGTTAGACGATTATCTACAATGGAAGCAAAGGTTCGATATATACTTAAATGGAGTTGATCCTAATGTGTGGGAATCAATCGAGACTAGGTATAGCGTGCCGGTTGGTGCTGATGGAGTAAAACTTACCTTGGGTGGCATGACTGATAGCCAGAAGGTAAAGTATAATGCAGAGAAGAAGGTGTATGCTTTGTTAACTCAGTCAATTCCTAAGGATATATTCCGTTAGTTTTCTGAGAATAAACAAGCCAAGAAGTTATGGGATGCTATGGAAAAACGGTATGACGGGAATGCAACGTTGAAGGCATTAAAGGCAAAGTCTTTGAAGAAGGAGTTTGATAATTTCTCTTCAATAGGAAAAGTGAGTCTGGATGATGTTATCGACTGTTTCTACCACTTTATGAGTGAGCTTCACACTCATGGGGTTACCACATCCATGGAAGACAAGGTGTCGAGTTTTGCAAATGGATTACCAGAGAAGTGGGTTTCGTTTATGTCAAATCTCATATAGAATGATATGCTGGCAAAGTTGGATATCAACGATTTCATTCTGAAGCTGAGAGAGGAAGAGTTGAGGATGAAGTACAGATCCTAGAAAAGTTCATATGATCAGAACCCGTCACTTTACAACTCACCTCCTCAACCAAAAACTTCTGGAGCACCACTCCAAACAGTATTCGTCTCTAATTCAGCTGCTCCGTCCCAAGCCATTACTTCAGGATCTGACACGTCAGGGTCATCTTGCACCCAATACATAGCACCTGAAGCCAATGCTATGAAACTGAAGGCCGAGAATCTCGGTAATGTGACTGTAGTGGTAGCAAAGGAACATATGGATCTCCTAGCAGCTGTCGTTCAATCTTATAACGATCTAGTTGCGAGGAAGATTGGAAACTATCACCTCGCCGATGAAGACTATAAGCAGGTAGATGAAAACGGGCTCGAAAGGATGGACATTATGTGGGCGCTGGCTAGTGCTGTCCGGAGGGCAAAGAAGTTTGTTAAGAAGACCGGATAGAACGTGATAGCCGCAAAGGATACAACCTTTGGTTTTGACAAAACCAAAGTTACCTGTTTCAATTATGGAGAAAAGGGGCACTTCAAACGTGAATGTGTGAAGCCCAAGAAGCCAGGTAATGGTAATCCGGCTTACCCGTTACCATGGGATTACTCGCACACTTACTTGAGCAGTGCAGGAGACTGGGGAATGGGTCGAGAATACACGAAAGATCCTTTTTTGGCTCTCTCTTTAACTTTCAATCGTCAAGATAAACCCACTAATGGGGCTACATCATCAAGCAAGGATCCTAAGGCCTTGACTCCATAAGACGATGAAGGACAAGATTGGACCTTTCGCTTTATGTCTCTGGGAGAATCCAACATTGCATGTGTTGAGGGTTTGGATGACGACTCTGCAAGCGAAGGTGATATAGCAGTGGAACTGGTAATGTCAGATCATGAAGATACTGCTACTGTGGTCACTCACCTAAATGAAGAAGGTCCCAGCGCAACATGTTCAGAATCATCAGCACCCGAATAGTCAAACTCTGCGATGATGGCTGATTCAACAAACCTTCTCAGGTAAGTTCCACAGACCAACTTTTTGATAATCATGCTTGTTCTGAATGTAAGAAATTTAGGGATAGCATAGATTCAAAATTTGCTAGGCTATTAGATCACAATGATAGCTTGGTAAATGATTTACAACTGCGCACAGAAGCAAACCGAATTTTAAAAGAAAATAAGCACAGTTATAAAGAGAAAATAGAATTGTTAAATAAACAACTAAGGGAAACCGAAGTTGTGGCATTTACCCAAGAAAATGACATAAAGTTCTATTTAAACTCCCTATAAGAAACTAAGAAACAAAAAGCAGTTTTGGAAGTCGAGGTAAATTCTATTTAAAACAAAAAGCAGTTGGACTAGTTCTTCTCACATAGTTCAACACTTAGTGAAAGAACAAAACCACATGGAGGGTTTGGGTTACAAATTGGATCCACCACCACATGAGACCTTGTTGAATGCTAAATGCAAACCAATTAATAATAACCCAATCAAGGATCATGTGGTGTCCACTCCTCTTGTAAGTGATCCAGATTTCACAAGTAAACCTATTGAATCTGTCACTAAACATAAGGAGACCACTCTGAAGTCAAAAGGTAAGATGACTATTTTTAATTTGGATGAACAATTTGCAAAGGTTAAGGTGGAGTCAGGTTCAAACGTGTCAAAATCAGAACCCAAAAGACCAAACAATTTAACCAAACTCGAGCACCATGTCTTAGTCCAAATAAACAAAAGGGTAAAGATTTTAAACATGTTCAAACAATGAATTTTGTTAAAAAAGTCAAAACATCTAAACAAGAAGTGTCAAAACCCAAAGAAACTAAACTCACACCTTTGTCACACACTTCCCCACAGAAACAGTTTCACCAACAAGTCGAAAGTAGATCATGCTACACTTGTGGAAAGTATGGTGGCATTCTGCAAAGAAAAAGGAATTGTGCACCAATTCACATCGGCCTACACTCCTCAAATGAACAGGGTTACTGAGAGAAAGAATCGCAGCTTGATAAAGACAGCTCGGACGATGCTAGCAGACTCGAAACTGCCTATCCAATTTTGGAACGAGGAAGTAGCTAATGCATGTTACACCCTGAATCGAGTCCTGGTGGTCAAGCGTCATGGTAAGACGTGTTACATGTTACTCCAACGACGTAAACCTAATCTAGAGTACCTCGAACCATTTGGTGCACCATGTACACTGCTGAAGAAAACTCGGTCAAGGAAATTCAGCTAGAAGGCTGAAGAAGGGATTTTCTTAGGATACAACATGCTGAATAAGAGAGTTTACAACAACTCAACGGGTCAAGTAGAAGTGTGGTGCAGTGTTGATGAACAGAGATACACCACCCCCTTGCTGGAAAAGGACCCTCTTTCTTTTTCGACTATGATGGATTCTTTAAATCCTTCAACATCCCTTTCTTCCCACCTGAGTTTGAGTTATCGACCAGAATGATGTACGAAGAATTAAACACACCATCACTGGATCCAACGACTTCAGCTTCATAAGGTGAGTCTTCTAGTTCTTTAGGAGGAGCACTTGAGGTAACGGACTCCTCCTCTGATGATGAAGACGTAGCAAATGATCAGGTGGATCAAGGGCAACAAGTTCCTGCTACTCCAAGTACACAAGCATCCGATGTTGATGCCTCTAACACTTTGAAACCTCACACTCCCACTACCTCAGATACTGAACCTGCTATTCACAATCTGGATAATGAGGTTGTTGTACCCACCACTCCTGGATCTCGACTAAATGTTTATCATCCCGTTGGATAATGTCATTGGAGATGTTAGATCAGGAGTCCAGACTCGAAATCAGCTACACTCAGCTGATTATGCATCGGTAATGGAAAAGGGATATCTTCACGATCGTGCATATTGATGTTTTATGTCTCAATTTTAGCCAAAATATGTTAGTGAAGCCCTAAACGATGAAGCATGGGTGAGTGCCATGCAAGAAGAACTTCTTCAATTCAAGAAGTTGGGAGTATGGACTCTCGTGGATAGACCTAAAGGTGCTAAGGTCATTGGCACCAAATGGGTCTTGAAGTGCAAGAAAGATGACCAAGGGGTCATAATAAGAAACAATGCTCGACTTGTAGTTCAAGGATTTTGACAAGTCGAGGGCATTGATTACAATGAAGTTCTTGCACCTGTGGCAAGAATGGAAGCAATCCGTATCTTCCTAGCCTATGCATCTTACATGAAGATCAAAGTCTATCAACTAGATGTAAAGAGTGCATTCTTTCATGGTGAAATCTGGGAGACAGTGTACGTCAGTTAACCCGAAGGGTTTGAGGATCCGTATCATCAGGATAGAGTTTACAAACTAGATAAGGCTCTCTACGGGCTCCATCAAGCCCCAAGAGCTTGGTATGAGAAACTCTCGACTCATCTTGTGAAACATGGCTTTTGCAGAGGAGTGATTGACTGTACACTGTTCATCAAAGAAATGGATGGTGACTTACTGCTAGTTCAGATCTATGTTGATGGCATAATCTTCAGTTCCAAAAACGAAGGATTATGTAAAGAATCTGAAGCAGTGATGAAACCTGAATCTGAGATGAGTGTTATGGGTGAGATGAAGTTCTTTCTCGGGTGACAGGTGGATCAGACACCAAAGGGGATATTTCTGCATCAGACCAAGTATGTAGGCGATATTCTCAATCGTTTTGATATGGAGAATGCTTCCGCAGCTAGGACTCAACTTGCTACAAACCATGACGTCACACTCGACGAAAATGGTGATCTGGTGGATGGCACTATGTATCGAGGAATGATCGGATCACTCATGTACCTCACTGCCTCAAGACCTGATATCATGTACGCGACATGTCTATGCTCTAGATATCAAGTGAAACCTAAAGTCAACCATCTCATAGGCATCAAAAGAATATTTTGTTATCTGAAGGGTACTCCAACACTTGGGTTGTGGTATCCTCATGATGATGACTTTGAGCTTACCGCGTACAACGATTCAGATTATGGCGGCTGCAAAATGAACTACAAGTCCACTTCAGCAGGATGTCAATTCTTTGGGAGAAGATTAGTCACGTGGGAGTGTAAGAAGCAGACATCAGTTGCTCTGTCAACTTGTGAAGCTGAATACGTTGTTGCTGCAAGCTGCTGTTCACAAATCATATGGATTCAACAGCAAATGTGGGACTACGGTTTGAAATTCTCTAACACTCCTATATTTGTTGATAATTCTGCTGCTATAGCCGTAACTAAAAATCCGATCCAACATCCTAAGACCAAACACATCGGAATTAAATATCACTTTATACGTGATTGTTTTGAAAAGAATTTAATCGATGTTGTTAAAGTTAATACGGATTTTCAACGCGCTGACCTCTTCACAAAACCTTTTGATAAACGAAGATTTTTATATCTGTTAGAGGTCAACGGCGTGAAAAAGAAATGTGAATGATTCCAGAAGATGAACATGCTTAGTCCAACAACTGTTTATTTTTTTCTTTTTATTTTCTTTTATTTTTCTTTATTTTTCCAGTCTTAAAAATCCAAAAACACAAAAAGATTTTTCGTTTTGAAATTTTAGGGGGAGAATAGGTTAGTATAGTATTAAATTAGTTATTTTATTTAATTTCTCAAAAAAAACGAGGGAGGAGGACAGTCTAGTTAATAGAAAGGAGATCGTATCTGTGATACTGATTCAATGACTATGGAAAATGGTAGAACACAGGAACAAAGAGTTTGGGGCTTTAAAAGAATTTAACTGATTAAAATGCAAAATTCAAAGTATAAGTTTGAGAAGTCTAAGTAACATAAAAGGAAAAATGATAGCAAAACTGGCTACTACTAAGGTAATATAGAGAAAGTAGACCTAGAGGTTGCTAGATCACTAGATGATGTGTCGGTAGATTCAACACAATAGATAAGTAGACTTCACTGGTGAGTTCAAGTTCAAACTAAGTTGTTCAACGAGGTTCCAATAAGTGTTGACGAGCAAAATTAACGCCACAAATGTTTGCGGATGACCAGAAAAATGAGCAAAGAGCATAAAAATGCAAAAAGCAATCAAGCTAATAACCTATGTTGTTGGTGAGATCTGTGTAAAAAGAATAAAATTGCTCAAACAAGAAGATAGGTTGTGTGCCTCTCTGCTGTGCGGTAGCACTGACCTGAGGATAAGCATAACCTAAATATTCTTGAATTCATTGTTGTTTGCGCCTCTCTGCTGTGCGATGGCACTGACCTGAGATTTTGCATCTCCTTGAAAGCTCTTAGAATAGTTTCTTCTTGTCAAAATACCCGTAGACCGCTCAAAAATTCCCTGAGGAAGGTTGATTACCATATAAGTGTTGGATCCATAAATGCTTGTTGAAATAATTAAACCTTAAATCATCACCAATGTATGTCAAAAATCTGTGTATAGATTTAAGAGGACAGGTACACTTACCATCATTGTGAGCTGCAATTCTTGAAAGTCCAAATCATTGTGTGTATCTTACAACACTAGTATGATTTCCTAAACTTGCTAATGACACTCGATGAAAACAAGAATCTAGCATCAAAAGGCTTTGGTAAAATGTCCCAAATGATTTGATAAACCTGTATGATTCCATAATAAATCGTTCAAGTTATGATCAATGTAACTTGATGCTACACTGTCTAGAAAGGAAAATCCGGTAGATACTTATCTTAGGATTCCAACCTCACACAAAATTACAAAAATAAGTTTTAGTTGTGTCTTTTAGTTCTAGTTGTTTAATTTGTTCAATTTTTAGTCAGTTTAGTTATTAAACGTCAGACTATGCATTGGAAGTCTATCTGGGATTTAATCACTAAAAAAGGGGCACGTCTGAGGTGACCAAACGGATTTCTAAATGTTAAAATGGTCACGTCTGAGGTGACAAATTGTTTTGTTGTTAAAAGGATCACGTCTGAGGTGATCAAAAGTTATCTAAGTTTAAAATGGTCATGTCTGAGATGATCGAATGCTTGAAATGTTTTATCAATTGTTAAAAGGGATAAGTGTCAAATGGTCATAAAGTCAGATAATACGTATGAGCCATTCGCATGACTGGACCATGAGTATGGACCAGTCGTACGATTGAACCATACGTATGAGCCATTCACACGACTGGACCATGAGTATGGACCAGCCGTATGACTGAACCATACGTATGAGCCATTCGCACGACTGGACCATGAGTATGGACCAGCCGTACGATTGAACCGTACGTATGAGCCCAATCGCACGACTCACCCACACGTATTGATCAGACGTGCGATTGGACCATAAGCATGAGTAAATTCACACGATTGGACCACAAGACGGAACCAATCGCATGAATGAAGGTGACCGAATGAGTCAGTCGCACGACTGAAACCTAGTCGCACAACTGGATGTGACCGACTGAGCTAATCGCACGATTGAAGAGTGCGAATGGATCCTGTCGCACGACTGGAGGAACCCCAGTATAAATAGAGGGGGAGTCGGTCACAGAAGCTCATTCCCACTCAATCGCCCTAAATCGCACGAAGCACTGTTACTCTGCCCGATTTTCTTCTGATTGTCCTAGACTACTGATTGTGTGATCTTACGATTTCTAGTGTTCGTCTTGGTAATGCGTGATGATATCCACTCCAAAGTTCAATCAACTCATGCCCTAATGATCGAATTAATGCCCTAAACTTAACCAAGACTTAGTTCTCCTAAGAAACCTATCAAACTAAGAATATTGTTCAAATAAAAGTTATTAGGTGTTATGTCGGGCATTTGCGAGACCAATGAGTCAAACCACAAAACATCAACTTTTGCTAAAAATTTGAATTTGAAAACAGAACAGTCTGTCATGCGAATGGACACCCTGATGAACTTCAATCACACGACTGAGGTGTACGAATGGCTCAATCGCACGACTGAGCTGGGCGAATGGTTCAATCGCATGACTGAACCATGCATATGAGTTCAGTCACAGGACTAATGTAAACACATGGGATAGCATACGACTAAGCCCAGTCGCATGCTCAGTGGTACGTATGAGCTCATTCGCCAACTAAATCTCAGTCGCACAGTTCATTCGCACAGTTCATTCGCACAACAGAACAGAAGATTTCAAGTCCATTGAATCAAATTGTTACTCATTGACACTCACTAATGCTTATTTACATTATGTGACAGATGGCGAGTCTTTGGACTATGAGCACAAAGCATAACCTTTGTGCTCATCTGAATCTGACCTCCCGGAACGCGGCTGAGTTCTCGTGCATTATTACCTTCTTACGGAGATCGAGCATCTTCCATGCTATATCGAATCAGTGCACCCCGTACCGTTCAGTTCAGCAGGCTTTCTGGGAAAGCACTGTAGTCGACAGGTCCTCAGAGCCCCACTGTATCAGGAGCTCCATTTTTTGTCAGGCTATAGAGATCACTGAGGACGATCTCAGGATAGTCTTGGAGTTTGGGGATGATGCAGACTGCCCTACACGACTGCACCCACTGACTGTCCGAGCCTGCTTTCTGCAGGCCAAGTACTCGGGGGATATCAAGGCAGGTGTGCTCAATAAGAGCAAGCTGTGCCCCCAATTCAAGTACTTAGCCCATGTGCTGCTTAAGTGCATTGCCTCAAGGAAGGGAGGCTTCGATGAGATGTCCGACCAGATTCAGAATGCCTATGTGGCATTGGTGCTGAACCATCCGTTCAGCTTCTCGAGGATGATCTTCACCTACCTTGTAAGGAGAGTTTCTGCATGTACCCTCGCTTTATGTAGATGATTATTGACCAGAAGCTCCCTTTACTGTCAAAGGAGAAGGAAGCTGCTATGGTGCTTGAGGTGATGGACGATACCACCTTAGGCAGGATGAAGGTGTACAGGGGGAAGCAGGTGAAACCCCCTATCAGGCGGTTGTTTAGGCATTTGGCCCGAGAGGACTACGTGGCACCAGCGAAGAGGAAGTGACTCAGACACTGAGAAGATCGTGCTCCCCGCTGATGATTCTGATGATGATGATAGCGGTGATGGTGGAGATATTGGCCCTACACAATCTAGGGCCACTACTACTGATGTGACATCTCCATCATCCACCCAAGGAGGAGCAGAGACTGCGGGATTCCATCTGGACTTCCAACCTGATGAGGAGGAGGAGTCGGATGAGGAGCCGTTGGTGCGAACGGTGGGGAGCTGGGTCGTAGCCACGGAGAGAGGTGTTAGGGCGGTTGGTGGATGCCAGGGTGAGTCTGGGGAGACTGCTACTGATCCATTCTACACCCCAGACGAGCCTAATAGCCAAGGGGGAGCCACTGTCTCCAAGGGCTAGAGGAGAAAGAGAATGGCTCAACCCTACAGGAAGTAGGGGAAGAGGCCCAGGTTCACATTGATCACCACCACTTCTACCACTCCATCCACCACTGCTACCACCACCACTACCACCACCACCACTACCACCACCACTACCACCACCACTACCACACCACCTATCACTACCACACCTCCACCTTCCACAACAACAGCTTACCATCCACCACCCACTCATACACCACCACCCATATTCACCACTACCACCATTACCACCACCAGCCACCAAGCCGGACCATCATTCCCTACAGGATCATCTCTACCTCCCATTAGAGTAGAGGAACAACTGTTAGCACTTAACCGTATGGTGCTGAAGCTGTTGGCTACTGATGAAGAGAAGGTTGCCTGACTACGTTAGCTTGAGGAGCTAAACGCTACCCAAGCATAACAGATCTCATAGCAAGCTCAGCAAATTGCCCAACTCCAGGAGCATAAAGTCCAATCAGCAAAGAAGATAGAGGAGTTGGAGGCTTCTAACGAGACCATCATGCTTAAGCTCAAGGGATCAAAGGATGAGCCACTCAAGATAAGAGAAGGCGATGATGATGATGATGATAGTGAAGATGATGATAGTGATGAGATGAGGCCAGTGATGATGGAGAGACAAGAGGAAGGCAGGATGATGATAATGATGAAGAAGGAGATGTAGCTGCATCTGCCTCAGCTTAGGGTCAAGAGAGAAGAACAAAGAGAAAGCAAGAGCAAGGAGCATCATCTTCTGCCCCACCTGCTAACGAGCCCATGATTCAGGACAAAAGTAATGCTTAGATATTTATGTATTTGAAAACTTTTGTTCTTGAAACTTGTATTAAACTTATGTACTTAATGTTTATATATATTTGATATTTAACTGTCTTGATTATTGACTAATGGTTGATGTATTTACATGTTTAAAGCAAGCAGATCAATAATCTCAGCAAGATGACTATGATGTTGCTCCCTTGCAACAAATCAAGTCTCAATTAACTATGATACTTGATTTGCAAGGGATTGTTAGGAGGTCTATGAGTTATACTCCCGAAGAAGGAGAAATAATTCATGACCTTACTGATGAGGAACTTGCTGAGATGTTTCGGCTCAACCCGGACGAGATTGTCAAGGACGCTCCTACCGTTGATGTGGCTAGTGACGAAGAGCTTAATGATGTGGATGAAGTAGAGATTGAAAACGTCACAGCCCAGCAATATCCAGAGTACACTGACCGAGAGGGAAATGTGGTTCCCAATTTGGGTGAAACTCTCGGCAGTGATACATTTGATAAGCTAGATACTAGGGAGAAGGAGGCAGAGGAGTCAAGAAGCCAAGTCCAAGCCTTGGACGCTGATGTTGACATCAAAAAGGCTGAATGGGCGGCTTGTTTTACAGAGATCCGAGCCCAACGCACTGCGCCAAAGCCGAGTGCCTACACCAAGCTCTATAAAGTGAAGAAGCATCTAAAGGTGTCAGGAAAGATTATAGCATGGGCATATTTGGAGGATCTAAATGCATATGCAGTGAAGAGAGAAAAGGGCATAAAGTACTTTAGATTTCCACATGATCTAAATACTCTTCCAGGTTTTGAGCTCAACTAGCTGGCACGCTTAAAGTTGTTGTACGCTGACCCGAGAAAGATGTCAGGCTGGTTTGAGGCTACTTTGAGGAGAGAGTACCACACCAGGTGGGTTAACTTCAGACCTCAACAACCGACAAGGTACATCAGAAGGTCTGAAGTTGATTCCATTACTGGAAAGCCTAAGGTAGTGTTTGACTCCGCGCATAATGTCAAGAATCCCTCTAAGGGAAATGCCACAGGACTTCACTCCACACTTCAAGCGGTGGTACTACGATTGGAGAATAGGTGAAGCTATGATAGTCTTCCAAAAAGAGGGCCAAATGGATACTATTCGGGTATTTGACCCAATATGGCTGACTAGTCTTATCTGCTGACGATGTATACACTTTGTACCAGTGGCCACTGTTTTATGATTCGTAAGACATTGTACAAGCCCTCCAATTCTAGAACGTTATACGACTCTGTTTTGCGTTTGAGATAAATGTCGGAGTTACGAGAGAGGAAAAGTACAAGAAGTTTGATGAGCTAATGAAGAATGTTAGACACTGATGTAAACTAGGTCCAAGGGGGAGTTTGTTGATACATGTGTACCTAGTTTAGGATCTCAATGTAAAATGTCTTTCATGTCTTATATATATGTAATTGAATGGGTATGAATGAAATACAATGTGTGGTTGATGCTTATATTGTTTAATATTTCATTGTTTATTGTGTAATAATGCATATTGAACTAACTATATAGGTTTGTGGTTGTTTGCATAATTCTTAGTCAAATATGGTTGAGAAACATGTATAAACTTAATCATGTGAAGTTCTCATGCGAATGGACCATGCGAATGGACCATACGCATGAATACTTCATGCTAATGAACCAGTCGCACGACTGAACCAGGAGACTGGATCAGTCGCACGATTGTGACATGAGATTGACTCAGTCGCATGACTGGACCTTCAGTCGTGCAGATGGATCAACCGCGTGCTTTAGTCGCACGACTGAACCATGCTAATGGTTCAGTCATACGAATGGAAAACCCTAACCCATAAATACCACTTAATTCATGGAAAAACGTAAGAATTTGAATACCTACACACATACTCGTACCCTAGTCATCCAGAGTCTCAAGAAAACCTGTTCCAACTTCATAGTTCGCCACTGATTGATTCTTGTTCGTTCTTAACGTTTGTTTCATCGTAGGATTGATCAGATTGTCGTTCTCACTGATTGGATCGCCAATAAAATAGGATTCCGCACTATTTGAGTTGGTAGACGCGCATTATCAGTTAGTACTCCGTACGTACATGGTCCTAACAAAAGAGAAGGTACCTAAGGAGATAACACCCCCGTTTCAAAACATACAAGAGTCCAGCAAGAAGGATGCCGACAAGAAGATCATTAGCTAGAAATACAATGCTGAGCTTAAAATATTTACTATCAAGAGGGGGGTGGAAAGATATATTATCTGAATAAAAGGAAGGCATTCAAGACCTTGCCTAGATGGGACTTGAGGAGGTTAGCTGAGATCCCTTTGATAGATGCTGATGCCAGTGAAAGGGCAATGATGTTGGAGAAGGAGATTAAGAAAAAGCTGAAGGATAACTTTGAAGCTTTTGGCTATATGAAGCCCAAGAGAAGGAGGTCTAAGAAGGACTTGGATTGGGCCACAGGAAAAGGAAAGATTTTTTTAAAACTGAAGCCTGCAAAGACTATAAATAGAGTATGTGTACCCAATCCACTTCCCCTGACGCTGAAAGTCTTTGTCAAGTGGTTTTATGACAACAATACCAGGGAAGCTGTCACACGGATTACTGGGGATCAGGAGATCAGATTGTTTGATCCGATGGAAGTGTTTTTATTTTGGAGATGAGGATTTGAAGATCTTATGTGAAAATCACATTAAAGTAGGAGCCGGAGCTGAGACCATATCTGAAGCCAGTCTCTTTATGAGAGTGGCAAACAAGGCTAGAGGGGTGAAGGCTGAGGTCAGGGAGCTTACTTAGAAATTGATCCAAGCTGACGAAACGAGAATGGACGTGCAGGACTTAGCTAAGAAATTTCTACAAGCAAGTGCACTTGGTGAGGATGATGTGATTGGAGAGGCTGGAGCTGATAAAGAAGCAGAATAGAAAGCCAATAAAGATGAAGGTCAAGGAGGAGACTAGGCTGGAGCTGAAGTGGAGAATCAAGAACAAGCGGTGAGGTCCAACCTAGGGGAGTATTGAAGATCATGTATAGGTTGGACTCTCCTTAGCTAGTTTGTTTATTTTGGTTATTTGTAATAGGTTTAATGTTAGTTTGTTTATTGTATGTAAATAGTATTTAGTTTTAGTTTTTGTAGAAGTTTCACTGACCCAACGAAACTACCAGCGAAACTATAGTTTCGCTGGTAGTCAGCTGACTTAGGTCACCTGGTGAAACTGTGTTTCGCAGCCGGGTGAATCTATGATATTGGTCAGGACGGTTTCGCTACCTAGCAAAACTGTCAGCGAAACTAACTTTTCTATATATATGTAACTTTGTAATCGGTTGTGGGAGTTTTTGCACAACCCTAATTTGAGAATACACATTTGCATTACTATTCCTATTGTGTTTATTGGATGAAATCATTTGTTTCTTATCTTTGAGCCTTGTTGTTTGATTGTTTTTTGATTTCAAATGGTTTTACATTGAAACTCTTCCATAGATAAGTGTTTGGATTGTATTTCAGTGGGATTTGAGTATCATTTATCATCATTTGCACTGTTGTTGATCATCAATGGACCAACATAGTAGCCTCATTAACATCCACGTGAATCTCAGTATCAAATTCCCCTAACGTGTCAAACCATTGCCTTTGATCTTAGATTTCTTGAAGCGAGACAATCTTATTGTGGATCTTGCGACTTAGCGCGTTGGCTACAACATTCGCCTTTCCAGGATGATAGCGAATGTAACAGTCATAGTCCCTAATCAACTCAATCCAACGTCTTTGTCTCATGTTGAGATCCTTTTGATTGAACATGTGTTTAAGACTCTTATGATTGGTGTAGACTATGCATTGCGTCCCATAAAGATATTGCTGCCAAATCTTCAAAGCAAAAACCACGGCACCAAGTTCAAGATCGTGGTTATGTAGTTCACTTCATGAACCTTCAATTTCCTCAACACGTATGCTATTACCTTTCCTCGTTGCATGAGAACACAACCAAGACCTTGACAAGAGGCATCACAGCACACGGTAAAATCGTCGTTTCCATCGGGGAGGGTTAGGATAGGAGTGTTACACAACTTACGTTTCAATGTCTCGAAAGCCACTTCTTGTTTGGGTCCCCATTCAAAAAGTTGATCCTTTTGGGTTAGCACCGTAAGCGGTTTAGCAATCTTCAGGAAGTTTGCAATGAACCTACGCTAATAACCTGCTAGACCTATAAAAGAACGAACTTCGGTTGGGGTCGTGGGAACACACCAGTTTTTCACTGCTTCTATTTTTGTATGGTCGACGTGAATTCTTTGGCTATTCACCACATGACCTAGGAATTGAACTTCTTCAAGCCAGAACTCACACTTAGAGAGCTTGGCGTATAGTTCTTCCTTCTTCAAAAGTTCGAGAACTTGTCTCAAATGCAACTCGTGATTGATTTTTGTCTTGGAATAGATGAGAGTATCATCGATGAACACGATCATGAATTTGTCCAAGTACAGTTTACATACTCGATTCATGAGATCCATGAAAATAGCAGGTGCATTAGTCAAGCCAAAAGGCATAACCATGAACTCATAATGTCAATATCAAGTACGAAATGCGGTTTTTGGAATGTCATTTTTGTGAACACGTAGTTGATGATACCCAGAACGTAGATCGATCTTTGAGAATTATGTAGCTCCTTGAAGTTGATCAAAGAGATCATCAATTCTAGGAAGAGGATATCGGTTCTTGATAGTGAGTTTATTGAGTTCCCGGTAGTCGATGCACATACGGAAAGAACCATCTATCTTCAGCATGGGTGCACCCCATAGTGAAGAGCTAGGTCGAATAAAACCCTTATCAGTCAACTCCTACAGTTGACTAGCTAGTTCTTGCATTTCAGAAAGTGCAAGACAATAAGGTGACTTAGCCATGGGATTCGCACCAGGAATCAGGTCGATTTTGAACTCAACTTCTCGCATGGGAGGTAACCCACTAAGATCCTCGGGAAACACCTTGGGAAAATCTCGCACGACAGGAATATCCTTCAATTCTTTACCCTTGGCTTTCGTGTTGACTACATAAGCCATGAAAGCTACGTAGTTTTTACTTAAGCACTTTCGGGCCTTGAAACAAGACATGACTTTGAGTCTTTGGGATGATCTCTCCCTAAAGACTTTTAAAGTATCACCCGATGGTAAAGGAATTCGAATGCACTTCTCGAAGCATATGATTTTCGGGTGTTGCTTGGCTAACCAATCCATGCCGATAATAATGTCGAAGCTCCCCAGTTGCATAGGAATAAGTTCGATGAGAAACTCATGCTCGTTAAGGCTCAAGGTACAATCGCCTATCATGATGTTTACTTTGATAGATTTGCCATCGGCTACTTCGACCGTAAAGGATCTTTCTAAATTTGAACGCGGATTGGAAAGAATAGGCTCGAACTCTAAAGACACAAAACTCTTATCCGCATCCAAATCAAAAATTACAGAAGCATATCTACTATTTACAAGATGCATACCTGCTCAAATAATAACCTATTATTGGCACATGGAAAGTAGGCAGGGATTTTACGACATAAAAGAACGATTAAAGATAAATAAAGACGTACCATTCACTACGTCGTTGTTGGCTTGAGCTTGGTTATCATTGATATTGAAAGACCTTCCACGAGCCGGTGGCATAGTTCCCGCATTGCGAGGACAATGTGGACAAAAATGTCCAGGTTCGCCACAGTTGTAGCAGACTCGATTGGCAATCAACGCAGCATTATTCAGAGCATGATGGAAAGTAGCCACCAGATGTCCATACTTCCCGCACAACGAACAAATTCGGCAAGGAGTATTCCCCGTATGATGGTACTTACAGGTGTCGCACATCGGGTACGGCCCAGTATAAGCCCTTGCCACGGGGGCTTGATTTGCCATGACAGTTTGCCTTTGAGGGGCATTTGGTGCTGTGACCGCATAGTTACGAGCCAGTGTGAATTTGTGCTTCTTGCCCTTAAAAGACGACTCGGTCTTCACCTCCTTTGTTGCCTCGGGAGTCACCTTCACAGTAGTCTTGGCACCCTTCACCGTCAAGGTACCAGCCTTAATATGGTTTTCAGTAAGCTCGACAGTGATATTAATCACCTCCTCCAAAGTTGTGGGCCTACGTCCCACCACAGCATCTTGAATTTGAGGTGGTACCCCCTTAATAAACTTCTCGATGTTACGGGACACAGTATCCACCATATGTGGTATGAGCATGCTCAGTTCATGATGTCGGGTGGAGTAAGCCAAGTGGTTGCCACTATCTTGCTTGAGGTTCCAAAATTCCTCCTCCAACTTTTGCAATTTGCTTCTCGGGCAGAATTTTTGGACCATTAAGTCCTTAAACTCTTCCCAAGACAACGCCAAAGTGACTTGAGCACCACGGTTCCTTTTCTCGCTATTCCACCATATAAGTGCCCGATGTTGGAGGATACTTGCAGCATAACGGACCTTGAGCTCTTCAGGACACTCGCTGTTGATGAACGTGTTTTCCATACATTCGAACCACTCGAGAAGTCCAGTGGCTCCTTCTTTAACACTAAAGCTAGTTGGTTTGCACGAGTTGAAGTGCTTGAACGTGCAGGTGCGGTTGTTTTCACCATGATTGTTACTATTTTCCCCATGGCCATTGTTACCAACACCACCATTGTTTCCATTAACGTTGTTACTATTGTTGGCCATTAGGGTGCTGCTAAGTTCAGCAACCATCGTTGGGAGTACAGCAGCCATTTGTCGGGCGATCATCGCAGCAAGTTTACGATCAGAGGTAGCACGCTTTCCTTGGTGACGAGACATTCTATAAGATAGAAATAAAGAAAATATTAGTATTCAGAGATAAACCAGTTTAAGGTAAATAAGAATTTTTGATATTTATAAATATAACCAGGATGGTTCCATTTGGTACCACATAGCCAATAGGAACATGGACACGTTGAAGTGACTTAATCCTAATAACCTTGAGGAAGACGTGTATGTTGACCATAATTTTGCACTCATCCCGGAAATCCATAGGTAAGCATAACAGGTCTCGCAATGAGATTTATATGAAATGCTTGCCTTAGCCCGAGGGCCTTTTGCCAGGAAATCCAAAATACAGGTGTTTATGTGTAACACACTTCCCAAAGACTATTAGAATTAAAACCTCGATGAGATTTTTCAAGTTTTAGACAAATCTTCTAAGGAAAAAAAATTCACCCGATAAGGTGCGTAGATTTCCACATGTAGTCGAGAATAAGATTTAGAAAGGATTAGACGTGGTAGAACGTAGAAACATAAGAAGAGTATTAGAAAGTTGGGGTTTACAAGGCTCAAGACATAGTCCTAAGGCATTATTTTCAAAATGTTACCAAATAGCACATATGGATTTTATCATGCAACATGTGAAAGGCATATAAGCATACTTACAAGATCGTAATGATTTTTCCAAGAAAAGGGGCCCTGGGTTAACCATAGTCTAGGCCACCATTTCAAATACCCTAAATCCCTATAGTTATGGGCTCTGATACCAATCTGTCACACCCCAACCTTAACGACGAAATAGTCGAGATGTGAGGGTTAAGATTGTTCATGCCACACAACGCTAATTCAAAGTGTCAATATTATTAATTTCCAAGGTTCATGACATACAATAAGGAAATAACATAAGTTTCCAACAAACCATATAACAAGAATTCAAATAGCATCATGTGACACTACATGTCATTTTATTATTATCTAGGTCCAATCCTAGATGTGATCAAGTCTTCAAGAGCAACCTAAGCGGTATCATTTCCTGAAACATGTTAAAAATAATATCAACAAAATGTTAGTGAGTTTCCATAGATTAATCATACATATATATATATATATATATATATATATATATATATATATATATATATATATATATATATCAAAAGATGGCGATTTACGTCATAGGTTATTGAATAAAGTAAATAAAGATGGATGAACAAATGTAACAATCAAACCTTGACAAATATGGTCATTACAAGATTATACGATTAGCTAAGTGAACTTGGTTCCCATAGTGCTCAAGAATACGACACTAGGAGCCGGCAATAACCTCGGCTTTAACACCAAATAGGCTTGTCAGGCCCAAAGATCTATGACGTCACCAGCCTAGCAATAGTTAATGATTGTATATAACAAGAGTCATCACATGATAATTACAAGTGCTCAAATAACCATGACAATTAAGATGAATTGCACAAGTGATTACAAGATTCAAAACGGGTTTACAAGTGTATTTACAATAAGATTAACATGTTTCACCCTAAAAGTGTAAAATATATAAAAAGGGATATGAAAACTCACATGGATAATAAGGATGTCAAATAAGAAGGTCTTGCATATAATGTCGAGGATTTGTTAACGTTCAACCTAAATGAACGTCGTATTAAGTTAATCATGATTATTATAGTGTTATATTTATAACCATTTAATCCATAATTTTTACTATTAAATAGATATCATTTGCTATTATTTTGGTACTTAAATGATTAATTAAGAATTTTAGTGATTTATACTATTAATAAAAGTTAAACTTTTATTATCAAATGTTTATTATTTACTATTTAATAAAATAGTAATTTTGTAGACTTAATTAATTAAAAAATTCTATTAATTTCAATAAGTGTACATTTTAAATATGTACATACATTATATTAATTTTCTTTTAAATATATATAAATAAATGCGTAACTATAATTTATAACAATAAAATGTTTATTCAAATAAAATTATTAAAAATTAAGTGAACTCATTACAATTTGAGTTTAATAATAAATTTTATTTTGTACGTTTTTTAGAATTTTTGAAATAAAAAAATGGAAATCTCCTAAATTGAATTTTTTAGAAAATTTAAAAGAGAATGATTTTATTTATTTTCTGATTAAAAATGATTTTATATGATTTTTAATAATATTTAAATATTTTTCTGCATTTTTTTAAAAAAAAAAACACTTAAAAAAATTTGAAGGGGCTGGGGTTCAAACCCGGGCCCCCTGCACAGCCTTACCACGCACAAAACCACTAGGCCAAGCCTTGGTTTGTTATGAGGAATTGAAATTTTTATTTAAAAACCTAACCCACCAAATTCCCCTAAATTCATAAGAACCCTAGAATCTAAATCGAGTAAATTGAGCATCAATTCGATGTTATGTAAAATCGAATCAAAAGACCCCTTTAATTACTTGGTTGATGTTGTGTTTGACGATTTAAGGTTCGAACAAGGTTGCGACTGTTTTCTTGAATCAATGTTTGATGCATGTGTATATTTGGTGAAATTGAGTGCACTGATAGTTGGAAAGGAACAAATGTCACCTTTCACCTCTGTTATATAGTCTTGCTTTGGTCGATTAATTGCCCAACGGCTATAAAGTTTATGTCGGTCGATTCAGGTCGAATTGAACAGATTAAATGTTGTCTCAGGTGAAATTAAACATCCTAATGGTTGCAAAATGATCACACAAATGCTCATGCTCGATTAATTTCAATTATAGTGAACTTTAATGTAATAACGGCTTGAAACTTCAATAGGTTTCGGTTTTGAATTGAAAAACTTGATAACTGTTGTTACATTTGAAATTTATCACATCCTCCTGTTCGTATCATGTATACGAACCGGTTTGCTACAATTTTTGGTGTTAAAATTTGGGTTTTTAGTGGAATTGGAGTCGCCGGAGGTCGACAGGAAATGTGGTCGGAGATTGTCCTGGAAATTGGGGATGGTTCGGTTGGGTTGTAGAATTTTACATTTTGGTCCCTGCGGTTTTAAGTTTTACAATTTAATTCCAAAGTTTGAGTTTTGTGTTTTAAACAAAATTTCAGTTTGGTCCCTGAAGTTTTAATTGTTATTATTTTATGCCCGAACTAATAATTTATAAGTTTTACTTATGTTGATACATGATGTCCCTAGTTCATTGTACTGTAATGTTTATGTATTTTCAATCTTACAAATGTGTAATTCATGGATATGTTGGTAATATGATATTTGGTTGAATGTATATTTGCTATTGAATGTATTTTATTCTTATATCATTTATAACTACACGCTTGAATGAATACTATATATGGGTTTGTAATAGTCAGTCACAGTTTTGAGTTAATAATGATTCAGGAATATGTTTGACTTAGTCTTATGGTTATTCATGCTAATGGACCATGCTTATGGACCAGTCGCACGACTGAACCAGGTGATAGGGTCAGTCGCGTGACTGAAACAGGTGATTGGGTCAGTCGCACGACTTAGTCATGAGACTGGCTCAGTCGCACGATTGGACCAAGTGTATGGTTCAATCGTGCGCATGAACAAATCGTATGGCTCAGTCGCAGGACTGAACCATGCTAATGGCTCAATCGTACGACTGTATACTGAAACCTATAAATACCACATAATTCATGGAAAAACATTACACTTTGAATTCTTTCATACCCTAGCCGTCCAGAGAGTTCTATCCCATCCATCCAAGTTCATAGTTCGTCTCGGATCGTTTTCTAATCATTCTTAATGTTGTTCTATTGTTAGATTGATTTGGGTTTTTCGTTCTCACTGATTGGATCGCCAATCACATATGATTCCGCACTATTTGATTAGGTTACACGTTGAATCAGTTAGTACTCGGTACGTACACGGTCCTAAAAAGTGGTATCAGAGCCTTGGCTCTTGATTCTTCGTGGATTCGATCGGCGTTTTGGTTAAAGTTAACATTTTTATTAAAAAATTCTTTGTTTTTGACACAAAACGAGTTTTTGACGTGTGCGCATGATTCAAAACTTTTGAAATTTTCGACTTACAATAGTTTAGGATTTGTGCAAAATCGTTTTGAGTCTAAACGTGTTCAAAATCTCAAAATTTTCAAATCCAGCAGTCTCAGTCGCACGATTGGCTCAATCGCACGACTGAATCCCATTCGCACAATTCAATCGCACGATTGACTCGGTTGTTTACACAATCGCATGATTGACTTGAATCATATGATTGAATCCATTCGCACTCTTCATTCATACGATTGAACTCATTTGCATTCTTAATCGCACGATTGATTCAATCGCATAAGGTTTCTCAAGTTTTGATAAAATAGATGATTAGAACACCGCGTTTACTGCTGAAAAGGACTCACGAATCCAAAACCTATTACTGCTGGAAAATGAAATTGGAAATCACAACAAACCTCCAAAACTGTTGACTTTGGATGAATACCCACAATGGAAACAACGGTTTGAGATTTATCTTAATGGTGTAGACCCAAACTTGTGGATTGCTATTGAAACTAGTTACTCTACACCGGTTGGATCTAATGGTGTTAAGCTGACTTTGAGTGGGATGAATGAAGTTCAAAAGGTTGCTCACAATGCCGAGAAGAAAGCTTATGCCTTACTGACACAGTCGATTCCTAAAGACATTTTCCAACAATTTTCAGAACATAAACAGTCCAAGAAGCTGTGGTCTGCTTTGGAAAAGCGATACGATAGTAATGCCATGTTAAAGGCACTGAAGGCCAAATCCCTCAAGAAGGAATTGGACAATTTCTCATCCACTAGAAATGAATGCTTGGATTACATTATAGACAGATTTTATCATCTGATGAGTGAGTTGCACACACATGGGGTAACTACATTGTTGGACCAAAAGAACCAATGAGCCTGATCAGAAAAACATTTAAGTCCCACAAGACATCATAAGTACTGAAGAAGGCTTCATCAGCTGAAGACATCAGCTGAAGACATGTACTAAAGACAACATCTAAAGTTCAAGTACTGAAGACAAAGTCTGAAGACTTCTACAGAAGACAAAGTCTGAAGATCAAGTCTTCAGAGGTTGTCACAACAGCTAAAGTTGTAATCTTCAGTAGTTGTGATGGTTTCTTCTCAGTAGTTTTCTATTTGAGTTTCAGTAGTTTTCTTTCAGTAGTTTACTTAATATAAAACGTCTGAAGAGCATGTTCTTCAGACGTTGTAGCTTCAGTAATTGTAGTTCAGTAGTTATAGTGTTAGTTTACACTTAGCTTTTGTAAGAAGATGTCAGCTGTTGTAGACATCTTTAGTAGTTTAGTTTACTTTCTGTAGTTGTTGTAATAACGGTTAGATGTCACTATCAAGTAACATCAGCTGTCGTCTCCTTCCTTATAAAAGGGAGGTTGACCTAATTTTGTAATTGCCAAAGCATGTGTTGAATAAAATATTCCTTTTTGCAGAAATACTTTCTCTCTCTATAACCGTACTGTTTCATTAAAATATCATTTGTGTTCTTGCTTGAATTTGATCTAATTCTTATATTATTCCGCTGCGAATCAAATCTAATTGATCAAACTAGACCTAAGATCCTTTCATACATCAATGGAAGATAAAGTTGCAAGCTTTGCTGATGGATTGCCGGATAAATGGGATCCCTTTGTTTCTAATCTGAGACTGAATGATACTTTAGCCACTCTAGACATCAATGATTTTATCTTGAAGCTAAGGGAGGAGGAACTGAGGCTAAAATACAAGTCAAAGAAAGGGTCATATACATAGAATCCATCACTGTATAACGTTGTTCCCACACCTACTTCATCAGGAGCACCTCTTCAAACAATGTTCATATCCAACACATCTGGAAATTCTCAAAGTGGGTCATCTGGAAGTGAAATGTCAGGATCATCGGGTACTCAGTACAATATCCTAGAAGCAAATACAACAAAGCTAAAGACTGAGAATCTAGGAAATGATACTGTTGAAGTAGCCAAGGAACACATGGATCCTCTTGCTGCTGTTGTGCACTCTTATGATGGTTTGGTTTCTAGAAAAATTGGAAATTGTCATCTTGCTGATAAAGACTATGAACAGGTTGACGAGGCTAAATTGGAAAGAATGGATATAATGTGGGCTCTGGTTAGTGCAGTAAGAAGAGCTAAGAAGTTTGTGAAAAAGACTGGTCAAAACCTGATTGCTACTAAAGACATAACCTTTGGTTTTGATAAAACAAAAGTCACTTGCTTTAACTGTGGTGAAATGGGACACTTTAAACGAGAGTGCATGAAACCAAAGAAGACTGGAAACGGTAACCTTTTCACTTCAAACAACCGTAAGGACAAAGAAAAGAACATGACTTCTCCAGCCAAGATTCCAAAGCTATGGTTGCTCAAGGAGATGAAGGACAGGACTGGACATTTCGGTTTATCTCTGGTGGTGAAGCTAATGTGGTGTTGGTGGAAGATCTTAACAATGATTCAGTAAGTGAAGGAGATAACTTAGCTGATAATGCCAATTCAGGCACCGAGGAAGCTATAGATGCAGTTTGACACTTTATTGAAGACGAACTGGCTGCTGTGAGCACAGAATCTCAAACTAACGAGGAAACTCAGGTTGCCTTTATGGCTGACACCTCCAGCACAACACAGGTAGAATCTAAAGACGAACTTTTTAATAAACATGTTTGTATAAAATGTGATAAATTTTGTGAAGGCATAGATTTAAAATTTGCTAGACTGTTAGATCATAATGATAGTTTAGTAAGTGATTTAAAATTATGCACTGAAGCTAACAGAGTGTTAAAACAAAATGAGAGCAGTTTTAAAGAAAAGATTGAATGGTTAGGAATGCAACTTAGGGAAACTGAGGTTGTTGCCTTTAATCAAGCAAATGATATTAAATTTTATCTAACAACAATAGTGGAAACGAAGAAAGAAAAGGAAATTCTTCAAGTTGAAATTGAGTCTTTAAATCAGAAACTTCATAGTCTTGCTAGTTCCTCTCACACAGTTAAGAATTTGGTTAAAGAAAGAAATAGGGGGAGGTATTGGTTATCAGGTTATGCCACCACCACAAGCGATCCTTTTAAACACAAAATATCAACCCATAAATAATAACCCGATAAATGATCATGTGGTGACAACACCTCTAGTCAGTGATCCGGATACCACAGTTAAACCTGTGCCACCGGTAACTGACCAGAAAGCAACTACATCTGGCACAAAAGATAAGATTAAAATAGAAGATTGTGTTGAAGAGGATGACAATGCTACTCTTGGGTTGGGATCAAAAGTTTCTGTTTCAAAACCTAAAATTTCAGAATCAATTCAGTCTAAAATGTAACACCCGAAAGTTTGACTTTTTGGTAGGTTGTGCGGCTGAGCCTCAGTCGCCTGGGAACTATGCGACTGGAGGTTCAACCGCATGCTATTCGGCCGATTGAAGCTCAACCGTACGATTGGAGTTCAACCGCCCGAAAGAAGGACGAACCGCATGGAACACATGCGACTGGGGTCCAATTGCATGGTGTTCATGCGACTGAAGGTCCAGTCGCCCCTGGAGCAGATGCGATTGAGCAATACCTATAAAAGGGGAGCAGCTCTCATTCTCCTCCCAACACTTAGAAATTTCAGTCGGGAAGAGCAGAGAGTGAACGAGAGCAGAGAAAGAAAAGAGGGAAAGTGCTGACCGAGCTCCGGATTTGTCGAGAAGCTAGCCAAATCGAAGCTCATCAACTCCTACCTATTATTGTGAGTTCTAAGACCCCTCTCTTACACATTTTTGAATGATTTTGGGGCTGGAATCACATAGAAACCCTATTTTTGAAATAGTGTAAGTTTGACCCATTTGGGTAAATCTTGAGTAATGTGTTTATGGTAAGAATTAGGACTGGTATATGCTTAAACGATGTCCTAGTATGAATCCCTGAGACTTGGGAGGGTCAATTTGGGCTGAAAATGGGCTTATGATGAGTTTGAGTGCGTTGGTTCGCGACTGCTGTTCATGAAGAACTCCAGTCGCTGCCCAGTTAGGGTTATGCGACTGAAGGACCATTCGGCCGAATGAGGATTAGTTGATGTCCAATCGCACGATTGAGGCTCAGACGCACGATTGAGCCTTAGTCGCACGGTAGGCTATGCGATTGGGGGTTTCGGTCGCATAGGTCCAATCGCAGGGTAGTTCAGTCATACGGTTAAGAGTTAGTCGCATATAGCCCAGTCGTATAGTGTCTATTCATGCGGAAGGAAGTCCAGTCGCACGATTGTATGCCCATTCGTATGATAGCCCAAATCGCACGGTCCAGTCACATGGAGGACATGCGACTGGGATAGGTTCAGTCGCCCGTATAGGGCTGATGTGAATGTATAGAGAAGTGTATGTATGATGTATGTATGTTAAGTATGATGTGGCCATGATAGATGGTAAATACTGATGATTGGTAATTACCTATGTTCCTTATGTAAATGTATGTTATCTTCTAATAACTTTACGTGAATGAATGAAAGAATGAAACGAATGTATTAAGAACGTAAAGTGAAAGATAATGAAAGAAGGAACATGATGAATGAATGCATACATTAACGAATGAATGAATGTAAGTAAGGCTTGCAAGCAAATGAAAGGAGGTGCACACCCCTGGCAGGTGTTAACTCAACGGTGTGCGGGTTAGCTACCCCGAAGGATGCACATCGGGGTCAGTCTTTGTGATTGACCAGAAGTATGTATGGGATCCTTGCCGCTTACCCTAGGTGACTGGATCAGCATTAGTGCACAACGTTCGTGATTGATCATCACAGGTCCGGCACCCGCATTTGTGCACAACGTTCGGGGTATAGCATATGGCATTGATCCAGAAGTAAAGTGAAAAGATAAGTGGTGCATGTACCTACCCCAGGTGACTGGATCAGCATTTGTGCACAACGTTCGTGGTTGATTACCACAGGTCCAGCACCAGCAGTATGTATGATGTAAGGGGGTATTGTTCATGTCACCGAATGTAAAGAATGTTCGAACCAATGTAACGAATGTATGAATGAATGAAACAAACGTTCGAATAGAAGTAATGAATGAATGTAAAGTATGTACGTATGAAAGTGAACGAGAATGATGAATGGTACACGAATGAATGATTAATGAACGAAGGATGAAGATAATAATAATATTATCTACGTGTACGTAAGATGTGTGAACACATGTATAAAAGAACGGTTAATAAGAATGAAAATATGTTTTATTATAAAACTAGAACTCACTCAGCAACGCTGACTTTTTATGTATTTTCCAGTTCGCAGGTAGTGTTGCTGAGGATGGCATGAGGCGGCTACTCAGCTCTTTTGGAATGGCATTCTCCATTTGATAATGCTGCAACGTCATGTGTTGTGGGCCCGTAATGCACGCAACACATCATGTTGCATGCAAGTGTGAGATTTCTTAAAAATCCTGATAAACGGGATTACTTAAGGAATCTCCTTTATGATGAAAAAGATATTTTTGAACTTAATATCTTCTATTAGAGGTCACTGTATATGACCCTATGATTGCTGAGCTTCAGCAGCAATCATAGTAAAGCTAGGCAATGTAAGGAAAGCTTGTATTTTGTAATCAAGACAATGATGTAAAAGCTTTTATGATGAAATGAGAATGTATATTTTATCAATTCCACTGCATTATTTTATGATCATATACTATATGTATGTATTATGTGCAATGAAGAACCAACAGTAAGGTGCCCGGTGAGCGGGGCCTTACAAGTTGGAATCAGAGCAAAAGCTTAAGTAAAACGGGTAAATTTTCACAATAAACCTAAACTTAAACTGAGAATGGGACAGGGAGAATGAGAATGCCATCTGAGTAGCTGCGTGCCATCAGGTATTTTCTTAAAGTTAATCATGATTACGTGCGCATGATGCGTGTTTATGTGTACTGTTAGACTTAGATACCAATGTAGTCAGGACAAGTAATACTCGGGGTGTGAAGAGTAAAGTAAGTGGCTAATCACAACTGGCCACTGTTATTAGGGACCTACTATACTTAACATAAACTGAGCTATTTCCTTGAATGACCATGTTGGTGTTTGAATCTTTCAGTGTTATAGAAGATGGTCGGTGGTAGATCATCTAAAGCTTCTCGTGGTGGTGGACGTGGTGATGAACCGCGTATCACACGAGGAAGACCTAGGGCAGAGAAAGTAGTTCATGAGGAAAACGAGACTCCTCATCAGGAGGAGGCAGACGAAAGCGCAAATTTGAGAGCCTCGGTAAAAGAGGCAGTGGTCGAGGAAGTACATCAGGTCATGCAGACGATCCTACCGTCTGTAGTGACCGAAGTGATAAAGGCAGTACGTGAAGATGAGAGACGAGGGAGGAATCGGTCCTCAGGTAGACAGCAACAGACAGAAGCAGAAACAGTATTATCCGATGATGAAGAGGAAGAGGAGGAAGAGCAGGTACGGGAGACAGCCCGGGGTTGTAACTATGGAGCCTTTATGAGGTGCAAGCCCCCGACTTTTGACGGTTCTGGTACGGCTGCGGATGCTCACCAATGGGTGAGAGAGATGGAGGCGGTCCTCGATATCAGTGACTGCCAAGAGGATAAAAAGGTGAAGTTTGCTACCCATTCTTTTACGGGGACGGCATTGTGCTGGTGGGACAATATTGTCCAGGCCGAGGGTAGCAGGGCCATTGGAAAAATAAAGTGGTCGGAGTTGAAGAGAATGGTGATCGAGGAGTTTAGTCCTCGTCGGGAGATGGACAGAGTTGAGAGAGAGTTCCTGCAGTTGGAGGCGGGAACGATGACCCACCTACAATACACAACCAAGTTTAACGACATGGCACGGTTGGTGCCAGAGCAAGTGACGCCGGTGTCTCGCAAGATTAACCGGTATATTCAGGGGTTGCCAGCCGAAATTCGTTGGCATTTGATTTCCGCTTGACCGAGTACTTTCAGGTCGGCGGTGGATTTAGCTGGGAGGTTGTACGATGAACGAGCTGCACTGGTGAAAGCTGAGGGTAGTAAGAAGGGAAGCGATGAGAGGAAGTGGCAGGGAAAGAGGTTGGGTCGAGGTGACACTTCGACAAGTAGCAAGAAGGCACGGGTTGATGATCGCCGTGTGGTTGCGTCATGTACGGGGTCGAGAAAGTGTGGAAAATGTGGGCGAGAGCACGGTGGTGAGTGCAGATGGGGGCTGAATGTTTGTTTTAAGTGTGGAAAGCCCGGTCATATGGCGAAAGAATGTAAGGGCTTGAAGTGTTTTAACTGTGGGGAAAGTGGTCATATGAGTAAAGATTGCAAGAAGCCGAGGTCCGAGGGTTCCGGCATGAAGAAGACAGGGGGTGAAGGGTCGAAAGCAAGCGCCAGGGCATTCATGATGACGCAGGAAGAGGCTAGGACGGACCCCGATGTAGTGTCCGGTATGTTTCTGGTGAACCAAACTTTAGCCTTTGTATTATTTGATTCGGGTGCCAGTAGGAGTTTTATTTCTGCTGCTTTTTGTGCCAAATTGCCCGTTAGTAGTAGACGTGTGGATGTGCCGTTTGATGTAGAGACTGCTATAGGAAAAACCACCACGATTTCCGAGGTAATTGAGGGTTGCGATGTAGAACTGGAGGGTCACAAATTCCCAGTTAAACCATTTGCGATGACGTTAGGCGGTTTCGATTTGGTGCTAGGGATGGATTGGTTGGCAGATTTCGAGGCGAACATTGTGTGTCGCAAGAAGATGATCAGTTTGACAGCGCCCGGCGGTAGTCCAGTGACAGTTTATGGCGATCGGGTTACTATGATTCCGAAGGTGATCTCAATGGCAGTGGCGGGGAAATGTATGAGGCGTGGATGTAACGCCTTTTTATGTTATGTAAAGGATGTAGAAAAGCCAACACCACAACTATCTGATGTTCCGGTTGTGTGTGAGTTCCCAGACATGTTCCCGGAAGACTTATCGGGATTGCCACCTGACAGAGAGATCGAGTTCCAGATTGATCTGATACCAGGCACCCAACCTGTTTCCAAAGCACCGTACCGATTGGCCCCGACAGAAATGAAAGAGTTGATGGAGCAATTACAAGAGCTGTTGGATAAGGGGTTTATTAGACCGAGTATCTCACCTTGGGGTGCTCCGGTCCTGTTTGTAAAGAAGAAGGACGGTAGTATGAGGATGTGCATCGACTACCGCGAGCTGAATAAGCTGACAGTAAAGAACAGATACCCCTTGCCAAGGATTGACGACTTGTTTGATCAACTTCAGGGTGCTAGTTGGTTTTCACGAATAGATCTTCGATCAGGCTACCATCAACTGAAGGTGAAGGAGCAGGATATCCCTAAAACAGCTTTTCGTACGCGCTACAGTCACTACGAGTTCCTCGTCATGTCTTTTGGTTTGACCAACGCGCCAGCTGCTTTTATGGACCTGATGAATAGAGTGTGTCGGCCGATGTTGGATAAATCGGTGATTGTATTCCTTGATGACATCTTGATTTATTCGAAAGACGAGACTGAGCATGCCGGTCACATTCGCAAAGTTTTGGAGACGTTGAGAAGGGAGAAATTGTATGCAAAATTCTCCAAGTGCGCATTTTGGTTGCGTGAGGTCCAATTCTTGGGTCACGTGGTAAATCCGGATGGGATTCTGGTTGATCCGGCGAAAGTGGAGGCAGTAATGCAATGGAGGTCTCCGAAGACGCCGTCCGAGATCCGTAGTTTCTTGGGTTTGGCGGGTTACTACTGAAGGTTCATCCAAGACTTTTCCAAAATTGCTTCTCCACTAACAAATTTGACCCGGAAGGATGTGAAATTTGTATGGGGTCAAGCTCAGGAGAAGGCGTTCGAAGAACTGAAGACAAGATTGACCCAAGCTCCAGTATTGGCACTACCAGATGGGAGTGAAGACTTAGTGGTTTATTCCGATGCCTCCTACTCGGGGTTGGGGTGTGTATTAATGCAAAGGGGAAAGGTGATAGCCTATGCATCCCGACAGCTGAAAGTTCATGAGGTTAATTACCCTACTCATGACTTGGAGTTAGCAGCTGTGGTTTTCGCGTTGAAGATTTGGCGGAACTATTTATACGGGACGAAGTGCACCATCTTCACGGACCACAAGAGCTTGAAGTACTTCTTCGAGCAGAAGGATCTGAATATGAGGCAGAGACAGTGGTTTGAGCTAATAAAAGACTACGATTGTGAAATCCATTACCACCCGGGCAAAGCCAACGTGGTGGCTGATGCCCTTAGCCGAAAGGAGAGGCCCGAGCCAATTCGGGTGAAGGCGTACCAGCTAATCATGACCTCCGACGTGATGAAACAAGTCAGAGAGTTCCAGGATGAAGCACTGAAAGAGGATCATCTAAACTCTGAACGAATGAGAGGTCTGGTCGTAGAACTGGGTGAAAACACGTGTGGTGCCAAGACTCGACTTGGGCGAGTGTGGATTCCTCGATTCGGGGATCTACGTATGAAGATCATGGATGAAGCCCATAAAACTCGATACTCCATTCATCCCGGTGCTACCAAGATGTACCAAGATATGAAGAAAGATTACTGGTGGCCGGGTATGAAACGTGATGTGGTGGAGTATGTGAGTAAATGCCTCACGTGTTTGCAAGTAAAGGCAGAGCACCAGAAGCCGTATGGAAAGGTTCAACCGTTGGACATACCGGAATGGAAGTGGGAGCACATCACCATGGATTTTATCACAAAGCTGCCACGTACCCCGAAAGGGTATGATACGATCTGGGTGATTGTGGATCGATTGACGAAGAGTGCTCACTTCTTACCGATGCGCGAGACGTATTCGTCCGAAAGGTTGGCCGATCTTTTCATCAAAGAGATTGTGAATCGTCATGGTGTACCGGTGTCGATTGTGTCTGATCGCGACACCCGGTTTACATCCAAATTTTGGAAGAAATTCCACGATCCTATGGGGACGAGGTTGCATATTAGCACGGTTTATCACCCTCAAACTGATGGTCAGTCGGAAAGGACCATTCAGACTTTGGAGGACATGCTCCGAGCATGTGTTATTGACTTCGGGGGAAGCTGGGATGACCACCTACCGTTAGCTGAATTCTCGTACAACAACAGTTATCATGCCAGTATCGGCATGCCACCCAATGAGATGCTATATGGTAGGAGATGGAGGACACCCGTCTGTTGGGGTGAAATTGGTCAGAAAGAATTTGGAAGCGTCGAAGTGGTCGAGGCTACGACTGAAAAGCTCGAAAGAATTAAAGCTTATTATGAAGGCGGCCAAAGACCGACAGAAATCGTATGCCGACAAACGACGCAGGCCGATTGAGTTCCAGGTGGGAGACCGGGTTATGTTAAAGGTCTCACCTTGGAAAGGGATCATTCGATTCCGGAAGAGGGGTAAGTTGAGTCCGCGGTATATAGGCCCTTTCCGAATCATTGCTCGAGTAGGAGAGGTGGCCTATAAGTTGGATCTACCAGATGAACTAAGTGGAATCCACCCGACTTTCCACGTGTCTCATCTGAGGAAATGTTTGGCGGACGATGACATGGTCGTTCCACTGGGGGACATCGAGGTAGACGAACGGCTCAACTATGTAGAGCAACCAGTGGCGATCATCGATCGCAAAGAGAAGAGGTTAAGGAATAAAGTGATTCCCATTGTGCGTGTACAGTGGCGGCACAGGAAGGGATCCGAGTCAACGTGGGAAACTGAAGAAGAAATGAGGCAGCATTACCCACGATTGTTCGAAGAATAACAGGTTTCGGGGACGAAACCTAAAATAAGGGGGGTGGACTTGTAACACCCGAAAGTTTGACTTTTTGGTAGGTTGTGCGACTGAGCCTCAGTCGCCTGGGAATTATGCAACTGGAGCTTCAACCGCATGCTATTCGGCCGATTGAAGCTCAACCGTACGATTGGAGTTCAACCGCCCGAACGAAGGACGAACCGCATGGAACACATGCGACTGGGGTCCAATCGCATGGTGTTCATGCGACGGAAGGTCCAGTCGCCCCTGGAGCAGATGCGATTGAGCAATACCTATAAAAGGGGAGCAGCTCTCATTCTTCTCCCAACACTTACAAATTTCAGTCGGGAAGAGCAGAGAGTGAACGAGAGCAGAGAAAGTAAAGAGGGAAAGTGCTGACCGAGCTCCAGATTTGTCGAGAAGCTAGCCAAATCGAAGCTTATCAACTCCTACCTGTTATTGTGAGTTCTAAGACCCCTCTCTTACACGTTTTTGAATGATTTTGGGGCTGGAATCACATAGAAACCCTATTTTTGAAATAGTGTAAGTTTGACCCATTTGGGTAAATCTTGAGTAATGTGTTTATGGTAAGAATTAGGACTGGTATATGCTTGAACGATGTCCTAGTATGAATCCCTGAGACTTGGGAGGGTCAATTTGGGCTGAAAATGGGCTTATGATGAGTTTGAGTGCGTTGGTTCGCGACTGCTGTTCATGAAGAACTCCAGTCGCTGCCCAGTTAGGGTTATGCGACTGAAGGGCCATTCGGCCGAATGAGGATTAGTTGATGTCCAATCGCACGATTGAGGCTCAGACGCACGATTGAGCCTCAGTCGCACGATAGGCTATGCGATTGGGGGTTTCGGTCGCATAGGTCCAATCGCAGGGTAGTTCAGTCATACGGTTAAGAGTTAGTCGCATATAGCCCAGTCGTATAGTGTCTATTTGTGCGGAAGGAAGTCCAGTCGCACGATTGTATGCCCATTCGTATGATAGCCCAAATCGCACGGTCCAGTCGCATGGAGGACATGCGACTAGGATAGGTTCAGTCGCCCGTATAGGGCTGATGTGAATGTATAGAGAAGTGTATGTATGATGTATGTATGTTAAGTATGATGTGGCCATGATAGATGGTAAATACTGATGATTGGTAATTACCTATGTTCCTTATGTAAATGTATGTTATCTTCTAATAACTTTACGTGAATGAATGAAAGAATGCAACGAATGTATTAAGAACGTAAAGTGAAAGATAATGAAAGAAGGAACATGATGAATGAATGCATGCATTAACGAATGAATGAATGTAAGTAAGGTTTGCAAGCAAATGAAAGGAGGTGCACACCCCTGGCAGGTGTTAGCTCAACGGTGTGCGGGTTAGCTACCCCGAAGGATGCACATCGGGGTCAGTCTTTGTGATTGACCAGAAGTATGTATGGGATCCTTGCCGCTTACCCTAGGTGACTGGATCAGTATTAGTGCACAACGTTCGTGATTGATCATCACAGGTCCAGAACCCGCATTTATGCACAACGTTCGGGGTATAGCATATGGCATTGATCCAGAAGTAAAGTGAAAAGATAAGTGGTGCATGTACCTACCCCAGGTGACTGGATCAGCATTTGTGCACAACGTTTGTGGTTGATTACCACAGGTCCAGCACCAGCAGTATGTATGATGTAAGGGGGTATTGTACATGTCACCGAATGTAAAGAATGTTCGAACCAATGTAACGAATGTATGAATGAATGAAACAAACGTTCGAACAGAAGTAATGAATGAATGTAAAGTATGTACGTATGAAAGTGAACGAGAATGATGAATGGTACACGAATGAATGATTAATGAACGAAGGATGAAGATAATAATAATATTATCTACGTGTACGTAAGATGTGTGAACACATGTATAAAAGAACGGTTAATAAGAGTGAAAATATGTTTCATTATAAAACTAGAACTCACTCAGCAACGCTGACTTTTTATGTGTTTTCCAGTTCGCAGGTACTGTTGCTGAGGATGGCACGAGGCGGCTACTCAGCTCTTTTGGAATGGCATTCTCCATTTGATAATGCTGCAACGTCATGTGTTGTGGGCCCGTAATGCACGCAACACATCATGTTGCATGCAAGTGTGAGATTTCTTAAGAATCCTGATAAACGGGATTACTTAAGGAATCTCCTTTATGATGAAAAAGATATTTTTGAACTTAATATCTTCTATTAGAGGTCACTGTATATGACCTTATGATTGCTGAGCTTCAGCAGCAATCATAGTAAAGCCAGGCAATGTAAGGAAAGCTTGTATTTTGTAATCAAGACAATGATGTAAAAGCTTTTATGATGAAATGAGAATGTATATTTTATCAATTCTGCTGCGTTATTTTATGATCATATACTATATGTATGTATTATGTGCAATGAAGAACCAACAGTAAGGTGCCCGGTGAGCGGGGCCTTACATAAAACTATTCATCGTCTAAATCTCAACAAAAATAAAGGCAATTGTAATCAAAATGTAAAACAAATTAAGTTTGTCAAAGAAGGTGAGAAACCTAAGGTTCAGAAAAATAAGACCACTCCAGGACCATACTCTCCACCACACAAAAGATCGCCCAGTCCTGTAGAATGGAGATCTTGTTTTAGATGTGAAGAACGAGGACATATATCTCCAAATTGTCCCTACTATTAGACACCAAGAAGAAAGGTTGAACTTTTCAAGGTAATAAACCAAGATTTACTAAATCAAGATCAAATACCCCTCCAAAACACCACAGGCAACACAGACAAGCCACTGGCAAAGCTGTGATGACTGAGGTAAAACAAGTTGATGAAAGTAAACCACGGGTTCAAATAATAAACCAATCATCTGTTTATCACAAACAGTCCTTACCCAAAATTGGTCTGTGGAAAGCCAAATCATCAGGTGTGTCTGAGAGTGAGGATAATATAAAGCATGTCGTCTCTCCAACTTCAGAAGAACAATGGGTAGAGTTTTTTATGTGTGATGCCTCTGGGAAACCCAAGCCTATAAAGGCTTGGTTCCCACACCTAAACTAATCATTTCTGTTTTTGTGCGGTTGTCTACAGTGCTATCACTAACACCTGGATTATTGATAGTGGGGCATCCAGCCACATGATCGGGAATTTGTCTCTCCTTTTCAATGTCGAGCAAATCAAAGGGGGACATGTATCTTTTGCTGGAAATAAAGGAGGCTACATCACAGCTCAAGGTGAAGTAGGAAACGGGAAGGTAAAGTTTGATAAAGTGAATTACGTTTAACAACTGGAGAACAATTTACTTTCCGTTTCTCAAATCTGCGATAAGGGATTTAAAGTGATGTTCGATGATAAGAAATGCTGCATTCTGAAGAAGGAATATGTTATCCCTGAGAAGCAAATCTTAATGTCAGCTTCAAGATATAACGGTCTATATGTCTTAGACATGTCAAGAGCTTCTATCACTGAGTCAGTTGCACAGTGTTTCTTGTCAAAAGCCACAAAGAAGGAGTCCATATCTTGGCATAGGAGAATGGGACATATAAATCCACATAGATGAATAATTTGGTTCAAAACAATCTGGTTGAAGGAGTTACAGTTAAAATTTTCAGCTTCCAGATTTCTGTATATCATGCAAGAAAGGGAAACCGACCAAGAAATCTCACAAATAAAAGAAAGTTCATTCAATTAAGATGCCTCTGGAGCTCCTACACATGGACCTGTTTGGTCCTGTCAGTACTAAAAGCATAGCTGGAGACTGGTACTGTTTTATGGTCACTGATGATTATTCAAGATTTTCATGGGTCATGTTTCTTCAGTCAAAATGAGAGACATTTGAATCATTCAAGGTATTAGTCACTACACTGGAGTCTCTGTACAAGTTGAAAGTGAGGAAAATTCATTCAAAAAATGACACGGAATTCAAGAATCAGTGGATGGATGCCTTTTGCAAAGAGAAGGAGATTGTTCATCAATTCTCTTCTGCTTATACTCCACAGATCAACGGAGTTGCTGAACACAAAAATCGAAGCCTGATTGAAGCTGCAAGGATGATGTTGGCAGATTCAAAACTGCCTGTTCAATTCTGGAATGAAGTTGTTACTAATGCATGCTACACTCGTAATCAAGTTTTGGTGGTCAAGCGTCATGGAAAAACCTGCTATGAGTTACTTCAACAACGTAAACCGAATCTGGAGTATCTCGAACCATTTGGAGCTCCTTGCATGTTGCTGAAGAAAACTCAGACTGGAAAGTTTAATGAAAAAGCAGATGAAGGCATTTTTCTTGGATACAATATACCTGACAAACGGGTGTATAACAACTCGACAGGTCAAGTTGAATGTGGTGCAATGTAGACGTTCAACGATACACCACCCCTCTTGCTGGGAAAGGTCCATCATCGTTCTTTGATTATGATGGATTCTTCAAATCATTTAATCTTCCGCCAGAATATTCTGACAATGATATTACTGCTCAAATGATGTATGACGTTCTGAACACTCCAAATCTAAACTCCACCACTACAGCTCCAGTTACTGGTACTTCTAGGTCCTCAGGGATAGATCTAGAAGTAAGTGATCACTCCTTAGACGATGAGAAAGCAGCAAATATGGAGCACGGCAGCCTAAGTGATAGTACAACCGTATTTGAAAATGATTCGACTGAATCCTCTAATACAAGACAACAAACAGTCATAGATGATGAACCAGTGATCACAAACTTGGAAAATGAAGTGGTTTGTAACACCCGTAAATTCTTTTAAAGAAATAAAAGAATGAAAAAGAAAGAAAAGGAGAGAAAATAAAGGTCAACTAAAAAGGAGGGACCAAAAGTGCCAAATGGACAAAGTTATTATTTATTTTGTACAAAAAGGGAGGCATGGCCGCCCATGTTGCCTGCATTTCCTATCATTTGATATTTTTAGAGAGAGAAAGCACAAAAGCAGAGAAAACTTTCGGATTTTGAAGAACAAGAAGAAGAGTTCGATTTTTAGGTAAGGTTTAATGTTTTTGTTGGTTGTTCTTGGCTAAATTAGCCTCGGTTATGTGCTTATGTGTGTGTATATGTGTTTGAATGCGTGTTTAAAGGATTCCTAGGTGTTAGAACGAGTTGAGAAGGTTCGGGTTGAAGAGTGTAAATTCGAAGCAGACGACTAAGGTGAGTTCTAGACCCCTTTTTACTGGTTTTTAAATGTTTGGGGCTGGAAAATGCATGCAAATATATTTTTATAAAGTTTGGGTTAAAAACCCGTATGATATGAATGTATGTATGTTTATGTTTATGTTAGATTTATGCCTAGAATCATGTGTATGTGTTTAGTACTAGGCAATCTGATGTTTGGGACTGGAATTATGAATTAGACATATGAGTAGGATGCTAATGTGTCTGAATATGGGACTTAGAATAAATAAGCAAAAGTTGATGTGTCCACCAGTGCTCATACGACCAACAGTGGTCGTATGATCAGGATTTTTCTAAGTGTTGATGAGTCTAATAGGACTCATACGACCAACAGTGGTCGTATGAATATGTGAAATTTTCTAAGTCTGAGGCCCACAGGACTCATACGACCAACAGTGGTCGTATGATCATGATGAAAAGTTCTAAGTGTGGACTCATACGACCAACAGTGGTCGTATGATCCAAATATGTTCCTAAGTCCAGGGGTGGTACGACCAGCAGTGGTCATGCGACCAACAGTGTGGTCGTATGACCAGTTGATAATTCTAAGTGTTGAGTGAAAAGTCCAGCAGTTCTCATACGACTAATAGTGCTCATACGCCCAGAGGCTTATACGACCAATAGTGCTAAAACGCCTAGAACACTTAGCATTTTCAGGAATTTCCAGTAAAGTTCGAAGTTCGAGGTTTGACCAGGGTTGACTAGGGTTAATAAATGATGATGTCTCATGCATATAATGATGAGTATGATTAACCCTAATTGTTACTAATATTATTATTAGTATATTACTGTTAACAATATTATTAAAATATTGTTAAGTAAGGTATGATGCTATGTATGATGATGAATGCATGATGATGAATGTATGATGATGAATGCATGATGATGAACGTATGATGAGTATGTATAATGTGTGTTCCTGATAATTTTGTATGCTTATCTTTCTGAAACTTTACGAATAACGAGAAATGAATTAATGAAGTATTATGTATCGTAAAGTGAAAGATAATGAAAGAGGAACATGATGACGAATGCATGTATTAACGAATGAACGAAATGAAGAATGATGATGAATACATGCATTAATGAACGAATGAATTATGTCTTGCAAGCATTGAATAACGCGATTGGTCCTTCTATGTGATTGACCATGTTCATGGTACCACTACCGCTTACCTCTAGTACCGGGCATACGCTCCCGTCATATGTTGATTACGGTCCGGTAGCTAAGACTGATCTAGTACCGGGCATACGCTCCCGTCATATGTTGACTACGGCCCAGTAGCTAGGATTGATTGGGGTGTAGCATATGGTATTGGTACAATTAACCTTTCAATGCGTGCAAGTAAGTATGAACGGGATTCTTGTCATTCGACCACAGTAATCATAGCCGAGTGCTATGAAGTGGGTAAAGTCTGACAGAATCCATACGAGAAGTTAAAGACAATGATGAATAACGAATGATGAAGATAATAATAAATATTATCTATGTGTACGTAGGATGTATGAACGCATGAACGAAAGGATACTTTTAAATAAGTAAAAGTATGTTTTAATACAAAACTAGAACTCACTCAGCAACGCTGACTTTTATGTATTTTCCAGTTGGCAGGTAGTGTTGCTGAGGATGGCACGAGGCGGCTACTCAGCTTTATTTTGGGATGGCATTCTTTTGTTAATGTTTTTGTATTGTAATGCAAACAAATGATATTTTGTAACAGGTGTTGTATTACTTTGCAAAAGCATTTTTAGTAAAATTTAAAGTTTCCGCTGCATGGTTTTTATTAAGTTATATTAAATGTATGTTTTATGGGTAATGACGACCAACTGTGAGGTGCCCGGGAACGGGGCCTTACAAGTTGGTATCAGAGCCAAAGTTTAAGTGAAATGGGTAAAATTTTTAGAATAAACCTAAGACTTAAACTGAGAATGGGACAGGGAAAATGGGAATGCCATCTGAGTAGCTGCGTGCCATCAGGTATTTTCTTGAAAGTTAACCAGTGTTACGTGTGCATGTTATGTGTTTATGTGTACTGTTAGACTTAGATACTAATGTAGTCAGGACAGGTAATGCTCGGGGTGTGAAGAGTGGAGTAAGTGGCTAATCACAACTGGCCACTGTAATTAGGGACTTACTATACTTGACATAAACTGAGCTATTTCCTTGAATGACCGTGTTGGTGTTTAAATCTTTCAGTGTGATAGAAGATGGTTGGTGGTAGATCATCAAAAGCCCCAATTGGTGGAGGCAGTGGCGGAAGTGGTACGGAACCACGAGTCACAAGAGGTAGGCCTAGAAAAGAGAAGAAGGTTCCCGAAGGACCTAATACTACTCCCTCGGGGGGAGTGGACGAGAGTGATGATTTTAGGGCCTCGGTGAAAGAGGCAGTTGTTGAGGAGGTGCACCAGGTTATGCAGACGATCCTACCGTCTGTAATGACAGAAGTGTTAAAGGCAGTACGTGAAGACGACAGACGAGGGAGGAATCGGTCCTCGGGTAGACAACAACAGGAGGAAACAGAAACGGTGCTATCTGATGATGACGAGGAAGAAGAACAGTTACGGGAGACCGCCCGGGGTTGTAACTATGGGGCATTCATGAGGTGCAAACCCCCAACTTTTGATGGGTCTGGTACTGCTACTGATGCTCACCAATGGGTGATGGAAATGGAAGCTGTCCTCGATATTAGTGATTGCCAGGAGGACAAGAAGGTGAAGTTTGCTACCCACTCTTTCACAGGGTCGGCCTTATGCTGGTGGAAGAATATAGTCCAAGCCGAGGGTAGCAGGGCTATAGGGAAGATGAAATGGGCTGAGTTGAAAAGGCTGGTGATCGAGGAATTCAGTCCTCGTCGGGAAATGGATAGAATAGAAAGGGAGTTCCTGCAGCTGGAGGCGGGGACGATGACCCACCGACAATATACCACCAAGTTTAACGAATTGGCGTTGTTGGTGCCGGAGCAGGTGACGCCGGTGTCTCGAAAGATCAACCGGTATATTCAAGGACTGCCGGCTGAAATTCGTTGGCACTTGATTTCTGCCCGACCAAGCACTTTCAGGTCGGCAGTGGACTTGGCGGGAAGGTTATTCGATGAACGTGCTGCTTTGGTGAAGGCTGAGGGAAGCAAGAAAGGGAGTGGAGAGAAGAACTGGCAAGGGAAGAGATTTGGTCGGGGTGATACTTCGACAAACAACAAGAAAGCAAGGGTGGATGACCGCCGAGTGGTCGTGTCTGGAGCTGGGGTGAGGAAGTGTGGTAAGTGTGGAAGAGAGCACTCAGGGGAGTGCAAGTGGGGATCTAATCTCTGCTTTAAGTGCGGAAGGACAGGGCACATATCGAAAGATTGTCGGACGGGCAAGTGCTTTAACTGTGGAGAAAGTGGCCACATGAGCAAGGACTGCAAGAAGCCGAGGGCTGAGGGCTCAGGAGAGAAGAAGACGGGGGGAGAAGCACCGAGGGCAAAGGCTAGGGCGTTCACGATGACGCAGGAAGAGGCTAGGACGGACCCCGATGTGGTGTCAGGTACGTTTCTAGTAAACCAAACTCTTGCTTCTGTGTTATTTGACTCTGGTGCTAGTAGGAGTTTCATTTCTGCCACTTTCTGTGCTAAATTGCCTGTTTGTAGTAAATGTATTAGTGAGCCTTTTTATGTAGAAACTGCTATTGGTAAGTCCACTAGGGTTACGGATGTGATAGAGGGCTGTACCATAGAATTAGAGGGCCATAGGTTTGCTGCCATGTTACATGTGATGCCTCTAGGAGGATTTGATGTAGTGTTAGGGATGGACTGGTTAGCAACCTACGAAGCGAATATCGTGTGCCGGAAGAAGATGATTAGACTGACGGCGACCGACGGGAGTCCGGTGACGATTTATGGCGATCGGGTTACGACGATTCCGAAGGTGATCTCGATGGCGGTGGCGGGAAAGTGTATGAGGCGCGGATGTAGCGCCTACTTATGTTATGTAAAGAACGTAGAGACGCCAGCACCACAGCTATGCGATGTGCCAGTGGTGTGTGACTTTCCAGATGTGTTTCCCGAAGACTTATCGGGTTTGCCACCTGACTGAGAGATCCAATTCCAGATCGACCTGATACCGGGTGCCCAACCTGTCGCAAAAGCACCGTATCGCTTGGCTCCGACGGAGATGAAAGAATTGATGGATCAGTTGCAGGAGCTGCTGGATAAGGGGTTTATTCGACCGAGTATCTCACCTTGGGGTGCTCCGGTTCTGTTCGTAAAGAAGAAGGATGGTAGTATGCGGATGTGCATCGACTACCGCGAGCTGAATAAGCTGACGGTGAAGAACAGATACCCCTTACCAAGAATCGATGACTTGTTTGATCAGCTCCAGGGTGCCAGTTGGTTCTCGAGGATAGATCTTCGATCTGGCTACCATCAATTAAAGGTGAAGGAACAAGATATTCCTAAAACAGCCTTTCGTACGCGCTATGCTCACTACGAGTTTCTTGTCATGTCTTTTGGGTTGACCAATGCGCCGGCTGCTTTTATGGATTTGATGAACCGAGTGTGCCGACCAATGTTGGATAAATCAGTAATTGTATTCATCGATGATATTTTGATTTATTCAAGAAGTGAAAAAGAGCATGCCGGGCATATTCGGGAAGTGTTGGAAACGTTGAGAAGGGAGAAATTGTACGCCAAATTCTCCAAGTGCGCCTTTTGGTTACGCGAGGTGCAATTTCTGGGTCACGTAGTGAATGCAGAAGGAATAATGGTGGACCCAGCAAAGGTTGAGGCTGTGATGCAATGGAAATCACCAAAGACGCCATCCGAGATTCGTAGCTTCTTGGGATTGGCGGGCTATTATAGAAGATTTATTCAAGACTTTTCAAAGATCGCCTCACCTTTGACAAAATTGACTCGTAAGGACGTAAAATTCGTGTGGGGTCGAGAGCAGGAGACGGCTTTTGAGGAGTTGAAGGCAAGACTAACACAAGCTCCTGTCTTGACTTTGCCTGAGGAAGTGAAGACTTAGTGGTCTATTCGGATGCATCTTATTCTGGGCTAGGTTGTGTGTTGATGCAACGTGGAAAGGTGATAGCCTACGCATCTCGACAGCTGAAGACCCACGAAGTCAACTATCCCACGCACGATCTAGAATTAGCTGCGGTGGTTTTTGTATTGAAGATATGGCGGCACTATCTATACGGGACGAAGTGCACTATCTTCACAGACCACAAAAGTTTGAAGTATTTCTTCGAGCAGAAGGATCTCAACATGAGGCAGAGGCGGTGGTTGGAACTGATAAAAGATTATGATTGTGAGATCCATTACCACCCGGGCAAAGCCAATGTGGTGGCTGATGCCCTTAGCCGAAAAGAAAGGCCTGAGCCGATCCGGGTGAAGGCTTATCAGTTGATCATGACCTCCGACGTGATGACACAGGTTAAGGAGTTTCAAGATGAGGCTTTGAAAGAAGATCGTCTTAACTCCGAAAGGATGAGAGGTCTAGTGACGGAGTTGGGTGAGAACACTCTAGGTGTTAAGACCCGATTTGGGCGAATGTGGATTCCTCGATACGGGGATCTACGTAGTAGAATTATGGATGAGGCCCATAAGACACGATACTCCATTCACCCCGGTGCTACCAAAATGTACCACGATATGAAGAAAGACTACTGGTGGCCGGGCATGAAACGCGACGTAGTGGAGTACGTAAGTAAGTGCTTGACTTGCTTACAAGTGAAGGCGGAACACCAGAAGCCCTACGGGAAGATCCAACCATTGGATATACCCGAATGGAAGTGGGAACACATCACCATGGACTTCATCACGAAGTTACCGCGTACCCCGAAAGGGTATGATGCTATATGGGTGATAGTTGATCGATTGACGAAGAGTGCCCACTTCCTACCGATCCGCGAGACGTATTCATCTGAAGGATTGGCGGATCTATTCATTAAAGAAATTGTAGCTCGTCATGGCGTACCGGTGTCTATTGTGTCTGACCGTGACACCCGGTTTACCTCCAAGTTTTGGAAGAGATTTCATGATGCGATGGGGACGAGGTTACACATTAGTACAGCATATCACCCTCAGACAGACGGTCAGTCTGAGAGGACGATCCAAACACTCGAAGACATGCTTCGGGCGTGCGTGATCGACTTTGGAGGAAGTTGGGACAACCACCTGCCGTTAGCGGAATTCTCGTACAATAATAGTTATCACGCCAGCATTGGCATGCCACCTTACGAGATGCTATACGGGAGGAGGTGTAGGACGCCCGTGTGTTGGGGAGACATAGGGCAGAAAGAGTTAGGAGGTGTTGAGGTGATCGAAGCTACGACTGAGAAATTAGAAAAGATCAAAGCCTTCATGAAGGCGGCGAAAGATAGGCAAAAGTCGTATGCTGACAAGAGGCGGAGGCCGATAGAGTTCAAGGTTGGTGACCGAGTTATGTTGAAGGTCTCACCTTGGAAAGGAATCATTAGATTCAGGAAACGAGGTAAGCTAAGCCCGAGATACATAGGACCTTTCCGAATTACCGCACGAGTAGGAGAGGTGGCCTATCGACTTGAACTGCCAGATGAGTTAAGTGGAATTCATCCCACATTCCATGTATCTCATCTGAGGAAGTGCTTAGCTGATGAAGACATGGTTGTACCACTGGAGGATATTGAAGTAGATGAACGGCTAAACTACGTGGAGCAACCAGTGGGAATCATTGATCGTAAAGAAAAGAGGTTGAGGAATAAAGTGGTTCCTCTTGTGCGTGTACAGTGGAAGCACAGGAAGGGATCCGAGTCTACGTGGGAGACTGAAGAAGAAATGAGACAACACTACCCACACCTGTTTGAGGAATAACAGGTTTCGGGGACGAAACCTATATAAGGGGGGTGGACTTGTAACACCCGTAAATTCTTTTAAAGAAATAAAAGAATGAAAAAGAAAGAAAAGGAGAGAAAATAAAGGTCAACTAAAAAGGAGGGACCAAAAGTGCCAAATGGACAAAGTTATTATTTATTTTGTACAAAAAGGGAGGCATGGCCGCCCATGTTGCCTGCATTTCCTATCATTTGATATTTTTAGAGAGAGAAAGCACAAAAGCAGAGAAAACTTTCGGATTTTGAAGAACAAGAAGAAGAGTTCGATTTTTAGGTAAGGTTTAATGTTTTTTTGGTTGTTCTTGGCTAAATTAGCCTCGGTTATGTGCTTATGTGTGTGTATATGTGTTTGAATGCGTGTTTAAAGGATTCCTAGGTGTTAGAACGAGTTGAGAAGGTTCGGGTTGAAGAGTGTAAATTCGAAGCAGACGACTAAGGTGAGTTCTAGACCCCTTTTTACTGGTTTTTAAATGTTTAGGGCTGGAAAATGCATGCAAATATATTTTTATAAAGTTTATGATATGAATGTATGTATGTTTATGTTTATGTTAGATTTATGCCTAGAATCATGTGTATGTGTTTAGTACTAGGCAATCTGATGTTTGGGACTGGAATTATGAATTAGACATATGAGTAGGATGCTAATGTGTCTGAATATGGGACTTAGAATAAATAAGCAAAAGTTGATGTGTCCACCAGTGCTCATACGACCAACAGTGGTCGTATGATCAGGATTTTTCTAAGTGTTGATGAGTCTAATAGGACTCATACGACCAACAGTGGTCGTATGAATATGTGAAATTTTCTAAGTCTGAGGCCCACAGGACTCATACGACCAACAGTGGTCGTATGATCATGATGAAAAGTTCTAAGTGTGGACTCATACGACCAACAGTGGTCGTATGATCCAAATATGTTCCTAAGTCCAGGGGTGGTACGACCAGCAGTGGTCATGCGACCAACAGTGTGGTCGTATGACCAGTTGATAATTCTAAGTGTTGAGTGAAAAGTCCAGCAGTTCTCATACGACTAATAGTGCTCATACGCCCAGAGGCTTATACGACCAATAGTGCTAAAACGCCTAGAACACTTAGCATTTTCAGGAATTTCCAGTAAAGTTCGAAGTTCGAGGTTTGACCAGGGTTGACTAGGGTTAATAAATGATGATGTCTCATGCATATAATGATGAGTATGATTAACCCTAATTGTTACTAATATTATTATTAGTATATTACTGTTAACAATATTATTAAAATATTGTTAAGTAAGGTATGATGCTATGTATGATGATGAATGCATGATGATGAATGTATGATGATGAATGCATGATGATGAACGTATGATGAGTATGTATAATGTGTGTTCCTGATAATTTTGTATGCTTATCTTTCTGAAACTTTACGAATAACGAGAAATGAATTAATGAAGTATTATGTATCGTAAAGTGAAAGATAATGAAAGAGGAACATGATGACGAATGCATGTATTAACGAATGAACGAAATGAAGAATGATGATGAATACATGCATTAATGAACGAATGAATTATGTCTTGCAAGCATTGAATAACGCGATTGGTCCTTCTATGTGATTGACCATGTTCATGGTACCACTACCGCTTACCTCTAGTACCGGGCATACGCTCCCGTCATATGTTGATTACGGCCCGGTAGCTAAGACTGATCTAGTACCGGGCATACGCTCCCGTCATATGTTGACTACGGCCCGGTAGCTAGGATTGATTGGGGTGTAGCATATGGTATTGGTACAATTAACCTTTCAATGCGTGCAAGTAAGTATGAACGGGATTCTTGTCATTCGACCACAGTAATCATAGCCGAGTGCTATGAAGTGGGTAAAGTCTGACAGAATCCATACGAGAAGTTAAAGACAATGATGAATAACGAATGATGAAGATAATAATAAATATTATCTATGTGTACGTAGGATGTATGAACGCATGAACGAAAGGATACTTTTAAATAAGTAAAAGTATGTTTTAATACAAAACTAGAACTCACTCAGCAACGCTGACTTTTATGTATTTTCCAGTTGGCAGGTAGTGTTGCTGAGGATGGCACGAGGCGGCTACTCAGCTTTATTTTGGGATGGCATTCTTTTGTTAATGTTTTTGTATTGTAATGCAAACAAATGATATTTTGTAACAGGTGTTGTATTACTTTGCAAAAGCATTTTTAGTAAAATTTAAAGTTTCCGCTGCATGGTTTTTATTAAGTTATATTAAATGTATGTTTTATGGGTAATGACGACCAACTGTGAGGTGCCCGGGAACGGGGCCTTACATGGTTGTTCCCATAACACCTATGTCTCAGATCAGTATAAATCGTCCCCAGGAAAACATCATCGGGGATCTTCTCTCCGAGGTACAGACAAGAAATCAACTGTACACTACTGACTATGCAGCTGTGATGGAAAAGGGATATGTGCATGATGGGGCATACAAATGTTTTGTTTCTCAAGTTGAGCCGATGTATGTAAGTGATGCCTTGAAAGATGAGGCATGGGTTAATGCGATGAGAAGAACTTCTACAGTTTAAGAAGCTAGGTGTTTGGACGCTAGTGGACAGGCCAAAGGGGGCCAAGGTTATCGGAACGAAATGGGTTCTTCGGTGAAAGAAAGATGACCAAGGAGTCATTATCAGAAACAAAGCACGATTAGTGGTTTAAGGATTCAGACAAGTCGAAGGTGTGGACTACAATGAAGATTTTGCACTAGTGGCTAGGATGGAAGCAAGTAGGATCTTGCTAGCTTATGCATCCTACATGAAGATCAAGGTCCACCAGCTGGATGTGAAAAGGGCTTTTCTTCATGATGACATCCGTAAAACATTATACGTCAATCAACCCGAGGGATTTGAAGATCCTTATCATCGAGACGGGGTATCTAAATTAGACAAAGCTTTGTATGGCTTACATCAAGCCCTGCGAGTTTGGTATGAAAAACTCTCCACACATCTGTTGAAACATGATTTTCGAAGGGGAGTAATTGACTGCATGTTGTTCATAAAAGAAAAGGATGGTGATTTGATGATGGTTCAGATATATGTGGACGACAAAAATCTTCGGTTCCTAAAATGAAGATTTATGCAAAGAATTTGAAGCAGTGATGAAAGCCGAATTTGAAATGAGTGCAATGGGAGAAATGAAGTTCTTTCTGGGATTACAGGTGGATCAGACACCTACTGACATCTTTCTGCATCAGACTAAGTATGTTGGAGATATTCTAAGTCGGTTTGACATGGAAAATGTCACTGTTGCCGGTACCCCTCTTGCCACGAACCACGATGTAGCACCTGATGAAAATGGGGATATTATGGATGCCACCCTGTATCGTGGGATGATCAGATCTCTTATGTATCTCATGTCTTCTTATCCTGATATCATGTATGCCACATGTCTTTGCTCAAGATATCAGTCAAAACCAAATGTAAATCATCTCATTGGAGTGAAATGGATTTTTCATTATCTGAAGGGTACACCTACACTAGGGTTATGGTATCCTTATGATGATGACTTTGAACTTACAGCATATAGTGACTCGGACTATGGAGGCTGTAAAATGAACTATAATTCAACATCTGCGGGGTGTCAATTCTTTAGAAGGAGGTTAGTTACATGGCAATGCAAGAAGCAGACTTCGGTCGCTCTATCAACATGTGAGGCTGAATATGTTGCTGTTGCAAGCTACTGTTCTCAAATCATTTGGATTCAACAGCAAATGCGGGACTATGGTTTGCAATTTAATAACACTCCTATTTTTGTTAATAATTCTGCTGTCATAGCTGTCACTAAAAATCCAGTACAACATCCTAAAACTAAACACATCGGAATAAAGTATCACTTCATACGTGACTGTTTTAAAAAACATTTAATCGATGTGATTAAAATTAACACGGATTATCAGAGCAGCGACCTCTATACAAAACCATTTGATAAACCAAGATTTTATTATCTATTAGAGGTTAACGGCGTCAAAAAAAAGTTGTGATTCCTGAGGAATCAAGTTAGTAGTCAGACACAGTGTCTTCAGTCTTTTTTAAATTTTTCTTTTAATGTTATTTTCTTTTATTTATTTTCTCGCATCTAAAAACATTAAAATCACAAAAAGATTTCCTATTTTAATATTTTACGGGGAGAATTTCTGGGAAAAAAAGAGGAGGGGAGAAAAGGGTAGGTAAGATGATAGACAAAAACAACAACTCTAAGAAAGCAATTCAAGATTATGGAAAATGATTGTACACAGGCATCGAATTATTTGGGACACCAAAAACATTTTCCTTTCTGAATTTTTTTGATAAATTTAAAATCATAGAATCTGATAAATCTGAGATGTCAACGCCAAATGAGTTGAAAAATGATAGTAAGCTAGTCTGTTATCGTGGTTACATGAAGAAAGTAGATCTAAGGGGTTGCTAGTCTATTATATGATGTGTCGGTAGATTCAATACAATAGACTAGTAGACATCATTGGTGACTCACATAAAGTAAATCAATCAACAAGTTGTGGTCTCCCATTGTATCCCTAGTCTGCATAATCAATCAAGTTCCAATAAGGGATGAGGAGCAAATGAAAGCCACAAATGTGTGCAAACGACCCAAAACAGAGCATTGCATATGAAAAATGTCATAAAGCATCAGAATGAGACCTAAATGTAATCAAGTTGATGACAAATGTCATCGCTTCATTAAATAACAAATCGTATTGCTCTAATAAGACGATAGGTCTTGCGACTCTATGCTGTGCGATGGCACTGACCTGAGGCCCGGCATAACCTATATGTTCTAAGAATTCGTTGTTTTTTGTGCCTCTCTGTTGTGTGATGGCACTGGCCTGAGGCTTTTCATCTCTTTGAAAGCTCTTATAACAGTCTCTTCTTGACCACATGACCGCTCAAAAATCTCCTGAGGAAGATTGATTACTATATACCAGTGGGATCCACAAATGCTTGTAGATCTAATTCACTTAAAAATCACTGATGTATGTTAAAAATCTGTGTGTGAATATAAGTGGACAAACATACTGACAATTGTCGTGATTGTATCTCTTGATGTTCAAAATCAAAGTGTGCTACATAACTGTTCTAGCATGATTTCCTGTTGGTGTTGTCGACTCTTAAATGAAAGAGATTCTGTAAATTGTACATAAAATGTTTTCTGCCATATATATATATTTACAAAAAGTTCCAAATAATTGAGTTTTTGCTTGTATGATTCCATATGAATCATTCTTGAAATGAAGTAAATGCCTTAAGTTGTTCTGCTCAGGGGGAGAAATCGTTCAATGGATGTTAAACTAACTTCAACCCTCCTCAAAAAAATCACAAAATTATGTCTTATTTCAGTTTTATTTCAAGTTTCTTTTTATGTTCCAGTTATGTGTGCAATGTGTCAACGTCGGACTATGTAACAAGATTCAACTCCGTGAAACTCACAAAATTGAACCGAATCTTAACTGTGAAAAGCGTGTTTCTGAAAGATAAAATGGGATCACGTCTGAGGTGATCAAAGGATAAAAAGGATCACGTCTGAGGTGATCAAAGGATAAAAAGGTCATGTCTGAGATGATCGATAGACAAGAAAGTTATATTTGTAATAACTAAGTGTAAAACAAAGCCTGACTAAGTCAAACTCATGAGTATCGCCCAGTCGCACGACTGAACCATGAGTATGGCCCAGTCATACGATTGAACCATGAGTATGGCCCATTCACACGATTGGATCAGGAGTATAGGCCAATCTCACGACCGGATCAAAAGCGAGACCCAATCGCACGATTGGAAGCATGAGTATGAACCAGTCGCACGACTGGACACCAGTTGCACGAATGGAACATATGATTAGGTCCAGTCGCACGACTGAAATCCCTGAGGGTATAAATAGAGGTCAGTCGGTCTTGACCCGTTCACCTGTTTTAAAATCTCTAAAAATACCGGTAAACGAGTGGCACCTTTTTCAAAAATATCTATGTGATCTAGACTTCTTGCGCATTCACTAACTTTTCACCGCTTGATTACACGTAGTTGGAGGATAAAATCATGTTACATTGAGTACATAATCGGTTCTTACTCTAACTTGTGTGATTTTTATAAAAACCGAGAATGGATCCATCAAAATAACCACAAAAAGAGTATCTAAATCATATTAAACAATACCCAGTGCTTTGTCGGGATGAGACGCATCTAAAGACACCTTAAACACACGGTTTTGATGACTAATTGACCAAAATCAATATTTCGGGAACACTAACCGTCTGTACACGATTGGACATCCGGATGAATTTCAATCGCACAATTGAACTGTTCGCACAATTCAATCGCACGATTGAACCAATCGGTGCTTCAGTCGCACGAACAAATCAATCGGATGTCTAAATGTGCGATTAAGCTCAATCGCACGCTCATTCGTATGACTAAGTTCACTCGTATTAGTCAATTCGTACAATTGAACCGGCTGCATATGATTAGTTTCAAAGTCAAGTAATCTTATGTATTAAACTGATCTAATGTGTTGATTGGGTGTTTGTCTCTTATGTTACAGTGAAATGGCAGAGCGGTGGACGGTGAGCACCAAGCATAACATCTATGCTTACCTGAACATGACCTCAAGGAATGCAGTTGAGTTCGTGGGAATTATTGAGTTCCTAAAGCGATCTAGGATTCACAGAGCTATCTCTATAGCATGCACACCATACAGATCCCTACAGCAAGCATTCTGGGATAATGTTGTGGTGGATCGCTCAATTGAGCCTTATCGCATCCGGAGCTCGATTTTCGGCAAGGCCATTGATATTGGTGAAGACGATATACGTAGGGTATTGGGCTTGGGTGACGATGAGGATCATCCAACAAAACTACATCCCTTAGTCGTGCATGGATGTTTTCTGAGGATTAAGTACTCCGGTGACATCAATGCCAAAGTACTTAACAAGAGCAACATGTGCCCGCCCTTCAAGTACCTAGCCCACGTGATTCTCAAGTGCATTGCTTCACGTTAAGGTGGATTCGAAGAGCTCAGTGATCAAATCCAGAATGAATTTGTGGCACTAGTTCTGAACCATCCGTTCAGCTTCTCTAAGATGTTCTTCAACTACTGGAGGGAGAACATCGAGATGAAAGGGAAAGAAAGCTTCTGCATGTATCCACGTTTCCTCCAGATGATTATCGATAAGAAGCTTCCCAACTTGCCAAAGCACAAAGATGACGAGATCATTCTCGAGGTGATGGATGACACTACACTGGGAAGGATGAAAGTCTACAGGGGAAAGCCACAGAATCCCCCAGTTTGATGATTATTTGGGCATTTGGCTAGGGCAGACTATGTTGCCCCAAAGGGAAAGAGATGGCGTCACGAGGATAGTGATTCTGACGTTGAGGACGTAGTGATCCCTGATGATGATCAGGATGATGATGATGATGACCATGATAAAGGTCAATGAGGTGGTGGTGAAGGATCACACCAATCACGATCTGCTGAGACATTCACTACAGAACCACCTTGATAGGATTAATTAGAGCAATCTGTATCAATTATATGAACAATTCAAAGCAAAATACAATCTATTGTAATCAAATCATGCAAAATCAACAAAATTCATATTTCATTGATTTTGCATGATTTGATTACAATAGATTGTATTTTGCTTTGAATTGTTCATATAATTGATACAGATTGCTCTAATTGATCCTATCAATTGGTATCAGAGCTTTCGGTTGAGTGTTTTTGAAGGTTCTGTCGAAGATAGAAACTTCAAAAATCCACTGAAATCTGTAATCAATTGACAATTCAAGTGAAATATTGTGAGTCGAAGCTGTGTTTCATCATCTGAAACATGTTTTGAATCACAAATTGCAGTTTATCTCATAAAAATCGAGTGAATTAGTGAAAAATAGTTCGAATAAGTGTTCTTGAGTGTTCGACTTTGAATCTCTAAAATTCATCGAAATCTGTTGATAATTACTGAAATTGAGGTTATAGGATTGATTATCGGTATAATCATGAACTAGTTGTGAAATTTCAGCTCAATTCATCAACAACTGAAGGATTTTGAGATTTCTGAGTTCGTTAAATTCATAAGAATCTGATGAATGTGTCGTATTAGGGCTGAAAAACACTTAAATTTGCCTAAGTGTTCAGTCATTTGAGAACTGTTTAGTCGTTTGAGAACTGTGTAGTCGTATTACCCCTGGTCGTATTACCACTGTGTAGTCATATTACCACTGTGGTAGTCACTGGTTGGACATACTACCACTGTATAGTCGTATTACCTCTAGTCGTATTACCACTGTGGAGTCGTATTACCAGAGTTTAACTTGGACATATCAACACTGTGTGGTCGTATAACTACTGTGTGGACATACAACCACTGTGCGATTGGAAATTTTCTAAGGCATTCCCTTAGACATATCAGCTGGTCGTTTTACACTGTTGAGATGTTTTACACTGTTGAGACGTATCACCACTGTTCGGACATATCAGCCTTGACACTTGGAAATTTTTCATAAAATTTCAAAAATCCAAAAATATTTTTTTAAGTTTTTTTCTTAATTCAAAAGCTTAGAAAATGGTGAAATTAGAAGATTCTGAGAACAGAGTTCCAAAACTTAAAAACAGAGCTGATTTTAAAAACTGGTCTCTTAGACTGAAACATCATTTGAATTCCATAGACACAGATCTGTGGAAATCAATTGAAAAGGGACCATACATTCCTGTGACTACTGATGGTCCAGACAGAGGATTTGTGTATACAAAAGATACACAAGAGCCATATCCAGAAGATAACCTTCATGGAGAAGACTTAAAGAGGGTGAAAAATGATGTTAAAGCCTATTCTCTCATGTGCAAAGGGTTACCTTTGGAAGTATTATCCAGACTTGAAAACTACCAAACTGGATATACAATGTATAAAGCTCTGAAGATCATATGTGAAGGAGGGAAAGAAATCCAAGATCTGAAAAAGCAAAAACTGAAAAGGCAATTGGAACTATTTGAGCACATCTCAGGAGAAACAATAAATCAAATGATGAATAGGTTTGTGCAATTAATCACAGAAATGTCTAATTTGGGAATCAAGAATGATCTTGAGGACCTAAACAACAGACTTCTGAATGCACTACCATTTTCTTGGAAACAAACTGTTACTTTGTTGAAACATACTGAAAAGTTTCCAATGGATCTTGATCTACTCATTGCTAAAATTGAATCTGTAGAGATTGATGAGAGCTCAAGAAATAATGATAGACATGCATCAACAACTCAGTATAAGTATGTTGCCTCACCAGCAAATACTGTAGAGAATGCATTTCTGGCTAAAGACCAAACAACTCCTGAAGATGAAGGTGATCTGTTTGTGGGAGCAGGATTCTTCACCAGTACACCTGCTTACTCCACTCAACCACAACCACAGTCTTCACCTAAAGCTCAAATGCCTAAACCTTCAACTGAGATGCCATCTTCCTCAAACTCTCCCAATCCAAGTAAAGTGAAAGATGTGATCAACACTCTTTTACAAGATGAAGAGTCAAAAACTGCTTTCACTGCTTTCATGGCAAGCTTTCAAGCTTATCAAGGCAGTCATCTGACTCAAATGGAGCTAGTTTTACAAGATTTGTTTGAAATGGATCCAGATGATGTAGAAGAAATGGATCTTAACTGGCAAATAGTCATGATAGCATACAGAACACAAAAGCATTCCTATTCTAACAGAAATTACAAACCCAGTGCAAACAAAACTGTTGGGTTTGATAAATCAAAATCAAGATGCTTTAACTGTAACAGCTATGGTCATTTTTCAAGAGAATGTAAAGCTCCAAGAAACCAAGGAGGAAATAATCAAGGCAACTCAAATGGTCAGAAGTATCAGCAACAGTCAAACAAGACTTTTCAAAAGCCATACCAAAGTCTACCTATGCCAGAACCCAAAGAAGAGAAGAAAAGTGAGGAAACTAAGAAGGCACTGGTTGTAAACATCAAAGATGGTTATGACTGGAGTGCATATGCAGAGCAATTTACTGCTGATCTCACTACTAATCTGGCATTAGTTGCTGAAGTTGATGATGAAGACTGGTCTGAAATTAAAGATCCTAAATATGATGAATCAGATCAAGAAGAAGAGTATGATTGGAGCGACAAATCAGACCCAAAAGATACTACTGAAGAAGTTGCTCTTATGGCTCAATTAGAACAACCAAAGGTTGTCAACTCTGATGATACTGAATCTTCAAACTCATATCCTGAAATACCAGTAGACGTGAGAGAGAAAATGTGCACAAAAGCATGTTTTGAGCTAGTTGAACACTACAGAACATATTCATTCAAAATTTGTGACAAGCTCAAACAAGAAGAATCAAGGCACAATAAACTAAAATCAGATCACAAAATTGCTGATGAAAAATAATGTCTCTTCAAGCTTCATGGAACAAAACTATTAAAGAACTTGAACTTACAAAGAAACAACTTGAAGAGATGAACAAAACACTTGAACAAGAAAATTGGCACATGCAGCAACTCAAATAGATTTAGCCAAAGTTAAAAGCTCAAAGAAAATTGTTGAGCAACTGGTGAATGCAAGAAATGACAAAGACAAAACAGGACTAGGATTCACACATGAACCTATGCCTGAATCAATCTCAAAAACATTACCAGGGAATTTCAATACACATGATCATTCACCAGAAAACAAAGCTAAACTGAAAGAATTTCAAGATCAAAAGAACTTTAAAAAGAAAAATGTTGAAGTTTATGAAGAAACTGACTTAGACAAGATCAAAAATGGTCATCCAATCAAAGTCAAATCATATGAACCTCAACAAAACAAAAGAAGCTGTTTGTACCAAAAGGTGAAACTGTTATTGAACAAAGTGAACAAATGAGTGAAAAATCTACTGAATTCAATAACAAACTTAAAGGAAAATGTGAAGAAGCTAAAACAGATAATAATATTTCTGATGATTCAAGTTCAAATGAACTAACTGAAGTACAAGAGTGTCAAAAGGAATCTTCTCAAGATTCAACTAAACTTCAAAGCAAGAAAACTTCATCAAGATTGAGAAATCAAAGACGAAGAAAAGCTGCAAAAGCAAAAAAAACTGAATCAATTAACCAGTCACAGAACAATACTCAAATTAAACCTGTGAAGTTTGTGTCTGCAGGAACTTTTGACTTGAACGCAAACACAAAAATAACACCTACACCTAAGATCAAATCTAACTCTGATCTGAGAACAAGTTCAGATCATAAGACTTCCGCTGTGTATAAAAGATTTGAATCAAAGGAGTCAAAGAATTTTGTTCAAGTTCAAAAGAAAAATCCTAAAGATCAAAAGACCAAATTCACACCAATTAAACAACAAATTAAATTGTCTAACCCAAAATTCAAACAAGAATCAAATGTTGCTTCAACATCAAGGGTTAATAAAATGTTGTTTAAACATTCTGAAAAGTATTGTGATATCTGTGACATGTACAATCATGACATTTCAGAATGTTACTTTAACAAGTATTGCTACATATGTGATATGACAAATCACACCACAGCTGAGTGTTATTTTAACAAATACTGTGCTTTGTGTGATGAAAGAAATCACAATACCAATGATTGTTACTTCAGGAAGAACTCTTCAAGGAAGGAATTCAATAATCAAGGCTTTGTAAATCCACAATTTATAAGAAATCAAAATATTGGATTTAAATTTTCATAACAACAACCTTCCTTGGGTTTGAGATCTTTCAGAAGAAACAATTCTGATTATGATAATAATCATTTTGTCAAATCACAGCAATACCATCAAGAAAAGTTTATTCCTCGATCTGTGAGAATAAACCAAGGAACATTCTCAAATGATTCATACAAGAGTTCAAGATTTCTTAATAATGCTTTGAAATCAAAATCTCAAAGAGAAAATCAGTTGGTTTCTCAAAAAGGATTTGAACATGTTAAAATTCAAAAGAAACCAGATGTCAACAAACTTCATTTTAAATAATTTACAATTGTTGACAAGTTTGGCAAGCCCAAGACCATCTCGGCTTGGGTTACTAACTCACCTTAAATGTTTGTGACTGCAGGTACGCCCGCGGAGACCAATCAACTCATGGTATGTTGACAGTGGGTGTAGCCGGCATATGACAGGCAATCAAGCCTTGTTGCAAGACTTTAAGTTAAAGGATGGTACTCATGTTGCTTTTGGAGGTGATGCAGGTGGAAAGATAACAGGAGAGGGAACAGTGTCCAATGGGATTATCAGTTTTGATAAAGTCAACTTTTGCTCACAGTTGAACTTTAATCTTCTAAGTGTATCCCAAATTTGTGACAAATCTTATTCTGTTCTTTTTGATGAATCTCACTGTTATGTCTTGAAACCAGGTTTTCAGATTAGCAATGACTGGGTGATAGTTAAAGCTGCTCGAGACAAAGATGTATACAAACTGGATATGTCTCAAGTGGATCCTGCAACTGAAACTACATGCCTGATTGCTAAAGCTTCAAATGATGAAAGCCAGCTTTGGCATAGACGTCTTGGTCATTCCAACTTCAAAAACATGAACAAACTTGTAGCAGGAAATCATGTTATTAGACTTCCTTCCAAGAAGTTTTCAACAACTGATCATTGCTTAGCATGTCTGAAGGGAAAACAACATAGAGCGTCTTATAAGTCCAAACTAATAAACTCAAATACCAAACCACTCCAGATGTTACATATGGACCTTTTTAGACCAACTAATGTTAGGAGTATTGGTAGAAAATCATATTGTTTAGTCATCATAGATGATTATACAAGATTTTCATGGGTTTTCTTTCTTCATGCTAAATCTAAAACTGCTGATCTTCTAAAAGATTTCATTAACAAAGTTGAAAATCAACTTGAACAAAAAGTAAAGATAATAAGAAGTGATAATGGAACTGAATTTAAAAATGCTAATATTGATTTGTTTTGTGCAGAAAAAGGGATAGTTCATCAGTTCAGTGCTCCCAGAACTCCACAACAAAATGGAGTTGCTGAAAGGAAAAAGAGAACTCTAATTGAAGCTGCCCGATCTATGTTAGCTGATGCTAAAATTCCAATCACTTTCTGGGATGAAGCGATATCAACAGCGTGTTTTATTCAGAATAGAATCTTACTTGTTAAAGATAAAAAGAAAACTCCATATGAGTTAATGTTTGACAGGAAACCAAACATAACCTTTTTAAAATCATTTGGCTGTCCAGTTATGATTTTAAACTCAAGTGATCATTTAGGAAAATTTGAAGAAAAAGCTGATCATGGATTTTTCGTTGGATATTCATCAGTTTCAAAAGCCTATCGAGTTTATAACTCTAGGAAAAATACTATTAATGAAACATTCAATGTTAAATTTCTGGAAAATTCTTTTCCATCAGTCTCAAATGGTCCGGCATGGTTATTTGATATAGATTCTTTGTCAAACTCATTTCAATCTCACTTGTTTAATCAATCTGATGATTTTTCAGGTAAGAAGAACTCAAGAGGAGATCTTGGATCTTTCAGTGATGATTCAGATTCTGATGATTCAGATGATGCTCGCCCAGATTATCCATTTTTTTCATTTGTCAAGGATTCAACAATCCAATTTAATGACAATGTTCATGATGCTTCAGCTTCAGATCATTCAGTTTCAGCAGATCAAGAAGAATCACAACCTATTCCTAATGATGGTACAGAAATTGGACATCCTGAGTCTGGCACATCTTCAATTTCTGGAGATGCAATTGATCATAGTAACTTGGATTACTTTCTCAATTCACCGACTCAAGTTCCAAATTTCACTCCACATTCTTCTTCCTTATTGCAACAGCTATCCAATTTGAACCAAACTAATCTGGATGTTAATGTTCAAGGAACTGAGATTCCGATATCTCGTATTCACAAGAATCATCCAACATCACAGATTATTGGTCCTCTGAATGAAAGAACTACTAGAAGTAAATCTGAACATGCAAATGTTTGTTTATACTCTTGTTTTCTTTATCAGATTGTTCCTAAAAATGTCACCGAGGCATTACAGGACAATGGTTGGATTGAAGCTATGCAAGAAGAACTTCTTCAATTTCGAAAACAAGAAGTGTGGAAGTTAGTGGAATTACCTGAAGGAGAAAATGCCATAGGCACAAAATGGTTGTTCAGAAATAAAACTGATGAGCGTGGCATTGTAATAAGAAATAAAGCAAGACTTGTTGCACAAGGATACACACAGGAAGAAGGAATTGACTATGATGAAGTATTTGCTCCAGTTGCAAGACTCGAATCTATTCGTGTTTTCCTGGCTTATGCATCATTCATAAAATTCAAGGTGTATCAAATGGACATCAAAGGTGTATTCTTGTATGGTCCAATCACTGATGATGTGTATGTGAAGCAACCTCCGTGCTTTGAGGATGCAGAATTTCCACATCGAGTGTATAAGCTTAGCAAAGCTTTATATGGACTACATCAAGCTCCTAGAATTTGGTATGAGACATTATCTTAACACTTGATTCAACATGGATACACAAGAGGAAAAATCGATCCTACTTTATTCATAAAGAAGGATAATGATGATCTCTTATGTGTGCAAGTGTATGTAGATGATATCATATTTGGTTCTACCAGTCCAACTCTGTGCAATGAATTTGAAGAAATCATGAAATCTCGTTTCCAAATGAGTTCTATAGGAGAAATCAATTTCTTTCTTGGATTGCAAGTACAACAATCTGCAGATGGTATTTTTATCAATCAGGAGAAATTTGTTGATAAACTTTTGAAGAAATTCAAACTGCATGATTGTCAGTCCATAAGAACTCCAGCTGACGTAAACACCAAGATTGAGCCTGATCCTAAAGGAAAATCAGTAGACCAAACTTTATATAGATCTATGATTGGTTCTTTGATGTATCTTACTGCATCAAGACCAGACATCATGTATGTTGTATGTGTTTGTGCTAGGTATCAATCAGACCCGAAAGAATCTCACTTAATTGCTGTCAAAAGAATATTCAGGTATCTCAAAGGTAAACCAGCTTTAGGGCTTTGGTATCCTTACAAAGGTAATTTTGAGTTACATGGATACACAGATAGTGATTATGGTGGATGTTGTCAAGACAGAAAATCTACAACGGGTGGTTGTCAGTTTCTTGGACCCAGATTAGTTTCATGGCAATGTAAGAAACAAACAAATGTTTCTGTCTCAACTGCAGAAGCTGAGTACATAGCTGCATCAGCAGGATGTTCTCAAATACTTTGGTTGCAAAACCAACTGCTAGATTATGGGTTCAATTTTCTTAAAACACCATTTACATTGATAACACTGCTGCTATGTTCATTACAGCTAATCCCGTTCAACACTCAAAAACAAAACATATCGAAATTCGATATCATTTTCTAAGAGATAATTCTGAAAAAGGTTTAATCATTTTGATTCAAATAGCAACTGAAAAACAGTTGGCAGACCTATTTACTAAAGCTTTTCTACCAGGAAGGTTTGAGTATTTAGTGGTGTCAATTGGCCTTATTAACCATGTGTAAACCTGGTTACAAATTTGAATCTTTTCATGATCAAATACCTTCCTAAATCTGATATTTTCGTAAGGGTAACGTTTCATAGTTATTTGCCTGATTGTTTGTGTGTGTGTGCTTTCTTTTATAGAAACACAAATACAAAATTAGAAAAATCAAAACTCAAATAGAAAATTATAAATCAAAAATCCAAAAATAGAGTGCTTTTCATTTTTTAATTCATTATTTTAGGAATGAATCTGTGTTTGCCTTATGTGAGAAATGATAGTACATTAGTAAGATCAGTTGCATACTTCACTCGCTAATAAAGTCTGACATGATCAGGATTTGATGTGTAGACACTATCATGCTAGTATACTGAACAAGTAAATTCTTGTGCTTACCCACATCCTTATGCTTGTTTGTGTATTCATCTAAGTACATTTGAGTGTATTAGCTTATCAGATTGACTGCTTGTTAAGCTACTCCTGCTCACACCTAATGGTAATGTGACTAATCATGAGATCTGTTACAAGCATCATTTACTTCTCTGTTATGAGTCATCATAGACCTGAAGTACTGAGATATCCTCTGTTGTAAGTCATTATAGACCTGGATATTCTCCTTTGATGCAAAAGATGCCAATGTGCACAACCCATTCAAAAGGATGGTTAGAGTTGATCAAATGGTTATCCATGATCATTCTCTGTTAAATTCAGTAACATGAACTCTGATTATGCATATTTGTTAGGTAATAAGTTGAGAATATGTGCTTTCTTGCATGTCTTGATGATGGTTGATCCTCTTTGTCTTGGTATTAGTCACATCTTGTCATATACCTCTACCATACTCATCCAAGAATTGAAAAAGTAAGTGAGCTGATAGTTTGTGACAAAGACACTCTTTTGTTGTCCTTAGATCTTGTGTCTCCTTTGCTGTGATATCACTGACCTGGAACACACTTGATCAGGATTTAATCATTGTCTATGACTATCCATATAATTTTTTTTATTTAAATGTTTTGATCTTATCTAATATGATCTCACTGCGATCTATGATTCTATTGTAAATATTAGATTTTCATTCTGTTTTAATTTTGATTTTATGCATGTTTTCTTATGTGCAGGCAATATAACAATGTTAAGTATGATATTCTTATGATATCTTGGTAAACTTCTAAGTTTTGAGAAACTTAAAAGTTTAGGGGGAGTAATAATCCAATAAGAATATTCTCAGAAAATCTCAGAAAATCAAAATGATCATGTTGAATTAAAAGGATGATGCTTTAATTTCAAAGCATGTATGTGTTTATCTATGATAAAATGAGCTCATAATTTTTAGCAAAGTGGAAAAGATTCTGTGAAAAGTTGAAATCAAGACAAATATTTTGAAATATTTGGTTGTTCATTTTGAAACTAAGATGAAGGGTCAAAATGTAAAAAGTTAAACTTTGAAGGTTGAAAATGTAAAAAGTTTAATTTTGAGGGTCAAAAATGTAAAAAGTTTAATTTTGAGGGTCAACAATGTAAAAAGTTTAATTTTGAGGGTAAAAAATGTAAAAAGTTCATTTTTGAGGGTCAAAAGTTTAAATTTGAGGGAAAAATAAAAATATGTTATATTGTTTAAATATTAGTATGAAATATTACTAATATGTTTAAACAGTGTGCAGGTGGAAGATTTGAAAAACACAAGTGCAAAAATGCATGAACAGTTGTTATATGGCTGAACAGTTGTCGTATGTTCAAACAATTGTTGTGTATGAGTTGGTTTGTGGACATTTCAGCATCATTATATGACTGAACAGTGCTTATACGACTGAACAATCCTTATATGTCTGAATAGTTGTCATATGACTGACCTTATACGACCAAACAGTTCTCGTACGACTAGCCGTATCATACTGGATAGTGCTCATATGTCTCACACTTGGTAAATTTTGTGACCTAATAAGACTGAACAGTTCTTAAACGACTGTACAGTGCTTATACGGCTATAAATTTTTTACTTAGTATAAAAAGCATACTTGTGTTATTCATTTCATTCTAATCTCAAAACCCTTGTAAAACCCTCTGACCACTCAAACTCTCGAACTTTCTTCGACCAAAAACCCTCATTCTTCGATTGAATCCATTTCGAACTCAAATACCAGATGGTTGATAGTTTATTCGTGATTGTGAATGTAAGTGAATGAATCATATTCAACTGATTTCATGTTTAAATGGAAATTTTGTGATAGGTGTTCGACTCCTGTACGGTCGTTTAACTCTAAACACTTCAAAATTTCAGATTAAACTTTCAAATCGAACAAATGTGCAAAATTGATGATTGAATCTTGTTTATCTGGTGATTTCGATCATGATATTAGGTTAAACTTGTTTAATCTGACATTTGATTGAATACCCTGTTGATGTTCTTCGATGAACAGTAACTGGAGATGAAGAACCCGATGAAGAAGATGAACAGATTCATGAATTTAAAAAAAAACATGAAAAATTAATTAAAATTGATAAAAATCATCAATTCAGGAAATTAAGATTTTTAATAAAATGATATGAGATAAAATAAACAAAAGTGTTAATTTTTTTTAAATCAAAATCAATTTTGAAAATTCATCTTTTATTAAAATTAAGTGTTTACACTTAAATTTAAATTTCAAGTTGATTTTAAAATTCAAATGAATTTTAACACTTCAGTTTATAATATCTTAAATCATTATATTTCTATACTCATATTAAATCATTTGCTTCAATTACACAGATTGTCTAATATTTTTGTTTTTAAATTTTGCAGATGGCACAGTTAAAGTTTGCACCAAAGCATAATATTTCTGCATTGCTTGATGAAGAAGTACAAGATGCATTATCTTATGAAGAGATGATAAGATTTCTTCTCAGAACAAAATATGTATATGCAATTTGCTACAAAACTGTGATCTATGACAGACTGATTAGACAATTCTGGAATACTGCCAGAGTTGAAATAGGTGATGAAGACAGAAAAGTTCTCAGAGGGTTTATTACCAGAGATAGAATGATTGAAGTGTCTGAATCTTCTATCAGAAATGCTCTAAGACTAGGTCCAAATGATCCTGAAGATCTCTGTGAATTGACTTTTGATGAATGCAGAGAAATTTTCATAGCTATGGGTCATCCAGACCAATTGCCTAAACAGCAATTTTATAGAGCAAGAGTCTATAACCACTGGAAACTTTTATGTTATGTCTTTCAACATTGCTTGTCCAAAAGAAGTGCGGGATGGAATTCATTTTCTGTGGACATTGCATCACCTATTGTTGCTCTAATCACAAATCGAAGATTTAACATGTCAAGATGGATTCTTAATGGATTTGTGTTCAATTTAGAAAAAGGAACAAGACACAAATACTTGATGTATCCAAGATTCCTCCAAATGATCATCAATGAGGAATATCCTGACATACATGTTTATGGTGTTGGTGGAGATCGGTTGGAATTGGAAAATATGTCTGAAATGACATATAAGAAGTTAACAATGATAACAGGTGCTCAGAATGTTCCTATGTTTGACTACATGTTAAATGCAGCAAATGATGAAGTTGACATTACTGTAGAGCATTATCATTTGTTAGAGGGAGAACCAATTGATCCTGCTGATCTGATAGATGAGTTTCCTATAGAGGAAGATGATCAAGATGAGGATGGTGATCAAGATGATAATGATCAAGATGATAATGATCAAGATGATGATAATAATGATGATGATGATGGTGATGTAGCTGAGACTCACCAAGCTATAAGTCATGAACCACCAATATCTGAGCATGAAAATGAAGCTCAAAATGAAGATGAAGATATAGTTGGTGATGAAGTTCATAATCAGGAAAGTGAGCATGATGAAGTTGATCATGAAATTGAGCATGAAGAGGAACAGACTCACATTGAGACTGAACAAGAGATGAATGTTGATAATCAAATTTTTGATTATGAATTCATTGATTCTTTTCAAATTGATCAAGATATACCAGTTTCTATATCTCATGTGGCAGTTCAAACTGATGAGATTGTAGATGTTGATGAACTTGATAGATTAAAAGATGAAAATAAAGCAAAAGAAAAGGAGATTGCAGATCTAAAGGCTGAGATTGAGATGATAAAGAAAGAAAATGAGAAATTGAAAGAAGAAAGTCTTAGCAAAGATGAAAAGATTGTGGCATATGCTAAAGACAAAGAAGATGTGATTAAAAATTTTGAGGTGATGATAAAAGACTATGATCTTCTTGAAGAAAAATTCAAGAAATTGACTGAAGAAAATGAAAGTTTGAAAGAAAACTTGAAGTCAAAAGAATCTGAAAAACCCAATTCTCCTGAATTAGCGATCGTTTCAGAAAATATTCCAATTGATGTTGAGAAGATATCTGAAATGGAGAAAGGGAAGAGAAAAATAGATGAAATAGATGTAGAAGTTGTACCTGAATCATCTTCAAAGGTTCAGAGAACTGAAGAGTTAATTGAAGAAGAAATTCAAGAAAGCCAAGAACCAAGTACTCAAGATAAAATTGGTGCTTTGGAAGACTTGGAAGATGAATTTGATGATAATTGGTATAATGAAGTTCTTGATGATGAAGATATAAATGAAGAATTTGAAAATCTTCCTTTGGAGCATGATCAAGGAGTTGTATGTTTTTATGAGAACTGCTCTCTATCATTTGTAATCGTCTTTGCTATCAATGAAATATGAATTTTGTTGATTTTGCATGATTTGATTACAATAGATTGTATTTTGCTTTGAATTGTTCATATAATTGATACAGATTGCTCTAATTGAATCCATTTCGAACTCAAATACTAGATTGTTGATAGTTTATTCGTGATTGTGAATGTAAGTGAATGAATCATATTCAACTGATTTCATGTTTAAATGGAAATTTTGTGATAGGCGTTCGACTCCTGTACGGTCGTTTAACCCTAAACACTTCAAAATTTCAGATTAAACTTTCAAATCGAACAAATGTGCAAAATTGATGATTGATTCTTGTTTATCTGGTGATTTCGATCATGATATTAGGTTAAACTTGTTTAATCTGACATTTGATTGAATACCCTGTTGATGTTCTTCGATGAACAGTAACTGGAGATGAAGAACCCGATGAAGAAGATGAACAGATTCATGAATTTAAAAAAAAACATGAAAAATTAATTAAAATTGATAAAAATCATCAATTCAGGAAATTAAGATTTTTAATAAATGATATGAGATAAAATAAACAAAAGTGTTAATTTTTTTTAAATCAAAATCAATTTTGAAAATTCATCTTTTATTAAAATTAAGTGTTTACACTTAAAATTTAAATTTCAAGTTGATTTTAAAATTCAAATGAATTTTAACACTTTAGTTTATAATATCTTAAATCATTATATTTCTATACTCACATTAAATCAATTGCTTCAAATACACAGATTGACAGGATCTCAGCCTCTCTCGTTGATCAATTAGATTATGTTTGCAGCGGATTTAGCTCATTAATTAGCAATTAAAGCAAGAACATAAAAGATATTTCAAATTAAAGCATGAACATAGAGAGAAGAGTTTCTGCAAAACAATAAATGTTCTATTGGTTCGCACGTTTCGGCAATTAAAACAGTATGGTTACCCATCCTTTTATAGGCGGCAAAAGGATGGACGTGATGTCCTTTTTCTGACATCACTGAATATTCAAATTACAACTAACAAAACATAAAACTACTGAAGATGTCAACAACTGACATCTTACAAAAGTTCCTAAGTGCTGACAAAAGTAAACTACTGAAATCCTACAACGACTGAAGAACAAACTCTTCAGTCGTTTATAACTACTGATACTATAACAACTGAAGAACATGCTCTTCAGTTGTTGTACAACTACTGAAACAAAAATAAACTACTGAAAAGGAAAAACCATCACAACAACTGAAGAAGACTTCTTCAGCTGTTGTGACAAACTCTGAAACTTCAGCACTTGGTCTTCAGACTTTGGTCTTCAGATGTTTCATCAGCTAATGACTTCAGTAGTTGTCATCAGCTGATGTCTTCAGTCGTTGTCTTCAGACTTTGTGCATCAGCAGTTGTTCATCAGTTCTTCAGTTCTTCAGACTTTGATCTTCAGCACTTGTCTTCAGTACTTGAAGTCTTCAGTACTTGTGATAATCAGTACTTTAGACTTCAGTACTTGTCTTCAGTACTTTGGGATCTTCAGCTGTTGTACTTCAGTTCTTTGAACTTCAGCTGTTTATTCTTCAGACTTTGTCAGAACAGCTGATGGGAGTCTTCAGCAGTTGTTGTAGTGGCATGTGGGACTTAGAGGTTTTCCTGATCTTGGCTCATTGGTTCTTTTGGTCCAACAAACTCCCCCTGAACCAATGCAGCCAAAACCTCTAATTATTGGATGTCCCACTTATTGATGGCATAAAGATTGGTCTATTTCCTTCTAGATCAGATTAGAAGTTGACCCAGATAAGCACTGGCCAGAGATGTAGTTTCAAGTATTTGTTTGGCTAAGTATGGATGGGAGCTCTGTCTTGGGGAATTGGACACAGAGCTGTTGCCCCATCCATGAGATCTACCTCCCACGTACAAGCCGGTAGGATTCTCTACAGTAAGCCTGAAGAAAGATCAATTGTTCTTCTTTGGACAGGTCTTCAGGCTCACCTTCGAATAACCCCTCCCGACCGTACAGCTCTGAGAGGTACTTGACCTGTCTTCCATTTTTGAGCTCAAGTGTTGTGATTTGCCTATATGCAAACTCATCAGGGTGTTTACCCTCTAACAACAAAGTGAGCTCATTTCGATGAAAATTCTCAAGCTTCTTATAGACCAGACCCTTCCTAACCACCCTATTATCTAGCATTGAAAAGGGTGATTGGCCGGCTCTATAAGCTTTCTCGAATTCATCTACTATTTCCCAGGGTGTTATTACAATAGCCACAGAGATCTCTTCATCTACGATTCTCTTTAGTTGGCTTTTGTATCTCACAGGCATGTCCTTCTTGACTATCCTGTGAGCCACCCTTGGGTCAGGCCAAGTTCTCACCCTCTCCCTTTCATATTGAAAGGTTTGTCTGAGGGTGAATAACCTCAGAGCTTCTCTCTGCATATTTATTATAGAGGTGGTAGCAGTATAACATTTGTCAATGCTTTTCAGCATTTCCTCATCATGTCTTTTCTGCTGCTCCTCCTCTTCTAACTTAACCTTCACAGTGTCCTGCTGTGAGGTGGGATTGATGGTTTATGGTTTGGCTTTGGGTAGAGGTATAACTGCTGAGAGTGGCAGGCTATCCTCCTCATCATCCTCTTCTTCATCTTGCAGCCTCAGCACCCTTCTCTTCTTCTTTAAGGGTGGATCATTGGCTGCGGGTTTTGGTGGTAAAGGAGTTGGTTTTGTGGGTTGTGGTTGGGTTGTTGGTGTGGGAGTGTTGGCAGGCACTGCTAGCAGCCTAGAGATAAGGGCTGGTTTGGTTAGCTTGACTAGCAGTGTCCTGTTCCCAGCACCGGCTTCAGATAGGGCCTCTGCGACCAGTCCCTTTGTAAAATCACCAGCTGAACAAATCTTGGTGGTTATTGCCAAGAGTTTGTCCCTGGTCCATGCCTTAACATCAAGGACTGGTCTGCCCAGGTACTTCGAAGTGAACCTACTCATAGCCTCAAGTTTTGTCTTTCCTGTTGGCTTTGAGTAGTCCATCGGTAGTCAATTTCTCTCCTCTCCATATTTCTGATCTCTTGATCTAGCAAAGCAGTGTCCTTGTCAAAGCCTTGCCTGAACAGCTGTTCAATGACTTTGTTCATTGAACGGTTGTGCTCAGCATCAGCCTCCTTGACAAGGGCTGCTAGATCAGGATCAGCCACCTTCTTTCCCTCTCCCTTATTCTTATCAGTGAAACTGAAATCCTTTTGGATTTCAGCCACTCCTATCTGCTCTACCTCCCTCACTTTCCTCTTCCCCTTCTCCCTCACCCTACTGGTCTCCTCAGCCATCTTCATCTCTACCACCACCTCTTTCTCTGCCTCTTTCTCCTCCTCACCCCTCTTCCTCTTGTCTTGCACTGATGTCTCCCCTTTTTAGGTGCATTGGTTGGGGTTTGACTATCAGCAAGAGCCTTAGTGATGGCAACCTCCACCATGGGTTGGATATATGTGGGAAGCCTCTCATCAAGGGTTTGAATAACTATATCTTTAAGCATGGGTGTGATGAGAGGTAGGGATTTCTGGAGGATAGCATCCAGCTGCTCAGGGGGGTTCTGTCCCTGAGAGCTAGTGCCAGAAGCAGGGGCTGGTGGCTGAGTTTGTGGAAGTGGCTCAGTGTATGTGAGACCTTCAGGTGAAGGTGCCATCTGTGGGGTAGTGGTGGCAGATGGACTTCTATCCTGAGTCATCTGAGCAAGCAGCTCTTTGAGTCTGCTTATCTCATCCTCAAGGATAGTGTTTTGAGCAACTACATCAAAGAAGAAGCTCAGGTCATCATCAGCATAAGCTGAATCACCTGACCTCCTGACATTGTCAGGATGAACATGTCCTGAGTGTGGCTCAGTAATGACATGTGCCCCTTGTTCTTGGTACTGGGGACTTCTGGCCTCCGGATTGGATCCATCATCGGCCATTGCCTCTGGTGAGGTCTTAGAGATGTTACCAGCTTCACCCTGCTCAGATGTTGATGCAGGGGAAGTGGCAGCCTCACCAGATTGTTCTCTCTCCCTAGCCACACTGGGAGAGTGAACTGATTCTCTGTGCTGTGGGCTCTGATCAGCACTTGTGCCCACCCTCTCTTCGGTTGGAGTCTCCCCAGTTGTAATAGGTTTCTGGGGAGAGGGTGGAGTGCTCAGATCAGTCAGCACTCTGGCTATTACCAGTGTTGGGCTTAGTGGGGCAGTCTCCTCAGTAGGTGGGCTAGAAGCAGTATGCACATGGGGAGGACTGTGCTCTTCAATGGCAGTCTCCTCAAGTGAGGAAGACCCCAGTAATGTGGTTGCCCCAAAATTGGTTGCATCAGGCTCCTGTTGAGAGGAAGCCTGTGCGGTTGTGGTGGGTGGAGTCGTGGTACCTGCTGGGAGAATCGAGCCAGCAGGCACATCCTGCCTTTGTGTGGCAGGGGCATCCTCAGGGGACTCATCTCCCTGAGTAGCCTTTGTGGGCTTCTTTTTGGCTTTTGGCTTGGTGGGGACTCTGGATTTGGAGGTGGAGGCTGTGGGTTCCAGCTGCGTGGGTTTTCGCAGCCGGCCAGCCTGTTTCAGTGTTTGGTCGGAGTTGTGCCTGGAGTATACCTCGGCTTGAACAGCCATGGCAGGGACCCCAGTGCCAACTAGTCCCTCAGCCTGAAGCTGGTATTCGATCATGGCCATTATGAACCGTGGATATAAGTTCCAACGGTTAGGAAAAGGTTTTGTGGCCATGTCCTTGAGTTCCAAAAATAAAATTTCAGAAAAATTTAAAGGTTGTTTCTCAAGGATAGAATACAATACCTCTTGCCACCTTGTGGACATCTGGTCCCACGAAGAGGTCTTGGGAGCCAGACATACATTCACCATGTGAAAAATCTGTCGTTGGGGGTCAGGAAGGTGTTTCTTCAACAAGGTGGAGGCGGAGAGGTTACCCTGATAGTCATGAGATGTGAAGGAGAGATCAAGGGTACCTTTGGGATAGGAGGTTGGGTGAGTGGCATCATCCAGCTCTAGGGTTTGGCGTAGAGTAGCTGGAGTGATAACCACCGGTTTGCCGTTGATGGAGGACCGGAGAGAGACCTCGGCATTCTGCTCTCCGGTTTGGACGGTTACATTTGTCCAAAACTCCGTCAAGGAGTCGGTGTATAAGGTGGGGTTCAAAAGAAAAGCCGTTTTGTAAGGTGAGTCGTGCATGAGATCTACGGCTTGATGAAATTTGGGCCATAATGGCGACTTGGTGAGATGGGCGACACAGTTGTGTCGAGGTTTTAGTTGCATGTTCGCCATTAATGGTGTATGGGAATTTCAGAGGTTTGTAAGGATTAGGTCAAGTGAGGAGTAAATGCTCTGAACATGGGGTATTTATAGGGTAGGGCAAAGGTTGAAATAAAACTACTGAAGGTTTTGGTGTTAGTCATCAGTTGTTGTAACAACTGATGACGTGGTTTTAACCTTCAGTGGTTGTAACATCTGAGGACTTGGTATTAGTCTTCAGTAGTTGAAACTACTGAGACTTTGGTTTTGTCCTTCAGATGTTGTGAACGACTGAAGAGTTACTGTCAGTCTTCAGTAGTTATGAATTACTGATGACCTAGTATTCTTCAGACGTTGGAACAACTGAAGACTTGGTGTTAGCCTTCAGTAGTTGTAAACTACTGAGATCAGTAGTTGTGAACTACTGAAGACATGGTTTTGCTTCAGCTGTTGTAAACAACTGAGGACTTGGTGTTAGCCTTCAGTAGTTGTGAACTACTGATATCAGTAGTTGTGAACTACTTAAGACATGGTTTTGTCCTTCAGTTGTTTGTGTATGAAACATCAGCTGTTATCAGCTGATGAGAAATGACTCATCAGCTGTTTCCGTCAATTCAGTTGTTTCATACTAGCCTCCACACTTACTCATCAGCTCTTTGGCTGATTTTCAGTTGTTTCATTGACCCTTCAGTTCTTGTGAATATTTATGCCTTCAGCTCTTGTGATCAGATGTTCACAAGTGCTGATGAAATATTCTTCAGAGCTGGTGAACAAATTTGGTCTTCAGTATTTGTGTAAGATTACACATCAGTACTTATTACCAAAATTTGTTCTTCAGTACTTATTTAATTGAAAATCATACATCAGTAGTTGTAATCCACTTCACTACATCAGTTTTTCAATAAATAATGTACATCAGTACTTTGAGTCAGTTTAGTCTTCAGTAGTTGTGAAAGAGCTGAAGACTAAATTACTCATCAGTACTTATATTTGACCTTTGCTCTTCAGTAGTTGTGAACTAAGAGTACCAGCATAGGTCAAATCATTCAAGCTGCAGCATACCAAGCCTTAGTACCAAATTTTGGAATGTGGCACTATCTAAAGGCTTAGTAAAAATGTCTGCAAGCTCATCAGCACTAGGCACAAACTTAGGATCAATCAGACCTTTCTCATAGCAATCCCTGATAAAATGATGTCTGATCTCAATATGCTTGGTCCTAGAGTGCTGGACTGGATTCTTAACAATACAAAGAGCTGAGGCACTATCCATTAATAATGGAGTCTTAGTCTCAGTAATGCCATAATCCAGAAGTTGGTTCTGAAGCCAGAGTATTTGAGAGGTACAACTTGCAGCAGCAATATACTCAGCTTCAGCAGTGGATGTAGCAATGGATGTTTGTTTCTTACTCTGCCAAGAAACTAAACAATTGCCTAGGAATTGGCAACCACCAGAAGTGGATTTTCTGGTGACTTTGCATCCTGCATAGTCACTATCAGAGAAAGCAACTAATTTGCATGAATGCCCAGCTGAATACCAAAGTCCTAGTGATTGGGTACCTTGCAGATATCTAAAGATCCTTTTGACTGCAATCAAGTGGGATTCTTTAGGTGCAGCCTGAAATCTAGCACAAGCACATGTTGAAAACATGATGTCTGGTCTAGAAGCTGTAAGGTACATCAAGGACCCAATCATACATCTGTAAAGGGTTTCATCAACCGCTTTACCTTTCTGATCAACATCTAGTTGTGTGATGCTGCTCATAGGAGTAGAACAGGGCTTACAGGATTGTAAATCAAACTTATTCAGCAACTCTTGGTATACTTGGACTGATGGATGAAGATTCCATCATCCAGTTGTTTGATTTGCAAGCCCAAAAAGTACTGTAATTCTCCCATAGCACTCATTTCAAATCTCAGCTTCATAAGCTTTGTAAATTCATCACACAACTTTGGATCAGAGGATGCAAAGATGATATCATCAACATAAATCTGAACAAGGAGCTTATGTTGTCCCACAGTCTTGATGAATAAGGTTTTATCAATGGTGCCTCTAGTGAACTTATTCTCTAGAAGAAAGGTTGAGAGTGTCTCATACCAGGCTCTAGGTGCTTGCTTCAGCCCATAAAGAGCCTTATCAAGCTTGTACACCCAATCAGGATGTTTATTGTCCTCAAAGCCTGGTGGTTGACACACATAAACCTCTTCTTTGATTTTTCCATATAGGAAGGCACTTTTGACATCCATTTGATAAACCTTAAGACTGTGAAAGGCGGCATAAGCTAAGAACAGTCTGATTGCTTCCAGTCTTGCCACAGGTGCAAAGGTCTCATCATAATCGATGCCTTCCTCCTGTGCAAACCCTTGAACAACCAGTCTGGCCTTGTTCTTGACAATTTGGCCCTTCTCATCTGTTTTGTTTCTGAATACCCACTTGGTGCCTATAGCACACTTACCTTTGGGTAATGGAACAAGCTCCCACACTTGCTGTTTCGTGAATTGAAGTAGCTCAAGCTGCATAGCTTCCACCCATCCATTGTCTCTTAAAGCAATATGATAGTTCTTTGGTTCTTGCTGACTGATGAAGAGAGCATAGAAACAAAAGTTGGACAATTGATTCCTGGTTGAAACTCCAGCATGAATATCACCAATGATTTGTGAAGTAGGGTGATTCTTGAGCTCTTGATAAACTATGATATCTGTGCAAGTGTTTGTAGACCCATCAGCAGCAACAGATGGTGATGGAGATTCCTGAAACCATGTAGAGGATGGCAGCTCAAATGAAGTAGAGCAAGCAGAAATTTCATCAGCATTTGTAGTGGATGGAGCTGCTGAGGCTACAGGAGCATCAGGTTCAGTGGAATTAGGCAGGTTGTCACTGAACCTGAAGAGGTGATTACTGACTTCATCATCTTCAGTACCACCAGGTGGAGATCTGTTGACAGGCTCAACAGATGGAGGTTGATAAGGGACATATTGCAGTATGTCCAGATCAAACAGCTCCACAGGGTTTTGTGGAATCTTGTCCTTTGGAGATTCATTGAACTTAACATGCAAAGTTTCTTCAACCCCTTTGGTTCTACAGTTAAAGACTCTGTATGCTTTGCAAGTTGATGAATAACCAACAAAGTACCCTGCATCCACCTTACTAGCAAACTTATGGAGTGGGTTGCTAGTGTTGAGAATGAAACAAGGACACCCAAAGGCTCTAAAGAATGAAATAAGAGGAGCCAAATGATGAAGAACTTCATAGGGAGTCTTCATCAACCTCTTATTTACTAAGGCTCTATTCTGTACATAGCAAGCTGTATTGACAGCTTCAGCCCAAAAGGTCAGTGGCAGCCCTGAGTCAGCCAACATTGACCTTGCTGCTTCAATGAGAGTCCTGTTCTTTCTCTCCACCACTCCATTCTGTTCAGGAGTTCTAGGAATGCTAAACTGCCTTCTAGTTCCCTTGGACAGGTAGAAGTCATCAAGTGTGTGGTTTCTAAATTCTGTTCCATTGTCACTCCTCACACACTTGACCTGTAGGGAATACTGCTTTTCTACTTGTAACACAAAGTTCATTATAGTCTTTGCTGCTTCATCCTTGGAGTGCAAGAAGAAAGTCCATACAAACCTGGAGTAATCATCCACAATTACCAGGCAGTATTTCTTCTTTGCCATGCTCATCACTCTCACAGGACCAAAGAGATCCATGTGTAGAAGTTGTAAGCAGGCAGTGGACTTTGGTTCTTCTATTGAAGGGAATGAAACTTTGTGCTGTTTTCCTTTCAAGCAAGCAGTGCAGTCATCTTCACACTTGAACTCCTTCAGAGGCAATCCTCTTACTAAACCATGGCTTATAAGCTGATTCATGTTCTTGAAATTAACATGACCCAGCCTTCTATGCCATAGTGTAGACTCTTGAGGAGATGCCTTGGAGAATAGGCAAGGATGGCCTTTTAGATCCATCTTTTTGGAAAGATCTAAGGCATACACTCTTCCTGTCCTGTTGGCCTTCAGGAGAGTGTGTTCATTCAATGCCTTGTCAATCAAACTCAAAACTTTGGATGACAGAATCCGACAGTTCTGGCTTGTGAAAAGGGCAACATGGCCTTTATCACACATTTGACTGACACTCAAGAGGTTGTACTTGAGATTCTCCACATGGTTAACATCATCAAACCTTATTTCCCCATTGGAAACAAAGCCTTTTCCGATGATGTAACCCTTTGCATCATTGCCAAAAGAAACAAATCCCTTCTTTCCTTGAGAGTAGTCATTAAGAAGGGAACTGCTTCCTGTCATGTGCATGGATCCTCCACTGTCTACATACCAGATGCTTTAAGGCATGTTGAAGAACCCTGCAAACACAACTATGTGTTAGTTTGTCTTGGAGACCCAAACCTGCTTGGTTTTGGGTCTGTTCTCAGCTACAAGTGCAGCACTAACAGTTGTGTTGTGTGTGACAGCTTGAGGTGAAGAAGATGGTACAGAAGAGGAACCCTTTGGCTTGGACTTCCTTTTCTGTGATTTCAACATAGGAGCATCTAAGTGGTTGACTCTTCCCACTAGCTGCTGAACCATCATCACCAATTGTGTCTGATTCTGTGCTAGGGCTTTCAGCTCTTCAGACACATTGGAGTTTGCTGATGATGAGTTCCTATGTTGTACCATCTTTTTCTGAGCAACCTCAGCTGTTGCCTGAGTTATCCCTACCTTCTTTTTAGATTTAGCTTTGGGCTTAGGGATTTCAGGTTTGGATGTTGCTAATACAAACTTGGTTTTAAACTCATTTTTCATTTTATTGATGCTCTCAGTGATTTGCTCCTTCTGTTTGAGTTTGGAACCCCTTTTGTACCAGCAATCATCAGTAAGATGATTGAATAAGCCACATATCTCACATAGCCTTTTCTTCATCTTATGCTGATCATCAGCTGAAGAGGATTTAACTGCTGAAGTCTTGTTCTTCAGCTGTTTGTCATCAGTACTAGCAGTTTTCTTCCTAGTGCCTGCTTTCCTGGTATCCTCTTTAGCTGTCTTCAAACCTTTCCTACTGTTAGTTTTCTTCTCTTTAGTGCTAACAGTATTTGAGGTATGAACTTCAGGTGTTGTCACTTGCTCTCCAGTACCTTCAGTACTTCTAGTGACAACTCCTGAGTTGATCAGCCTTTTGGTCATGTGATAGTCTATCTCTGATGATGTTGATTCAGAGGATAGTAAGTCACATGATGAGAAGGATTGGTTATTGCTCTCCCCATCAGATTCAACTTCTGCTCTTGAAATGAAGTCTGTGGGAGGAGCAGTGTGATTATAACCAATGCCAAACTTCACATTGGAAGCTGTTTGCTTGCTAAGAAGCATTTCAAAACCCTTGCAAGATTGCACCCATCGATCACACTCAACTTGGGTGGTCGCAAGAGTTTCCTTGAGGTCCTTGTACTTCTCTAGAAGTACATCTTCCCTAGCTTTACTATCTTTGATTTGGCAGTTGAGCTTGTAAATCTCATCATTTTTATCTTTTAGAACAACCTCAAAATCAGCTTTTCTTTTGGAAATAGTGTGCTCAAGCTCAAGATTTTTATCTATTAAAGCTACATTTGCTTCTCTAATAGAAGCAAATGCTGCTATGCATGACTCTGAACAAAGCTTGGCTTTTGCCTCAGTGGATACCTGAGATGAGGCATTGGATGATGACCCTTCAGCAGAATCAAGGGCCATCAGAGCAAGATTTCCAAAAGGTTGATCACCACCATGTTGACCAGCACCTTGGAGTAGTGGTTCCTGACCAGATAGCTCTTCTGGTAGACTACTCCAGTCAACAGCAGTTGGGGTGAAAAAGCTTTGTTGTTGAGGTTGTGTGTGGTGATGAGATTGGGAAGAATGAGGCTCTGGAAGAGCATGAGGTGGTTGAGCCGGGGGTGCTTGAGGTTGACCAGGCTGAGGCATGTAGTAACAGGGGTAAGGATAAGGCATATGACCCTGTGGCACAAAATAAGCAGGTGGTGCTTGTGCTTGAGATGGATGGGGAGAACTGTAGGAAGGTTGCCCTTTGTGCTGTGAGCTATTGCTGGGAAAAGTCACAAAGGGTGCAGGTGAGTTAGATCCAGATGATCTACACTCTCTTGCAAAGTGTCCAAGCCTTTGGCACTTGTGACACCTCAACTTGCTCTTGTCAAAACCAACTTTGGTTTTGCCAGAGAGTCCTGGGAATTTCCTACCAGTTCTTTTGTAGAACTTCTGAGATCGGATATTTATCATTGCCATTTGGTTCAAAATATCCATCTCTTCCAGATCATCATCTGGAATGCCCTTCAAATCCTCCATCAGAAAACACAAGTTGTCACCACCTCCTCCTGAACTACCGACACCAACAAAAGCTTGTTCTGAGTTTGTAGAGAAATCAATATGCTCATCATAAGAACTTTCTGATGAAGCATATTCTGACTCATGACTTATCAAGGCAGCATTACCTTGGACAAAGTCATCAGCAAGTTTGCCAGAAGATGACAACTTCCTCTTTTGCTCTACCTCTCTCTCAAAAGTGAGTAGTTTCCCATGAAGTTGGGTGAGAGATAAAGTGTCAAGGTCAGCACTAGAGCGTAGGACAATGGTATATGTGTCCCATCTCTCAGGCAATGACCTGAGGAACCTGTTGTTCATCTGGCTTTTGGAGTACTCTTGTTTAACCATCTTCAGCTCAGAGATTAAACAAGAGAACCGCTCAAACTGTTGGGTCAGAGTCTCACCCTTTCTATATGAGAAAGTCTCATATTGTTGGGCAAGGATTTCCCTATTGTTTGCTAAGACCGAATCAGTTCCTCCAAATTGTTCCTTTAGAGCAACCCATAGGTCATGAGCAGACTCATGATGCAAGAGCCCTGAATATATCTCGTTTGGAATGGCCATGGCTAAAATTCCATGGGCTCTAGCATCAATTTCAAACAGCTTTAGATCTTCGTCCGAATACTGTTCAGGTTTCTTCGCAACCTGTTCATTAGATTCCGGAACGTTCACCATAGGCTTGTATGGCCCATGCACCACTGACTTCCAACAACCAGCACTGTTGACACCCAAGTGGTGCAGCATACGTCTTTGCCATATGTTATACTCGTTCCTAACCAGCATCGGAGGCTTGGTTGCGGAACCAGTATTGTGAGGATCATTGGTTGGTGTTGTCATCTCACGGTTTGGTCAAGAACAAGTTTAAACACGACAATCGTAACTCAAAACCACCAAAAGACCTCAAGATTTTGGCCGGAAACAGCAGAAACTCACTCTCTATGACTAACTCTTGCAAATTGCTAATTCGATCAAACTGAGAGATCAAAAGAGCAGTGTCAAATGATCAATGGTAAGATCGATCAATGATTAACCTGCTCTGATACCATTTGACAGGATCTCAGCCTCTCTCGTTGATCAATTAGATTATGTTTGCAGCGGATTTAGCTCATTAATTAGCAATTAAAGCAAGAACATAAAAGATATTTCAAATTAAAGCATGAACATAGAGAGAAGAGTTTCTGCAAAACAACAAATGTTCTATTGGTTCGCACGTTTCGGCAATTAAAACAGTATGGTTACCCATCCTTTTATAGGTGGCAAAAGGATGGGCGTGATGTCCTTTTTCTGACATCACTGAATATTCAAATTACAACTGACAAAACATAAAACTACTGAAGATGTCAACAACTGACATCTTACAAAAGTTCCTAAGTGCTGACAAAAGTAAACTACTGAAATCCTACAACGACTGAAGAACAAACTCTTCAGTCGTTTATAACTACTGATACTATAACAACTGAAGAACATGCTCTTCAGTTGTTGTACAACTACTGAAACAAAAATAAACTACTGAAAAGGAAAAACCATCACAACAACTGAAGAAGACTTCTTCAGCTATTGTGACAAACTCTGAAACTTCAGCACTTGGTCTTCAGACTTTGGTCTTCAGATGTTTCATCAGCTAATGACTTCAGTAGTTGTCATCAGCTGATCTCTTCAGTCGTTGTCTTCAGACTTTGTGCATCAGCAGTTGTTCATCAGTTCTTCAGTTCTTCAGACTTTGATCTTCAGCACTTGTCTTCAGTACTTGAAGTCTTCAGTACTTGTGATAATCAGTACTTTAGACTTCAGTACTTGTCTTCAGTACTTTGGGATCTTCAGCTGTTGTACTTCAGTTCTTTGAACTTCAGCTGTTTATTCTTCAGACTTTGTCAGAACAGCTGATGGGAGTCTTCAGCAGTTGTCGCAGTGGCATGTGGGACTTAGAGGTTTTCCTGATCTTGGCTCATTGGTTCTTCAGCAGTTGGTCTACCTTAACAGGTTGGTACTTAAGCTGTTAGCTGCGGATGATCTCAAGTCCACCCAGATCAGCCAACTGATGTCAGTTAATGCAGCATAAGGATAGCAGATCGCCAAGCTAACTGAGAGCAGCAATGCTCATGAGCGTGCCTTGGTTTGAGCACATAAGGCTCTTCAGACTCAGAATCAGCTGGTGCTAGCATCCACCAAGAAGATTAAGGATTTAGAAAAGAAGAACAAGAAGATTATGCTGAGACTGAAAGGAAGGAAGGATGATCCTTTAAAGATCAAAGGTGATGGAGATGATGATGCTGAAGACTCTAGGATGATGAGTCTGATCATGATGATGATGAGGTTGATGTAAATGAGATGGATGAGGAGAAGGACAAGGATGACAATGAAGATGAAGATCAACCTGAGGGTGAAGGCAAAGTTCTAACTTCTCAGCAATATAATAAGGAGAGAAGAACAAAAAGGAACCAAGATCAGGGAGCCTCATCCTCAGCTCCTCAAGACAAAGATCGTCAAGATAAGGATTCAAGTAATGATTAGCTTGTTTATGTAATTTCAAATCACATGTATTGAAATGTATTTAAATTAATGAAAATGAATGTCAAGTTATTTGAAATGCAATGATGTTTATTAAACTTTGTTGTCTTGATAACTTTATCTAGCAGGATAAATCTCACCAGATTGATGAGCATGATGTTACACCCCTCCAGTAAATCAAGATGCAGTTTAACATGATTGTTGATTTGCAAGAGATTGTCAGGAGATCGATGAGTTATGCACCAGAAGAAGGGGAGATCATTCATGACATATCAGATGAACAGATTGCCGAAATGTTCAGGCTAAACCCCGATGAGATAGTCAATGACGCACCAGAAGTAGATATTATCAGCGATGAGGAACTGCATAGTGTGGATGAGGTGGAGATTGAAGATGTTACATCTGACTACTACCCTCAATATACTAATGAAGACGAAGATGCCTTACCTTACTTAGGTGAGATGTCTGACAGTGAAACCTTCGACAAACTTCGACAAAGTAAACGAGAAGGTCACTGAGAAACAATTGACAGAGAAGATAGCTCAAACTGAGGATGCTGATGTTGAGCAAAGAAAAGCTGGGTGGGCGGCTTGTCTGGCTGAAATGAGAAACCAGCATGCACCATCAAAACAGAATACCTACACTAAGTTGTATAAAGTCAAAAGGCATCAGAAGGTCTCTGGGAAAATAATCAGCTGGGCTTACTTTAAGGACCTAAATGTGTATGCTGTCAAAAGAGAAAAAGGGATGGAGTACTTTAGACATCCTCATGATCTGAAGACTTTACCGGGTTTTGAGCTGAATAGATTAGCAAGTTTAGATCTACTGTATGCTGACCCAAGAAAGATGTCGTATGGTTTGAAAGGGCTTTAAGGAAAGAATATCATACTAAGTGGGTAAACTTCAAACCACAACAACCAAGGAGGTTCGTGAGCAAAACTGATATTGATCCCACTTCAGGAAGACCAAAGATTGTTCTGAAGTGGAGACCTCCCCGGACTATGACTAGGATTCCATTAAGAAGAATGCCACAAGATCTCACGCCTCACTTCAAATGGTGTATTATGACTGGAGGACAGGTGAAGCAGTGATTGTATTGGATCGGCAGGGAAAGATTGAGACTATCAGGGTGTTTGACCCTATGTGGCTTACTAACTTGTCTGAGGATGACGCCTACACATTATACAAGTGGCCACTATTCTATGATACTTTGGACATAGTGCAAGCTCTTTAATTCTAGCATGTCATCAGACTATGCTTTGCATTCAAAATCCATGTTGGGGTCACAAAAGAAGAAAAGCTGAAGAAGTTTGCTGAGTGTGTGAAGAATATTAGACAATAGAGTGAACTAGGTCCAAGGGGATTTTGTTGATACATGATGTCCCTAGTTCATTGTACTTTAATGTTTATGTCTTTCAATCTTACATATGTGTAATACATGGATATGTCGGTAATATGATATGTGGTTGAATGTATATTTGCTATTGAATGTATTTTATTCTTATATCATTTATAATTACACGCTTGAATGAATATTATATATGGGTTTGTAATAGTCAGTCACAGTTCTGAGTTAATAATGATTCAGGAATGTGTTTAACTTAGTCTTATGGTTATTCATGCTAATGAACCATGCTTATGGACCAGTCGCACGACTGAACCAAGTGATTAGGTCAGTCGCATGAGTGTGTCATGAGACTGGCTCAGTCGCACGATTGGACCAAGTGTAGGTTCAATCGTGCGCATGAACAAATCGTATGGCTCAGTCGTACGACTGAACCATGCTAATGGCTCAGTCGTACGACTGTATACTGAAACCTATAAATACCACATAATTCGTGGAAAAACATTACACTTCGAATTCTTTCATACCCTAGCCGTCCAGAGAGTTTTATCCCCGTCCATCCAAGTTCATAGTTCGTCCCGGATCGTTTTCTAATCATTCTTAACGTTGTTCTATTGTTAGATTGATTCGGGCTTTTCATTCTCACTGATTGGATCGCCAATCAAATAGGATTCCACACTATTTGATTAGGTTACACGTTGAATCAGTTAGTACTCCGTACGTACACGGTCCTACAACTTAATTTATACATAAATAGATTTTTATTTTATATACTATTTTATTTATTTAATATGTTATCTCTTATTGGTGTTATTATCATTATTAATATTACTATTATTAATATCATTATTATTGTTATTAACACTATTACTATAAGTATTATTTTTATTATTATTGGTTACCTAATTATTTATTTATATCAAACCAATAATGATACAAGAAATTACTAATAAGTCCTCGTATTTGCATTAATAACAAACAAACCCTTACAAGAGATAGCAACGTTAACAAACGTTTAAACAAATTCCAAAAGGTCACAATATCAATCTTCTTTCAGTCTTCCTAGAATAGTCAGCCACGTCCTTTGGTATCATCCCACCACCAGCAGTTGTTTAAGTGGTTCTTGGGATGTGAGATCATGAGACAACAGATCTACACATACTGCTATCTTAAGACTTTATGAAGCCTTCCATCGTTATACACCAAGTATCAAAGTCATCAGGAGTGATCAGTGGAGATTTGGTCATGGCGTCGGTTTCCTTTCCCCTTTAGTGAGAGCTGCCATTTGAGCAAGTAAGTGTTCTGTAAAACTGAAGTGATTAAAGATGGTGAGATCTTACAATCACGAGCCTAAAAAGCATATGAACAAATCCGCTTTGTGAACAGTGCATAAGTATTATGCACAGCATATGAACAAAATTGTTCATCCGCTATGTGAACAGTTCACAAGTCAAATGCAAAGCGTATGAACAAATTTGTTCATCCGCTTTGTGAACAACGCATAAGTATTATGCACAGCGTATGAACAAAATTGTTCATCCACTTTGTGAACAGTTCACGTCAAATGCAAAGAGTAGGAACAAAATTGTTCATCCGCTTTGTGAACAGTGCATAAGTATTATGCACAGCGTATGAACAAAATTGTTCATCCGCTGTGTGAACAGTTCACAAGTCAAATGCAAAGCGTATGAACAAAATTGTTCATCCGCTTTATGAACAGTGCATAAGTATTATGCACAGCGTATGAACAAAATTGTTCATCCGCTTTGTGAACAGTGCATAAGTATTATGCACAGCGTATGAACAAAATTGTTCATCCGCTTTGTGAACAGTGCACAAGTATTATGCACAGCGCATGAACAAAATTGTTCATCCGCTTTGTAAACAGTACACACAAAGCACAGCGCATGAACAAAATTGTTCATCCGCTTTGTGAACAATACACATGTATTATGCACAGCACATGAACAAAATTGTTCATCCGCTTTGTGAACAGTACACACAAAGCACAGCGCATGAACAAAATTGTTCATTCCCTTCGTGAACAGTACACACACAATAGGGTCCACAGTGTATAGACAAAATTATACAATGGATACTGTGTCCACAGCGGATATTGTTCCCATAGCGGATAACCAATTTGATTCAAATTTTCACAACAGACACGCACTGTATACACAGCGGACACACAAATTGTCCGTTGTATATATAGTTCACAGTTGTAATTTTTCATTCACCACGAGTGAAAGTGAGAAAATTAGTAGAAATTCAAAATTTTCAAAACCTACGATAAACTCTTAAACCTATGTTCTTCAAAACCAAAAGTCTAGTCGATTTATCGACTGATTCACGATCGATTAGGTATAACAACATGATTCTAATCTTCAAACAACCATTAAAACATCTTGTTTTATGATTTTAATCAGACATTGTTCGACCTAGGTCGAATATCAAACCGAAATCATAATCATGAATTATTGATGTTTTAAACCAAATCAATTATTGAATCTATGATAGATGACCATTATTGATTGTGTACGATCTGTTAATTTGATGAAATTTGATCAAATGTTCATTGGGGTCATAATCAAACATGAAGTTCATATCAAAATTTATACAAAAACTGCTTTTAATCTTTGAACATGATGAAAATTGTTTAAAACGTGTCATAACTTTGTAATCAGGTACAAAATGATACTACAAACATGAAAAATCAGTCAATTTGGCATGACATTCATCAGACAAACATTAAATGAATCTTCAATTAATGTGCATTAAATGATCATATTTGACTTTAATAGGTCAAACTAAAATTCATGATCAAACAGATATGGGATTAAACATATCTATGTGTTAAACAAAACAACTTGTTTTGATGAACAAACACAATATAACAATTTTTTGGATAAAATCAATACAAATTGACAAGATTTGCAAAATCAAATTTGACAAAATGTTGACTTTTGAAAAGTCAAACTGGTTCAATTAGATAATTGCAAAGAACATACACACACAAGTGTTTAAAGATACACGCAATCATCTCTTAACAAACAAAATATACCAACATATACTTGATCATCATTTTATCATTACACTTTATTTGCATACACTATTCTAACACTTAGTCTTTTACTACAGAAATGGTTGATTTAGTGTTTGTAAAAGATCACAACATATGTGCATTTCTTGATCCTGACTCTCCTAGATCAGTGAACTACAGAGACATGATTCAAGCAATTAGACAAACAAGACTTGTACATGCTATGACCTTCAGACCAGACATATATGAAGATCACATTGTCCAGTTTTGGACCAATGCACACCTTAGTGAGATTGATGATCAGCAAGTAGTTATATCTATTGTGCATAACCAAGATATGATCATCTCTGAAGAAGTGATCAGAAGGCTGTTGCAATTGGGTGAAGAAGATGCTCAAGGCCCAGTTGAGTTTGATGAACATTATGTGCTTCATGTGTTCAGGCAAATAGGCTATACAGGAACCATAGGGAGAAAGCAGATCAAAGAAGGCAAACATGTGTGAACAGTTCAGGTTCTTGATGCACACTTATCAGAAAACCATGACAAACAAAAAGACAGGATGGGATGCAACATCCCTAAGGGCATCATGTGCATTAGCAAGCATCATTGCAAGAAGGCCAATTAACTTTGCTGCTGAAATTCTCAATGGCCTTGTCTATAACATCACAGAAGTAAGAAACAGATTTCTGATGTTTCCAAGATTTCTGCAGATGATTATAGATGATTTATGCCCAACATCCCAAGAGAAAGAGCCATTTTACAGCCTGTTCATCTCAATGAGTATGTGTTCAAAGGATAAGATCTAATATCAAGGGGATGAGGTGCCTTTGCCTCTCATATGATTGACCATGACATCCCTGTTCCTGAGGAATTCTTAGAATTCCAGGACAAGATGAACCATTCATGCTATTTCAACAAGCCATTCAACCAGCCCAATCATTCAACCACCACCAATCATACAGCCTGAACCAATAGAACAACCACTAGTCATCCAAGCTCAAAACATACAACTGAACAACCAATATCACCATAACAACCTCTAAGCCATAACCACTTAGGCCTCAATCATTCAGTCCTTAATAAATACATTTTCCATCTCCACCACACATCCCAAACTATCTGATCAGCAAACACTTTCATCTATATGAGAAATATAGATTCATCACTTGCCCAATAAACAGATGAGCATGAAGATGTTGGAACTTCATCTCATGAGCTTGAATCTGAACAAGCAACTACTGCTACTAAGTTTGTTGAATCAAGCAGTGAAATGCTCACAGAAGAAGATATTGAGCACTCAAAAGTCTTTCTATTCACTGAGTGTAACAAACTTATTGAAAGATCAATCAAAGAACCAAGAAGTTAAAAAGAAAGACTCAAAGAGAAAGATAGGGATATTGAAAAGCTAGATTCAAATCATAAAGCACAAAAGCTGGTTGTAAAGGTTGGGAGCAATAGCTAAATCAAATAAAGAAGAAATTAAAGGAGAAAGACAATGAACTCCTTGTTGCCAAAGCTGAGATTGACTACTGGGGCAATCAATCAATAGCTAAAGAACAAGAGATTGATGAATTAAAAAAGATCATAGAAGCTCAAGCTGAAGAAATTCAAAGATTAAACAGAGAGCTTAAATACAATGACACTCAACTGAATGAGGAAAAATTCAGCAGATCTTAGTGAAGATCTGAGTGAGTATGAGAAATCAGCCAGTGAAGCTAAAACAAGTCAACAACAAACTGAACAAACACAATTAGCACTAATCATTCCTGAAGAATCATACTCAATGGATCAATTGTTCAGTGATACTAATCCTATGAGAACATACACCACTCACCCATCTTAAGACAACACATTCACACTCTTGATCCTGTCTCAAGAAACTAGTAGTATTCCTCATGATCCTTTGACAGACAAACAAAAGGAATTGATCAATCAATTCAGTGAAGCTTTAACAGAGTCATCAAAAGATCAAGCATCATCATCATCTGAAACTCCTTTCAGAACTTATGAAAGGAAAAGAAAGAGATCTTATTTACCCTCTTTACTCAAAGGAAAACAAAAGATCACGCATCATCAAAGGAATTGATCAAACAATTCAGTGAAGCTTTAACAGAGTCATCAAAAGATCAAGCATCATCATCATCTGAAACTCCTTTCAGAACTTATGAAAGGAAAAGAAGAGAGATCTTATTACCCTCTTTACTCAAAGGAAACAAACTAAGGGGTGAACAAGAAAAACCAGAATCTCCTCCATTAAAGCTTCTAAAAGTGAAGTCTGAACCTGTTGAGTTAGATGCTCCTCAATCATCATGTAAGCATCTATACTAGAAGAGGGGAGATAGACCAATCTCGTGAACAACAACAAATTCCATTATTATCCTAAGTGATTCTGATGGGGAAGAAGAAGAAAGGGATGAGCATGAAATAATGAAAAAATTCAAGAGCTCTTTACAGATGATCCTCAAACCTGATGGGGATAGAGCTAACCGCCAGAGGATTCCTTATGATTCATTCATTCATCTTAACCTATCAGAGGTTAAAGACTTGCTCAAAGACTTTCAAGAAGTCATGCAAAATGAACAAGAGCACACATACAGGAGATACAAAGAAATCAAGGATAATAAGAGCTTGAAAAGAATCTACCTAAAGATCCACAAATAGAGAAGATGACCTACTCCCAGGTGAAAAGTGGTTGAGTCATACAAGAGTACCATATAGGTCATATGCAGGAAGAACTTTGTCTCAAATGAAAGAGATGGCAAAAGAGATATACAAGAACATATTAGCAAAATACTCTTAAGCCACAGGTCTTCAGACCTCATCCTGCATCTTCTCTATCACTTATCATCAAGCTCCTCCTGACTTCATGAGATAGAGGAACCAAAGACAATTCATGCCTCATAGGCTATGGCCTGAAGGCAATGAAGTTCGGGAGATGATCCGTGAGAACTAATTTTGTCAAGCTCTATGACAAAATCACTCTCACAATAGATGCCAATGAAAGAAAAATTATGGCATGGAAATATGATGAAATCTGGGATGATGTGCTAATCAAAAAAGTATCTGGACTTGTTCAGTACTTATCATCCTCTCTCTAACTGGGCCCATTAAGCTATGACAGATAGATTGGACCTGGTGCAATTAAGAAGGGACAATCCACAAAACAATCCCAGGGGAGCAGATTCTATCATATATTGAGAGCTTACTGACATACAGCATCATGAGATGAAAGCTAAAGCTAAAGAGAAGATACAACTACATATCTCAAAGCTTAGAAAAGAACAAGCTTCATCAAGAAAACAAAAGGAAGTCAGGGAAGAATCTTGGTTACCCTTTAAGGCCATTTGACTTAAAGCTTATCATGAAGAAGATAGATGGCAATCAATACCAGCATCCAATAACCAGATGGTTATATGATGAAAGTCATTTTGAAGTGGTGCTGGAGAGAAAGCTTGAGGGAAAAGAAGCAGCAGACATAAGACTTTTTGATCCTGTTGAGATAAAGCTGCTTCATCCATCATATGTCTCATCCTAAAAACCAAGACATTCCCTGCCATTGAAGATGTGTTGTGTAAGGGAGATTGTTGCTATTTCATATACATGCTAAGATTTTGGGCACTGTGTATGTAAATGTTGCATTGAAACAAAGGTTGGAAACACATCAACAACCCCTCACACACATAGAAGGAATAACAGGAATGAGAATATCTGAAAACAACAATTTGGAAATTTTGAAGGGCAATCATGTTGTAACCACACTGGTTAGCAACATGATGTGCAAAGCCTGATCAGTCAACTTTGGAACAACTTGTTCATTTGAAAATCGATTTCAAATATGATGATCAAAAGAGTGTTGTTGACTACTTTATGGAACACATAGTCAATTGTAGAAATGCATACAAGACAACAACACTCAAAGAACAATTGAAGGAAGCTGAAGTTGACCAAGCCATAGAGAAAGACATTGAAGATACTCTCAAGGCTATGGAAGAAGCAAAGAAGCGGTCAGAAGAAGCAGGACCATCTCACTCCAGAGGTTTCTTATCATCACTAGCAAAACAAACAACCAATAAATATCCTTCTCTATGATTCTTAGTTTATCATTCAATCATACAATCATGCATACATATGTTATTATACATATGATAATCATACAATCATTCAATCATGCATATAAAAGATCTTATGCTCTTATGAACAAAACAATCATAATGTCACATGATTTATGCATATGACAAATATACAGGCATACATACATATGTTTTATAACATACACATGGATTCAAACATGCATTCATGTGTTGTTGATATAACACATGACATTCATGCAATCATACATTTATACACCAATACATACATGATCACACACAAGCATTCACATTACTTGTGATAATTTTAACACTTGTAATTACACAATAGAATTAATCATTTCAAACATGTGTGAAATAAACTCATGTAATCATGCACACAAAAAACATACATGTAAAACATTCAACAATCAACATTCAAATATTATGAACAAACAACATAAGCATTCAAACAATCAATCATACATGTAAATAAACAATTCAAACAATCATCCAGGTAAGATTACACTTGTGCAATCTTATAAACAATCAATTAATCAACACAGGCAAGTACTACACTTGTAATCAATCAATATACACAATAATAATCATCATTCATACAAACAACAATCATACATAATACAAAAGAAACACACATATTAACATCATTAACATAAAACAAAACAAAATGTACATATGTTTAGGGGGAGTACTGTTGGACTCCTTATATTAACACAAACAAAATTAACACACACACATAATTAACAAACAAAACAATCATCAAATCAATGGCAACATCATATTAGGGAGAGTACTGTTGTGACTCAACAAAGTGCATTAAGAATTAATGCAAGAAAGTATGATGCCTGCCATTATCAAAACATGTGTTCAACATACAATTCATACATTAGAAACGCATTAACATCATTAACATTCATAAAAATCACCAACATCTATGTAATTTTCTTTTTCGATTTGTAGATAAAGAATTTTTGCCTAAGTCAACCAATGAAGATGAAGGAAGTCCAATGCGGATGAAGGAAATCCAATACGGATGAAGAGTTATACAGCGGATAAAGTCTCTACTCCCATAGCGGATGAAGAACTTCACAGCGGATTCCCACAGCGGATGACTTAAATACTTAGGATTATTTTTATGTAATTTTCATTTACATAAGGGTAGAATAGTAAATGTATATAGCTTTTGTGTATAGGCTATAAATAGCACTCTACCCTAATCCTTTGTAAGCTTTTGAATGAATTATCAATCAAACAAGCATTTTCAATTTCTTAAGCATTCTAACACACACAACACGCACACAAACACACACATACACTGAATCATACACATAATCATAGGTTTCCGCACCATGTTTAGTGTTTTGTAACCCCCAGAAATTTGACTTTTTGAAGTGTCATGCGACTGGAGTCTCAGTCGCATGGAGCTCACACGACTGGAGCTCCATACGCATGATAGTCGCATGATTGGAGGTCCAATCGGAGGGTTCAGCGACCGAAGGTCCAGTCGCCGGAGTTCGGGCAACTGAACTGTAGCTATAAAGGAGGGGCAACCATCTCCCCTCCCCACACTTGCAAATTTCAGTTAGAAAGAAGAGCAGAGAGAAAGAAGAGAGAGAGAAGAGAAAAAGAGAGAAAAGTGGTGATTCGGGCTTGAAACTTGTCGAGTGACTATCCAAACGAAGCTCTTCATCTTCTTCTTGTTTGTGTGAGTTCTAGGACCCCTCATTTAATGTTTTCAATGATTTGGGGGCTGGAACACATATAAACCCGTTTTTGAAATGTATAAGTTTGACCCATTTGGGTGTAATTGTATGTAATGTGTTTAGAGTGCGATAGTGGACTTGTATGTTCTTGTATGATGTCCTAGTATGATTCCCTAAGGTTTAGGAGGGGTAATTTGGGCTGGAAATGAGTTCAGAGGTATGAGGTCGTATGTCGTGGCTGCAGTTCGGGATGAACTCCAGTCGCTGCCCAGCTAGGGCTAGATGACTGAAGGGCAGTCGCTGCCCAGTTAGGGCTAGATGACTGAAGGGCCAGTCGCACGACTGAGGGGAGACTGATCACACGCACGACTGAAACTCAATCGCACGACTGGGGATTTAGTCGCATGACAGGTCATACGACTTAGGGTCCATTCGCATAGGTCCATTCGTATAGCTGTTCAGTCGCACGACTGAGGGTTAGTCGCATAGAAGCCTATTCGTATAGTGTTCATTCGCACGATAGGAGGTCCATTCACATGATTAAATGCTCATTCGCATAGTTGCCTAATCGCATGATCCAGTCGCGTGGAGGCCATGCGACTGAAGTATGTCCAATCGCCCAAATAGGGCTGTTGTGTACGAGGAGAGAGATAGTATTGTAAGTATACGCATGATGTATGTATGATAAGTATGATGTAGCTCTATATGATGGTAATGACTGATGATTTGTAAATATCGATGTTCCTTGTTTTCGATACGTCTTTATCTTCCGTGACTTTACATGTATGATTAATGAATGAAACGAAAGTAATAAGAAACGTAAAGTGAAAGGTAATGAAAGAGGAACATGATGAATGAATGCATGCATTAATGATGACGAATGAATGTAAGAAAAGGCTTGCAAGCAAATGTATGGAGATGCACACCCCTGGCAGGTGTTAGCTCAACGGTGTGCGGGCTAGCTAACCCCGAAGGATGCACATGGGGTCAGTCTTGTGTTGACCATATGTATGGGATCTTGCCGCTTGCCCTAAGTGACTGGATTAGCAGTAGTGCATAACGTTCGTGATTGATCATCACAGGTCCAGCACCCGCAGTAGTGCACAATGTTTGGGTATAGCATATGACATTGATCCAGAACGAAAGAGGAAAGATAAGTGGTGCATGTACCTACCTAGGACTAGATCATAGTAGTGCATAACGTTCATGGTGATTACCACAGGTCCAGCACCAGCTGTAGTGCACAATGTTCGGGGTATTGTACATGTCACCGAATGTAATGAACGTACGAATGAACGTATGAAGTATGAACGAATGTAACGAACGTATGAACGAATGTAATGATGTATGAATAAGATAATAAACGTATGAACGAAAGAAAGAGTTCATAACAACGTGAATGATAACGATGAACGGTACACGAATGAAAGCTATGAAGAACGATAAGATAATAAGATATATCTGCGTGTACGTATGTTGTGTGTCGCATGTATGTAAAACGGTTTTAATGAAAAAAAGTACGTTTTATTATAAACTAGACTCACTCAGCAACGCTGACTTTTTATGTGTGTCCAGTTGGCAGGTAGTGTTGCTGAGGATGGCACGAGGCGGCTACTCAGCTCTTTTGGGATGGAACTCCTTGGTTAATATTTTGTAATATATAATGCTGAATGTATTTAGAAAACAAAGTGTGTTTGTTAAGGATTCAATAAACAGGATTGCTTAAGGAATCCTCTCACCACTAAATGTCATTGTTTATGACTATATTGTATGACTAATGATGTATCGCTTGCAAAGCTTTTATGATGAAATGAGATGTCTCTTCCGAATGTTTCCGCTGCAATGTCTATTTAAAATAGTTGTAAAATATATTTTATGTGCAATGAATGACTAGCTGTGAGGTGCCCGGAACGGGGCCTTACAAATTGGTATCAGAGCCAAAGTTTAAGTGAAACGGGTAAATTTTCAAAATAAACTAACTTAAACTGAGAATGGGACGGAAAGGAAGGGTCCAATCTGAGTAGCTGCGTGTCATCAGGTACTTTCTTAATAATTACTGTAGTATGTGCGTATGTTATGTTTTATGTGTTACTGTAAGATTTAGATACTGATGTAGTCAGGACAGGTAATGCTCGGTGTAAGATTCCTAGAAGTCTGATGCAGCCAAAACACTCTTGAAACCATCTACTGATCATAACAACAGATGAAGACTTCAGCTAAAGACATCAGCTGAACAACAACTGAAGTTAACAGCTGAAGACATCTACTGAAGTTACACTGAAGACATCTACTGAAGTTAACAGCTGAAGACATCTACTGAAGTTAAAAGCTGAAGACATCTACTGAAGGTAATAGCTGAAGACACAGTTGAAGGTAACAGCTGAAGACATCAGCTGAAGATATCAGCTGAAGACAACAGCTGAAGGTAACAGCTGAAGACAACAGCTGAAGACATCAGCTGAAGATATCAACTGAAGACAAAGTCTAAAACAGTTTTCAGTAGTTGTCACAACAACTGAAGAAGTATTCTTCAGTAGTTGTGATGATCCTTCTTCAGTAGTTATCACAACAGCTGAAGAAGTATTCTTCAGTAGTTGTGATGATCCTTCTTCAGTAGTTATCACAACAGCTAAAAAAGTATTCCTCAGTAGTTGTGACAGTTCTTCTTTCAGTAATTCTATGAAATGATCAAGTCTTCCTACATACTGCATAGAACCAAGCAGTATTGCTACGAAAGTTTTACACCATTCAGAAACATTTAAGTGTAAAAATCTTTCATAGCCAAGACCATATCTTCAGAAGCCAAAATGAAGTCTTCTTAGCTTCAAGACAAAGTCTGCTGAGCCAAGAAACCAAGACAGATTCTTCCGAAGACTTTTATCTACATGCTTTATCTGATGTATTTTTTCTGCGCTGAACCACTTTGCCGCTGCCCACTCTGGTTGGTCACCAACTTATATGATGTGGTGAAAGGTCATGCTTTAGAAAAACTGTACATTGAGGTCTTGGGTCAAACCTTTCTACTTTATGTACCTTTATCCTTTTGTAATATATTAGGATGTGAGCTATGGCATGTCATAATCACTACCAAAGGCAAATCTGCTTTTTGACTCTACATGGATTGTGTTGTCTAATTCGTGTATCCAGTTGGCCTTCAAAGTAGGCCGTCTGTAGGTTATATTATATAGTTCTTAAAGTCTTGTAATGTATGTATGCTGAATACTTGTAACTTGAATTTGAGAAGCAATATACAACATCCTTGAAACAACCACTTGTGTTGTTATCTTGTTCTTTCTTTCTAAAGTTACTTTTGTGCTCTTAGCATCATCATAACCGGTTCCCCATTTGACCTATTAAGTGTTCTAATACACTCTCCTCATTGTGTTGTTGTGTTGTAAGTGCTAACCCTTCACCCGGTCCTGCATTTGGTATCAGAGCATTCAGGCTCTTGATATAAGATCTCACCATCTTAGATCCCTCACACCATAAAATACTAACAACTCAAATGGCACTCTTTCTAAAGCTGATATGGAAACTGGTACTATCTCCAAGTCCCCACTGATCACTCCTGAAGATTTTGACACATGGTGCCAAGAATGGAAGGCTTCATCAAGTGTCAAGATTCAAGGATGTGGGACTTAGTTATCATGGTCCCTTCATACCAAGCACTACTTCTGCTACTGGTAATTGTATCATCCCTAAAGATATAGATGATTACTCAGAAGAAGACAGGAAAAGAATAGAGCTTGATCAAAGGGCCATGACTTGTCTTCAAACTGCTCTTCCAAACTCCATCTACAGAGGCTTCAAGAAATGCAAGACAGCTAAAGATCTATGAGAAGCACAGAAGCTCATGTATAAAGGATCCAAAGAAACTAAAGAAACAAGAAGGATCTCTTGAAGCAGCAGTTTGAAAATTTCACCTTCAAGGCTGGTGAGACACTGACTCAACAATACTTCAGGTATGTGAGATAGTGGACACTCTAGTGGATATTGGAGTAACTCTTGAGAACAGGGACATAGTAAGGAAGTTCATGACTTCTCTTCCTAAACTATGGACACATTATTGTGTTGTGATCAAGAGAACTTCGAATCTTAAAACTCTTACTCTTACAGAGTTGTATGGTATCCTGAGTGCATTCCAGATGGAGATGAACATGCAAAATTCCTCTGGTAATTCCAAGAGCCAACTGAGTTCAGCTCTTTATGTGAATGAAAGGGAATGCATTAAACCAAAAATTAGTTGTTATGCTACCCTGACAACTCACAAAAGGGGCCTTTCATCACTTTCTAGAGACACCAAGAGAAAGCTACACTCAAGGAAGCCCCTTCCAAGAGACAAGTTCTTCCCATGCCTTTCTCTCTGCTGATGAAACCTCTAGCAACCTTCTCTTCACTCTTGAAGACTTGGACTGTATCCATCCAGATGATCTGGAGTATATGGAGATAGTTCAGCAAATGGCTCTTCTCACTCACAGGGCCAAGAAATTCTACAAGAGGACTGGGAGAAGATTTCCAACCAATACATCCAGGGAAAGTTTGGGCTGGACAAAAGCAGGTAAAGTGCTACAACTGTAACCAGATAGGTACTTTGCAAGAGAGTGTAAGGCACCAAGAACAAATGGTGGCCAGACACAAACCAGACCAACTACACTGAGAAAGTTCACCAGAATGAGAACCCAAAGCAACAGGCTGCAGTTGCTGTTGAAGAGGGAGGCTTTGACTGGAGCTTTCAGATAGAAGATTCATCTCCAAACCAAGCTCTCATGGCAGATCATGATGAAACCACGGTATTGGAAAATCTTTGCTCTTCTGAATGCATTGCTAAAGTTAATAGATACTGGTCATATAACTTAGAGCTGAGATCTGACCTTGAGTCCTTAAACATCTTGAAAGCTGATTTTAAAAGAGCTGAAAATGACTATAAACTTAAAATAGAAGATTTAGAGAAAACCATTTCAACTCTTAAACATGAGCTAACAAATTACAGGACTCAGATCAAAGATCTCATAGCTAAGTTAACTGAATGCCAAGCTGAGCTTATGATCAGCAAAGCTAAGGCAGAAAATTGTGTTCTTGAAGAAGATACCTTCAAGAACATAATATCCTCATCCTTGCATGCAAAAGTGTGTTATCAGAGCAAGCAGGGACTGGGATCTAGTGAGATAGCTCCTCCACACACCATCTTGTCTGTAAGATCTCCCAGGTGTGGAACTTGTGAAGATGAGCTTCCCCTCATAGGTCCTTTGACTAAAGAGGATGAAGAGGAGAGGTGAAGAAGGACTTTGGTTTGAGTGAAGAAAAGCATTCTGAGAAGGGTCACCATTCCTCTGAGGAGAGTAAAACTGTTGGGGTGACTAAGTCAAGAAGAAAGGACTTGATCAGGAAAGCCAAAAGAAAATCAAGGAAGGATCAAGAGATCAAGGCTACTTTTGACTCTAAGTAGAAACAAGTTTTCATCTCTGTAGGGTTTGAAGTAGTTAAGACTGATGACATGAAATCTGGTTCATGTGCAACTCATCTCAGCAACAAGAAGAATACTGAGTCTGTTATGTGTTACTGTACACAGACCTGGACCATCAACTCCAAGAACAGTTCTCAACCCAAAAGAACTGTGTGCAGCTCATCTCAGCAACAAGAAGAATACTGATCTGTTATGTGTTACTGCTACACAACCTGGACCATCCAACTCCAAGAACAGTTCTCAACCCAAAAGAACTGTCTCAGCTCCTGCAAAGGTGAAGATGGAGATGGGATGTGACCAAAGTCAGTGCTCTTCCATGAAGAAGACTCTTGGAAAGAAGAATCTGAAGTGTGTCATGTGTGAGAGTACTTCTCATTTGGCTAAGGATTGTCCATACAATCCTAAGGGTACTCTTCACATGATAAACAAAGAGACTTCCAAGAATTCCAAGATGAAGAAAAAGGCAAGTGGAAAACTGCCTGCGGAAGAAGATTTGGTCTTGGAAGAAAGGAATGCTTCCAAAGTACTGAAGCTTGCTGCAGTAAAGGCAAGATCTTCCGAAGGACCAGTCATCAAAACTTCTAAAGTCTCAAAAGCTTCTGAAGTATTGAAGGTAAAGTCTAAACTTCCAAGGTGGTGGGAAGTCAAAGAAAGACCAAAAGACTGAAGGTTCTTCATCAACAACAGCTCAAGATCCTCAAAGCACAACCATAGGATCTATTACTGTTGCATTGTCTTTAACTGTTTTAAATGAGCCCAAGACCAATGAGGCTTGGGTTTCCAATGTAACTAGCTATCTCTTTGTGCAGGAACAGCTACAGACAAACAAAAATGTGTGGATCATTCACAGTGGTTGTTCCAGTCACATGACAAGCAATAGGTCACTACTCCAGAAGTTTGAAATAATTGATGGAGGGCCAGTTGCTTTTAGAGGAGATGCAGGTGGTTACATTACAGGAAGGGGCAAGGTCATAAATGGTAAGCTCAGCATTGACAAGGTAAACTTTGTCAAGGAGCTTGGATACAATCTTTTGAGTGTATCACAATTCTGTGATCAGAGTCATAACATGCTATTTACTGAGCATGAGTGCATTGTTCTCAAGCCCGGGTTGGTCATTCCTCATGAGCACATCCTACTCAGAGCCCCCAGGAAAGGGAACATGTACAAGATAGATTTGCAAGAAACATCTCCCTCAGGAGAAGTTTCATGCTTTCTATCTAAAGCAAATAGTGATGAATCTTTCCTTTGGCATAAAAGAATGTGCCATGTAAACTTTAAGAACATGAATAAATTGATTAAGAATGATTTGGTAACTGGAATACCAAAAAGTGAGTTTACAAGTGATGATCATCGTGTTGCATGCCTGAAAGGGAAACAACACAAGGTATCTCACAAGCCTAAGGAAAGAAATTCCATCACTACACCCCTACACTTGTTACATATGGATCTCTTTGGCCCCACCAATGTAATGAGTTTAGGAAGAACCTCTTACTGTTTGGTGATCATAGATGACTTTACAAGATTCACATGGTTAGAACTAAGGATGAGACCCCTAAGATTCTGAAGAATTTCATCTTAAAGATTGAGAATCAATGTGATCACAAGGTCAAAACCATAAGATGTGATCAAGGAACTGAGTTCAAGAATTAAACACTTGATACATTTTGTGATGAAAGGGTATTACAAGACAATATAGTGCTCCCAGGACCCCTCAGCAAAATGGAGTTGCTGAGAGGAGAAACAGGACACTAATTGAAGCTGCAAGAACTATGTTGTCTGACTCTAAACTGCCCATCACCTTCTGGGCAGAGGCAGTCAACACTGCCTGCTATGTGCAGAACAGAGTTTTAGTAGTTAAGACACATGGTAAGACTCCATATGAACTTTGGCACAAGAGGAAACCTTTCATTGGTTTTCTCAGGTCTTTTGGATGTCCATGCACCATCTTGAATACCAAAGATCATATAGCCAAGTTTGCTGAGAAATCAGATGATGGACACTTGTTGAGGAGTCAGCCAATGTGACTTTCAAAGAACACACACCTAGTGTGAAAGGTTCTGGTCCGGATTGGCTGTTTGATCTTGATTTAGTTACCAACTATTTTAACAAATCTTGTGAGCATGTTTCAGGAACCACTGATATATTACCTACAGGTGATCCTGATCCAAGAATTGAGCTGAGAAGATCTTCAAGCAACATATCTCCAGCTCCAGTGGTAACTAATCCTGCAAATGAAGCTTCTACCAGCACATTAATGACAAATCCTGCTGATACATCTGAGTTGCCTTCATCTTCCAGTTTTGAGGCACAAAACTCAAATGTAGAAACTTCAAATGTTGGGAAACATGGTGGTGGTGACAGTGATCAAGAATTTCTTGATGCTGAGAACCATCCCATTGAAGAAAATCTCAATGATGTCACACACTCATTGGATGAAGTTAATCTTGATAAGTGTGCTGCTGTAGAGGGTGAATCCTCCCTGCCAGATCAGAATTTCTCCAATTTGGATCTGTCTAAACAACTTGCTGTGATCCCTCAACTAAGGATCCACAAGTCTCACCCTACTACAAACATCATTGGAGATGTTGGTACTGGTGTAAGAACAAGAGGACAGTCTCATAATGCAAATATCTGTCTTCACTATTGTTTCTTATCCCAAATAGAGCAAATAAGATTGATGAAGCTCTAAAGGATGGAAGTTGGGTTGAAGCTATGCAAGAGGAGTTGCTTCAATTCAAGAGACAAAAGGTTTGGAATCTATGTCCTCTTCCTCATGGGAAGACTACCATAGGTACAAAATGGGTTTTCAGGAATAAGAAGGATGATAGAGGACTTGTCATCAAGAACAAGGCTAGACTAGTTGTTCAAGGGTATACTCAAGAAGAAGCAATTGATTACACTGATGTCTTTGCTCCAGTAGCAAGACTTGAAGCTGTCAGGATATTCCTAGCTTTTGCTGCATCCAAGAATTTCAAGGTCTATCAACTTGATGTCAAGTGTGCTTTTCTTTATGGAGTGATTGATGAAGAGGTGTATGTCAAACAACCACCTGGATTTGCAGATCCTGATCATCCTGATTAAGTCTGCAAGCTTGACAAAGCTCTCTATGGGCTACATCAGGCACCTAGAAAGTGGTATGAGACTCTATCTCAGTGTCTCTGTCAGCATGGCTACAGAAGGGGTACCATTGATGGAACTCTCTTCATCAAAGGAACAAGAAATGACATAATGCTAGTTCAAGTATATGTACATGATATCATCTTTGGGTTAACTAATCCAAAGCTCTGCAAAGACTTTGAGAAGCTGATGAAGGATAGATTTGAAATGAGTGCCATGGGGGAACTCAATTTCTTTCTAGGGATTCAAGTGAAGCAGGTTGACAATGGTATCTTCATAAATCAGTCAAAGTATATGCAAGACATACTTAAAAGGTTCAACATGACTGAATGTAAGGTTGTTAAGACACCCATAGCTAGAAACCACTCCCTTGGACCTGATCTTGAGGGGGAGTGTGTTGATGAACATCTCTACAGGGCTATGATTGGGTCTCTTATGCATCTTATAGCTAGCAGGCCAGATATTATGTTTGCCACTTACATCTATGCAAGATATCAGGCAACCCCAAGATGTCTCACCTAATCACTGTCAAAAGAATTCTAAGATACCTTAAAGGAGCCCCATCTCTTGGCCTTTGGTAACTTAAAAATTCTGACTTCAATCTGTATGCATATACAGATATTGATTATGGTGGATGCAATATGACTGCAAAGTCTACATCAGGGGTATGTCAATTTCTTGGTGGAAGGATAGTCTCTTGGCAATGCAAGAAACAATCCTGTGTATCTGCATCAACAGCTGGGGCTGAATACATTGCTGCTGCAAGCTGCTGTGCTCAAGTGCTTTGGATTCAAAATCAGATGCCAGACTATGGATTCAACTTCAAAGAGACTCCCATTCACATAGACAACAATAGTGCTATCTCAATAAGAGAAAAACCAGTGCAGCACTCAATAACTAAGCACATCAACATCAGGTATCATCTGATTAGAGATAATTTTGAAAAAGGATTAATCAAACTAATCAAAGTTCATACAGATGAACAATATGTTGATCTGTTCACAAAAGCTTTTGATGAACAGAGATTTAAATATCTTATATTAGCTATTAGTATGATCAACTTTGAATAGCTTTTCTTAAAAACTTAATCATATTATTTCTAAAACTATGTGTGTTCTATGTTGTCTATTCTATCACCATAATAAGCCCCAGTTTCTCTTTGGAAGAAAATTCTTTTAGGATATTCCTTAGATTTTTTAGAATTTTACACAAGTTGCAAAATTCTTCAAAATCTTTGAAATATTTTTAGAGGCAAAATTTGCCTTCGGAATCTTTCTGGTTAAAACTTCCGAAGCACAATACCCTTCATGGTCAAACTTCTGAAGTTAAATTATCTTCAGAAGATTTCTTAGAATTCCAAGAAAACTACTTTTGGGCAAAAAGCAAACTACTTTTCAGAGGTGGGACTAACATAATGGATTTCAAAGTTTATCCATTTCCATTAACTTTGTCTCAAATCCAAATTCATACAAATATCCAACGGTTACACCTCTTTCCTCTACCTGCTACAAATCCAAAACTCACCCATACCTCAAATGTGATCTCTCTGAAACCACTTTTGCTTTTCACCTTTCTTCATCCTTAAGCTTTTCAAAATGGCCAACATTCAAAACAGAAACAACCCAAATTTCTGCATGCAATTCCATAGGCAGCATAATCAAGTTGCCTTATTGCACTCTGAGAAAGATGATAGTTTCTCAGAGGTTTGCCATTTTTTTGCTCTATCCAACTACTACACCTCACTCACCATTGATCCTATTCTTTATGAGGATCACCTGCTTGACTTTTGGAGGACATGTCAAGAGGTTATTATGGATGGCGAGAAGGCATTATCTGCCACAGTGCAGGGGAGGACAGTCTTTATCATTCCAGCCATCATCAAAACCCATCTTCAGCTGGATGATGAAGAAGGTGAACTGTTTTTCCCAAAGGAAGCTGTCAACTATTCCTTTGAGTAGATGGGCTATGAGGGAGATTTCTCTGTAAAGACCTTTAGGAAAGGGAAGGTCTCATTCCAGTGGAAATACCTACTCCACGTAGTGATTCACAGCTTGTCCAAGAAGCATGGTGGGTGGGACCAGATTCCTGAGGATCTCTCCTTTGTAGTTCATAGAATGGCACAAGGGGTCAAGTTCAGGTACTCATAATTTGTTTACACAAACTTGCTTGCTAACTTGGACTCCTTAGAATACTATGTGTTTCCTAGATATGTTCAACAGATTCTCAACTGTGAACTTGGATCACAGTTGAGGGAAACAAATACTATTCTTAAATTAGGATAGATGAAGCCAGGCATCTTTAAGATTATGAAGAAGCCAACTGTAGGCTTCTCAGGGGTAGAAACAGCCCTGGTCTCCAAAATGTTAGAGCTCATTGCTCAAGGTGACAACTAGCAACATAAGCTAGTGTTGAACCCACACCTTCTACATCTCAACCACCAAAACAGCCTCAAATTATCCTCACCTACCAAAGAAAATCCAAACGAACCCCTGCTCAAGCTATTGAGTCTGTGCAGGTCCCCATATACTCACCCATACAGGAAGAAGTGGATACTAGAGCTCCCACTTCTCCTAAGGAGCAAACCACTTCTATCTCTTCAAGAATCAGTGTTGATGTTCCTCATGATCAACCTGATGAGCTCATAAGCCCAAATGCCTTAAGCCTTCACTCTGAGTCTCAACACTCAAGTGAAAAACCTTCAGGGGACAGTTACCATCCCCAGCCTTTGGACTTAAATACCCAAATTCCCAACCTTGAATTCTATACTGATGAGGACTTAGGCTTCAGTAAGCATCATGAATCTCTCTATCCCTCCCCTACTCAAAGAAAGAGGAGTGCTTCTGAATTACCTATGTCTATCCCACATAAGTCACCCATTGCTGAGGTGGGTCCTTCTGAACTTGTTCAGGGGATCCATATGGAAGAGGCTCTCACTTTTGCAAGTGATTACATCATTAAGACCTCAACCATGGCAACTCAGTCCATTGACACTTCATCTGAGGCTGTCAATGAGCAGAGGAAATCCAGTAGCCAAGAACCCCATGCTGGTGATGAGAGTGAGGATCTAGGTCCAATTCTCTCAACCCTCCATGATTCTTCTGATGAAGATAAGGGGAATCTGAGACTAAAAGTGCAACAACTGACACAAACATGCACTTACTTAGTCTCAAAGGTTAGTCATCTTGAATTTCAAGTGACTACCTTACTAAATAGGGTTAATGATCAGCAACTTGAGATATCTTATCTTAAGGAAAAACTAGCTGAGAGACCTTTAAGAAGAGCTCAACCAAGAACACAAGAACCTGAGGATGTGGCTAACCTAACTCCTAGCTCACCAAAAAGGGGGAGAAAATCACTACAATCACAGAACCTAGGAGTTCTTCAAGGAGTATGGACATTGAGGACTCACCATCCTCTCTTGTAATTGTTCCTACTCAGCAACCTCCTCAAGTTCACATTGATGTGAACATCCTAGACTGCTTGTTTCAAAGTCTTTTTGGGGAGGGTGTATCAAGGCAAGAAGCTGAAGAAGATAGACCAAGGCAATCAGGTAATATCATTGGTCAACTGGATGTTGAGGCTGACCCTGAGATTAGCTTCAAAGGGATAACCTTGACTGAAGGCCCAGTGATAGAGCCTGAAAGTCCTGTCATACAGTCAACTGATGAAGTGACAGAAATTGAAACACCTGTCACCACAACAATTACTTCAGCAACTCAACCCCTCAGTGAAATACCTACTGGTGAAGGTGTATCACAGTCTCTCTCTGGCCAGAGCTTGGATGCTACACCAAGCAATGAAGGCCAAAGCTCTCACCACCCTGTGTTACAAAGGTCTGTGGGTGACAAGGGGAAAAGGGTTCTAATCCCTGAGGAGGTTGAGGAGGAGGAAAGAGAAAGAAAGAGGAAGCTAAGGGGAATATGTTCTACTGGGTCTTCAAGCTTCATGCAAGCTGCAATCAGGGCTGCTCACAGACCAAACACTCAAAATGATGAGTTGAGGGCAGTCAGGATTACTTACTTACAGACCAGGAACTATGACATAGATGAGATTATATCTCTCCCCTTAGAGGAACTAAATGATCTGGCTGACATGAAAATGTCAAGAGAAAGGAAGGAAGCTGAAGATGCAAGAATTCTTCTTGAGATCAAAGAGAAGAAAAGACAACAAAGATTATACAAGCATATTCCTACTCTCTCGCCAGTTCAAGAAAGTCCTGTGCAAGAGGCTGTGGCTGCTACACAAGAACCTCAGGTAGATAAAGAAACAGATAAACAAAGAATGATAGACTACCTGAGTGCCACAGGCTCCTGCCAGGCAGAAGCACTTCTTCCTTTGTCCTTTGAGTACATTGAGTTTGAGTATTTCAAACAACTTGAACTTCAAGTACTCAAAGAGTAGAAGTTAACAAAGAAGAAAATAAGGGAAGAAGCTGCTAAGTCAAGAACTCTCATTCAGAAGAACTTGAAAAAATCTGATGATAGACAAAGAATGATGAGCTTCTTGAAGCTGTATGGATTCTCTGGAAGGAGACTTGGCCCTATGTCTCTATCTACTATGGATGAGCATATCAGGGTGATCAAGCAGAAGATCAAGAGTGGAGAGCTTGCTGACTTGCACACTCCTCCAAGTAAAGCTCTACCTCAAGTAGAGGTTAAGTTTGAACAACAAAAGACAAATCAAACAAGAACCTCCAACTTCATCTTCTGATCCACAGCAGGGTCATAGGCCAGCCTCTTCAACTATTGATCAACAGCAAGGTCAAAGGCCAGCCTCAACATCTGACCCACAATAGGGTCAAACTCCCTCTCTTTCTGAACCTGTGAGGGAGGAACACCCAACTGAGGAAGACACAACTAATCTACAGGGTGCTGCAGGTCAGTCTTCTCAGTTAAAGACTGCAAAGAGGAAGAAGAGGATGGCTTCTAAATCTGATGCAAAGAAGAAGAAGAAGTCAAAATCAACCTCCTCTAATCCTCACGATGAATCAGAACATCCTAAGGAAGTGCAAGAAGAAAGAGCCAAATCATCTCCAATTCAAATGGCTCCTCTTGCATCAGGAAGACAGTGAGCTGCTGATTATCCTCAAGTGTTTTGGTAGCATCAGCCTAGGGGGAGTTTGTAAGGATTCCTAGAAGTCTGATGCAGCCAAAACACTCTTGAAACAATCTACTGATCATAATAACTGATGAAGACTTCAGCTGAAGACATCATCTGAATACAACAACTGAAGTTAACAGCTGAAGACATCTACTGAAGTTAACAGCTGAAGCCATCTACTGAAGTTAACAGCTGAAGACATCTACTGAAGTTAACAGCTGAAGACATCTACTGAAGGTAACAGCTGAAGACAACAGCTGAAGGTAACAGCTGAAGACAACAGCTGAAGGTAACAGCTGAAGACATCAGCTGAAGACATCAGCTGAAGACAACAGCTGAAGGTAACAGCTGAAGACAACAGCTGAAGACATCAGCTGAAGATATCAACTGAAGACAAAGTCTGAAGACAGTTTTCAGTAGTTGTCACAACAACTGAAGAAGTATTCTTCAGTAGTTGTGATGATCCTTTTTCAGTAGTTATCATAACAGCTAAAGAAGTATTCTTCAGTAGTTGTGATGATCCTTCTTCAGTAGTTATCATAACAGCTGAAGAAGTATTCCTCAGTAGTTGTGACAGTTCTTCTTTCAGTAATTCTATGAAATGATCAAGTGTTCCTGCATGCTGCACAGAACATGAAGCAGTATTGCTACGAAAGTTTTACACCAATTCAGAAACATTTCAAGTGTAAAAATCTTTCATAGCCAAGACCAATATCTTTCAGAAGCCAGAAATGAAGTCTTTCTTAGCTTCAAGACAAAGTCTGCTGAAGCCAAGAAACCAAGACAGATTCTTCCGAAGACTTTTATCATACATGCTTTATCTGATGTACTTTTTCTGCAAAGCTGAACCACTTTGCCGCTGCCCACTCTGGTTGGTCACCAACTTATATGAGTTGGTGAAAAGGTCCATGCTTTAGGAAAACTATACATTGAGGTCTTGGGTCAAACCTTTCTACTTTATGTACCTTTATCCTTTTTATAATATATTAGGATGTGAGCTATGGCATGTCATAGTCACTAGCCAAAAGGCAAATCTTCCTTTTGACTCTACATGGATTGTGTTGTCTAATTCATGTATCCAGCTGGCCTTCAAAGTATGGTCGTCTGTAGGTTGTATTATACAGTATCTCAAAGTCTTGTAATGTATGTATGCTGAATACTTGTAACTTGAATTTGAGAAGCAATATACAACATCCTTGAAAACCAACCACTTGTGCTTTTATCTTGTTCTTTTCTTTCTGAAGTTACTTTTGTGTTCTTAGCATCATCATAACTGGTTCCCCATTTGATCTGTTAAGTGTTCTAATACACTCTCCACATTGTGTTGTTATGTTGTAAGTGCTAACCCTTCACCCGGTCCCGCATCGGGGTGCGAAGAGTAAAGTAGGTGGCTAATCACAACTGGCCACTGTAATTAGGGACTTACTATACTTGACATAAACTGAGCTATTCCCGTGAATGACCGTGTTGGTGTTTGAATCTTTCAGTGTGTGATAGAGGATGGCTGGGGGTAGATCATCCAAAGCTTCATGAGGGGGAGGTGGTGGCGGACGTGGTGCTGAACCACGGGCCACAAGAGGAAGACCTAGGGTAGAGAAAGTGGTTCATGAAGAACCAGGGACCCCTCATCAGGAGGGTGTAGACAAGAGCGCCAATTTGAGGGCCTCGGTAAAGGAGGCGGTGGTCGAAGAGGGGCATCAGGTCATGCAGACAATCTTACCGTCTGTGGCGACCGAAGTGATTAAGGCAGTCTGGGAAGGAGAAAGAAAAGAGAGGAACAGGTCCTCAGGAAGGCAGGAGCAACCAGAGCCGGAAACGGTTCTTTCTGATGATGAAGAGGAAGAGGAGGAGGAGCCTGTGCATGGGTCAGCACGAAGCTGTAATTATGGGGCATTTATTAGGTGCAAGCCCCCTACTTTTGACGGTAATGGCACTGCTGTTGCTGTTGCTGCTCATCGATGGGTGAGAGAAATGGAGGCTGTCTTTGATATCAGCGAGTGCTGGGAGGACCAAAAGGTGAAGTTCGCTACCCACTCTTTTACGGATTCGGCTCTATGCTGGTGGGACAACATAGTCCAAGCCGAGGGTAGCAGGGCCATTGGGAAAATAAAGTGGTCCGAGCTGAAAAGGTTGGTGATCGAGGAGTTCTGTCCTCATCAGGAGATGGATAAAGTTGAGAGAGAGTTCCTACAGCTGGAGGCGGGGACGATTACCCACCAACTAACACCACGAAGTTCAACGAAATGGCACGTCTGGTGCCGGATCAGGTGACACCTCTGACGCGAAAGATCAAGAGGTATATTCAGGGTTTGCCGGTGGATATTCGCAGGCATATGATTGCCGCCCGACCAATCACTTTTAGGTTCGCGGTGGACTTGGCGGGGAGACTGTATGATGAAAGGGCAGTGGTGGTGGTGGCTGATGGTAATAGGAAGGGTGGTGACAGGAATTGGAACGGGAAGAGGTTTGGTCGGGGTGATGCCTCGATGAGTAACAAAAAGGCACGGGTGGATGATCGCCGTGTAGCCGCACTGGGTACGGGACCGAAAAGGTGTGGTAAAGGTGGGAAGGAGCACAGTGGGGAGTGCAGACTGGGGTTGAATGTCTGCTTCAAGTATGGGAAGCCTGGTCATATGGCTAGAGAGTGCAAGGGCATGAGGTGCTTCAACTGTAGGGAAAGTGGTCATATGAATAAAGACTGCAAGAAGCCGAGGGCTGAGAGTTCCGGCATGAAGAGGACAGGGAATGAAGGACCGAGGGCAAACGTTAGGGCATTCACGATGATGCAGGAGGAGGCTAGGACGGACCCTGATGTTGTGTTCGGTACGTTTCTGGTGAACCAAACCTTAGCCTCTGTATTATTTGATTCGGGTGCTAGTAGGAGTTTTATTTCTACTGCTTTCTGTGCCAAACTGCCTGTTAGTAGTAGGCGCGTTGACGTACCGTTTGATGTAGAAACTGTGATAGGTAAATCTACTCGGATTTCCAAGGTGATAGAGGGTTGTGACGTGGAATTAGAGGGCCACAAATTTCCAGTTAGATCATTTACGATGACTTTGGGTGGTTTTGATTTGGTGCTTGGGATGGATTGGTTGGCGGACTTCGAGCCGAATATAGTGTGTCGAAAGAAGATGATTTGTTTGATAGCGCCTGACAGAAGTTCGGTAACTGTTTATGGGGATCGGGTCACGACGATTCCGAAGGTGATCTCAATGGCGGTGGCGGGAAAGTGTATGAGGCGTGGATGTAGCGCCTATTTATGTTATGTAAAGGATGTAGAAACGCCAACACCACAACTATCTGATGTTCCGGTTGTGTGTGACTTTCCAGACGTGTTTCCCGAAGACTTATCGGGAGTGCCCCCTGACCGAGAGATTGAATTCCAGATTGATCTGATACCAGGCGCCCAACCTATTTCCAAAGCACCGTATCGATTGGCTTCGACGGAAATGAAGGAGTTGATGGAGCAGTTGCAAGAGCTGCTAGATAAGGGGTTCATTAGACCGAGTATCTCACCTTGGGGTGCTCCGGTCCTGTTTGTGAAGAAGAAAGACGGTAGTATGAGGATGTGTATCGACTACCGTGAGTTGAACAAGTTGACGGTGAAGAACCGGTACCCCTTGCCAAGGATCGATGATTTGTTTGATCAACTTCAGGGTGCCAGTTGGTTTTCAAGGATAGATCTTCGATTGGGCTACCATCAACTGAAGGTGAAAGAGCAGGATATCCCTAAAACAGCTTTTCGCATGCGCTACGGTCACTACGAGTTTCTTGTTATGTCTTTTGGTTTTACCAACGCGCCAGCTGCTTTTATGGATCTGATGAACCGGGTGTGTCGGCCGATGTTGGATAAATCAGTGATTGTGTTCATCGATGATATCCTGATTTATTCGAGGAGCGAGATAGAGCATGCCGATCACATTCGGGAAGTGCTAGAGACGGTGAGAAGGGAGAAACTGTACGCCAAATTCTTCAAGTGCGCGTTCTGGTTGCGCGAAGTCCAATTCTTGGGTCACGTAGTGAATCCGGAGGGGATTACGGTGGATCCGGCAAAGGTAGAAGCGGTGATGCAATGGAAGTCTCCAAAGACGCCATCCGAGATCCGTAGTTTCTTGGGTTTGGTGAGCTACTACAGAAGAAGCATTCAAAACTTCTCCAAAATCGCTTCTCCGTTAACCAAGTTGACCCGAAAAGATGTAAAGTTTGTATGGGGTCAAGCTCAAGAGAAGGCGTTCGAAGAATTGAAGGCGAGGTTGACCCAAGCTCCTGTTCTGTCATTGCCCGAGGGAAGTGAAGATTTGGTGGTTTATTCTGATGCTTCCTACTCAGGATTGGGGTGCGTGTTAATGCAGAGGGGGAAGGTTATAGCCTATGCATCCTGACAGTTGAAAGTTCATGAGGTTAACTATCCTACTCATGACTTGGAGCTAGCAGCTGTGGTCTTTGCATTAAAGATTTGGAGGCACTACCTGTATGGGACGAAGTGCACCATCTTCACTGACCACAAGAGCTTGAAGTACTTCTTCGAGCAGAAGGATTTGAATATGAGGCAAAGGCGATGGTTGGAGCTTATAAAGGATTATGATTGTGAAATCCATTACCATCCGGGCAAAGCCAACATGGTGGCAGATGCCCTTAGCCGGAAAGAGAGGGCCGAGTCGATTCGGGTGAAGGCGTACCAACTGATTATGACCTCAGACGTAATGAAGAAAGTCAAGGAGTTTCAAGATGAGGCACTGAAAGAAGATCATCTTAACTCTGAAAGGATGAGAGGTCTAGTCACGGAGTTGGGTGAAAACACAATTGGTGTTAGAACCCGATTCGGGCGGGTGTGGATTCCTTGTTTTGGGGATCTACGGGTAAAGGTCATGGATGAAGCCCACAAGACTCGATACTCCATTCATCCCGGTGCTACCAAGATGTACCAAGACATGAAGAAAGATTATTGGTGGCCGGGTATGAAGCGTGATATGGTGGAGTATGTGAGTAAGTGCCATACTTGTCTGCAAGTGAAGGCCGAGCACCAGAAGCCGTATGAAAATATTCAACCTTTGGATATACCGAAATGGAAGTGGGAGCACATCACCATGGATTTCATCACGAAGATGCCACGTACCCCGAAAGGGTATGATGCTATATGAGTGATTGTAGATCGTCTAACGAAGAGTGCTCACTTCCTACCGATGCGCGAGACATATTCATCCGAGAGGTTGGCCGATCTTTTCATCAAGGAGATTGTGACTCGTCATGGTGTACCGGTGTCAATTGTGTCTGATCGTGACACCCGGTTTACATCCAAATTCTGGAAGAAATTCCACGATGCCATGGGGACGAGATTACATATTAGCACGGCCTATCATCCTCAAACTGATGGTTAGTCGGAAAGGACCATTCAGACTTTAGAGGACATGCTCTGGGCATGTGTGATTGATTTCGGGGGAAGTTGGGTTGACCACTTGCCGTTAGCAGAATTCTCATACAATAACAGCTATCATGCCAGCATTGGCATGCCACCCTATGAGATGCTATACGGCAGGAGATGCAGGACACCCGTTTGTTAGGGTGATATTGGTCAGAAGGAATTGGGGAGCGTCGAAGTGATCGAGGCTACGAATGAAAAGCTTGAAAGGATCAAGGCCTACATGAAGGCAGCCAAAGACAGACAGAAGTCGTATGCTGATAAACGACGCAGACCGATTGAGTTCCAGGTGGGTGATCGGGTTATGTTGAAGGTCTCACCTTGGAAGGGTATCATTCGGTTCAGAAAGCGGGGCAAGTTGAGCCCGAGGTATATAGGCCCTTTCCGAATCATTGCTCGAGTAGGAGAGGTGGCCTATAGGTTGGAGTTACCAGATGAGTTAAGTGGAATTCACCCAACCTTCCACGTATCTCATCTGAGGAAGTGTTTGGCGGACGAGGATATGATCGTCCCACCGGAGGATATCGAGGTAGACGAATGGCTCAATTATGTGGAGCAACCAGCGGCGATCATCGATCGAAAAGAGAAGAGGCTGAGAAATAAAGTGGTCCCTCTTGTGCGTGTACAGTGGCAGCACAGGAAAGGATCCGAGTCAACGTGGGAAACCGAAGAAGATATGAGGCAGCATTACCCACGTTTGTTCGAGGAATGACAGGTTTCGGGGACGAAACCTAAATAAGGGGGGTGGACTTATAACACCTTGAAATTTGACTTTTTGAAGTGTTATGCGACTGGAGTCTCAGTCGCATGGAGCTCACACGACTGGAGCTCCATACGCATGATAGTCGCACGATTGGAGGTCCAATCGCATGGTGTTCTGGCGACCGAAGGTCTAGTCGCCTGGAGTTTGGGCGACTGAACTGTATCTATAAAGGAGGGGCAGCCATCTCCCCTCCCCACACTTGCAAATTTCAATCGGAAAGAAGAGCATAGAGAAAGAAGAGAGAGAGAAGAGAAAAAGAGAGAAAAGTGGTGATTCGGGCTTGAAACTTGTCGAGTGACTAGTCCAAATGAAGCTCTTCATCTTCTTCTTGTTTGTGTGAGTTCTAGGACCCCTCATTTACTTGTTTTCAACGATTTTGGGGCTAGAACACATATAAACCCGTTTTTGAAATGTATGAGTTTGACCCATTTGGGTGTAATTGTATGTAATGTGTTTAGAGTGCGATTGTGGACTTTTATGTGCTTGTATGATGTCCTAGTATGATTCCCTAAGGTTTAGGAGGGGTAATTTGGGCTGGAAATGAGTTTGGAGGAGTATGAGGGCCGTATGTCGCGGCTGCAGTTCGGGATGAACTCCAGTCGCTGCCCAGTTAGGGCTAGACGACTGAAGGGCCAGTCGCACGACTGAGGGGCGACTGAGGATCACACGCACGACTGAAACTCAATCGCACGACTGGGGATTTAGTCGCATGATAGGTCATACAACTGAGGGTCCAGTCGCATAGGTCCATTCGTATAGCTGTTCAGTCGCACGACTGAGGGTTAGTCGTATAGAAGCCCATTCGCATAGTGTTCATTTGCATGATAGGAGGTCCATTCGCACGATTAAATGCTCATTCGCATAGTTTCCTAATCGCATGATCCAGTCGCGTGGAGGTCATGCGACTGAAGTATGTCCAATCGACCAAATAGGGTTGTTGTGTACGAGGAGAGAGATAGTATTGTAAGTATATGCATGATGTATGTATGATAAGTATGATGTAGCCCTATATGATGGTAATGACTGATGATTTGTAAATATCGATGTTCCTTGTTTTCGATACGTGTTTATCTTTCCGTGACTTTACATGTATGATTAATGAATGAAACGAAAGTAATAAGAAACGTAAAGTGAAAGATAATGAAAGAGGAACATGATGAATGAATGCATGTATTAATGAATAAACGAATAAATGTAAGAAAAAGGCTTGCAAGCAAATGTATGGAGGTGCACACCCCTGGCAGGTGTTAGCTCAACAGTGTGCGGGTTAGCTACCCCGAAGGGTGCACATTGGGGTCAGTCTTTGTGATTGACCATATGTATGGGATCCTTGCCGCTTGCCCTAGATGACTGGATCAGCAGTAGTGCATAACGTTCGTGATTGATCATCACAGGTCCAGCACCCGCAGTAGTGCACAATGTTCGGGGTATAGCATATGGCATTGATCCAGAACGAAAGAGGAAAGATAAGTGGTGCATGTACCTACCCTAGGTGACTGGATCAGCAGTAGTGCATAACGTTCGTGGTTGATTACCACAGGTCCAGCACCAGCAGTAGTGCACAATGTTCGGGGTATTGTACATGTCACCGAATGTAATGAACGTACGAATGAACGTATGGAATGTATGAACGAATGTAACAAACGTACGAACGAATGTAATGAATGTATGAATGAAGATAAGAAACGTATGAACTAAAGAAATAGTTCATGAACGAACATGAATGATAACGATGAACGGTACACGAATGAAAGCTAATGAATGAACGATGAAGATAATAATAATATTATCTGCGTGTACGTATGTTGTGTGATCGCATGTATGTAAAAACTAGAACTCACTCAGCAACGCTGACTTTTTATGTGTTTCCAGTTGGCAGGTAGTGTTGCTGAGGATGGCACGAGGCGGCTACTCAGCTCTTTTGGGATGGCATTCCTTTGTTAATATTTTTGTAATATATAATACTGAATGTATTTAGAAAACAAAGTGGTGTTTGTTGAGGATTCAAATAAACGAGATTACTTAAGGAATCCTCTCACCACTAAAAGTCACTGTTTATGACTATTTTGTAATTGACTAATGATGTATCGCTTTGCAAAATCTTTTATGATGAAATGAGATGACTCTTCCGAATGTTTCCGCTGCAATGTCTATTTAAAATAGTTGTAAAATATATGTTTATGTGCAATGAATGACCAGCTGTGAGGTGCCCGGGAACGGGACCTTACATGTTTGTTGATTTGTGAGAGAATAGAAAAGATCCTTGGAGAAATGAATAGATTCATATTGAATATTGTTCTTACAAAGTTCATATTCAAATATGCTTGACCGAGTTGATTTTCATCAAGCTCTGATGCCAATTGCAAGATTGGTTATTATTATGCAACAGTTTCACAAGTTGGACAGTGTAACACTTAATTGATCAAATAGGGAACCAGGCAATGGAAACAATGAACAAAAGTAAGAACACAAGAATAAGCATGTATTAGTATTAATTGATTATGTATATTTCTCTCAAGTGTTTACAATTGTTACATGGCTTTGTCCTAAGACCACTTACATGGGACAATTTATACTACATCCTGGACATACTTTAAAGGCCAGTTGGATACTAACTTCGACAACAAGATCAATATAAAGTTAAAAGGCAGATTGCCTTTTGATAAGTGACTATGACAATCCATATCTCACATCCTAATATATTACAAAAAGGATAAAAGTACAAGAATAGAAAGTTACAGGCTTAAACACCATAATGTACGGTTGACAAAAGGTATAGAGATAATCACCAACTTGTATAAGTTGGTGAGTCTTCAGAGATGTAAGTGTAAAGTTTTTCAGCTTTTGTCAAAAGAAATGTCAGAGAAAGCATGTCTTATCCGTCTTCGGAAGAAATCAATCTTCAAGCTTCGGAAGGCTTTGTTTTGAAGCTTCGGAAGACTTCACTTTTGGCTTCGTAAGATTGGGGTCTTTGGCTTCGGAAGATTGGGGTCTTTGGCTTCGAAAGATTTGATAGTTAGTGAATTTTCTTTATGTATTGTCAAATATTTCGAAGTAACTTCCTTGTACTTTAGAATGCATGCTGAGAGATCTTTGGTTAGCATCAGTCTCTAAGATAACTTTTACATGATCAAACACATAATCAAGTAACATAACTTTGGTTAGCATCAGCCTCTAATGATACAATGCAAAGCTTTAACACAACTATCTATACTAAACACAAAAGTTTTCGTATTAGAATGTTTTTGCATGATCGGTTACGTTGCAAAGTTTTGGCATGAGATTGTTTCGCATGAACGGTTACAGCTACCAAGTTTTCGCCCCACAGTTTGATTTTTGATTTTTCTGAGCCTTAATTTTCAAATTGTTTATGACAAACACCAAAGGTTTCATTGAATTAGGCTTAGTATATCTTTGTCCACATGATTCTATAACTAATAACTTGCACTTGTTCTGAAACTTGTCAATTCTCACTTGATCTTTTGCTTTTGAAGCTTGATCTTTTCTCAAATTGTGTTCTTTATGAACTTTTCTAGAAGAGGAATACCATTTGATTCTGTTAAACATACTTGGTTTCACAGAGTTAGTATTATGAGAAGTTTATTAATAAAGAATCGCGTATTCAGGTATCCTTAATGATATAAACTTTCTTGCCAAGATCACCCTTTGAAACAGATCTGTTCTTAAAATCATTTCTTAAGTCAGATTTATTTGCTCCAGATTTCTTATTTTTTATTTTGTTCTCACTGTGTAGAATTTTTTACTATAACTTTTCAGATTTAGTCAATGGAGATTTAACACACATTGGTTAATATAATACGAAATCTCATCTTCATACGCTTGATTTTTCATTAGATTCTCATTTACAATCTCCTCCTAAACATAAAGTGTGCTACATAAAGATTCTTTTTCAACACATTTCATTTTTTAGCTTTTTTATTCACAATCTCATTATCACTCTCCCGATTTTCAACCAACCCATCCTCCTTCAAAGATTCTGCACATGATTAATATTATAAGAATTTTTATAAGAAAATGATTTTGGATTAACAATTAAAGCCTTTGGTTTGAATCCTAGTTCATCTCTTTGAAAGCGGTCTCTCTATCTCTCAAGATAGAGGAAAGATTCGCTACCACCTACCCCTTCCAGACCCTTTGTTTAGTGGGATATACTTGGTATGCTTGTTTGTTTGCTTTGATTGAATCCTAGTCCATACATCATGTCCTCATCATCATTAGCATATAATGAAGGTATAGGTGTATAATCGTAATTAATTTGTGGATCAATGTTAGTGTAATTGCACCACTCTTAGCACCATTAATTGTTGGTTCATTTATGCGTTCACCATCCATTTAACCACTGTTGATGAATTCAAACTTCTCAACAACGAGTGTAGCAGAAACTAGTTTATCATTAAGTCTATTACTTTTTAATACGAGCTCATCATTTCTTTGTTTTAAATTAGATTTAGCACATTCTTTATTATGAAGGCTTAATTATAACTGATTAAAAGTTTTGTTTAACCCTTTAATTTTTTTATTTAACTAAACGTTTTCATTACTTTTAAATTTTCTATTGATATGTTGTAGTTTTTCAATTTCTATAATTAGAGTTTCATTGTAACTTGATAACGTTAAACTTTCTCTACACATTGATGAACAAAGATCCTCACATACTTTTGATTGAGTTGTGAAAGATTCAAAGATGTATGGGACTACATTCACCATGAAAGCTTTAAAAACTTATTCTTTCACAATCTGTTCTCATTAATCTGTGTCAGATTAGTCTCAACAGCAACTGTTTTATTTATTTCTTTACTAGAATTGTTTCATTTATTTCTTTACTAGAATTTGATTCAAAAACTTCAACTTTCTTATTCTTCTCAGAATTTTTTTCTATAGTCATACGTGGACTTACTATATCTTCTTTAATTCTATTAATTTCCTATCTTCAACCTCTTCAATCTGAACTCTTGTACTTCAAACAACTTCTTCTCAAATCGTCTAATAAATCTCCTAACACAAATTCTGCAAATAAATTCTCACTTCAAGCGCACCTTTGTATCAACTAATCACTCAAAGGGTCTAATCGGTGGAACCGGTGTATCAGACGAAGACAGTTGGCTCCAAACGGAATCATAAGCCTAATAGGAGTAGTCTAGGTTTTTCTAATCCACCTACTTCACTAGCTTTCTCTTTCTGAAAGTTTTCTCTTAACAGTTTTACTCTAACTTGAAAAGGATTTCTCTTAAAAGAATTCTCTTTGAAAAGTTTCCGCGTAGAAATGTTGTCGCTTGGAAATGTTTTCGCAAATTTCAATTTTTCGCAAAAAACGGTTATGATAGGGAGAACTTCTAAAGTTTTCGCAAATGACAACTACTTGTCCGATTCGACCCGGAAATGAACCGTTCAATCAACCAATTATTCCAGAAAGCTAATTAGAGTGTAGATAAAGTTAATTGGATTCAATTAATCACCTATTTGTCTCTAAATTGATTCAAATTTACAAATTTTAAACTCGAAAAGGCTCAAAACTCAAACTTGATCCAAGTTTTCCCACAAACCAGCTTTAGATCAATCGAAACTCAATCAATCTCCATCAAATTAAGAAAATTAAGCATCAATCCCTTCAAATCAATCTCCAAAGTGTCATCAAATCAATCAAGAGTACCATAGTTCTAATACCAATTGTAAGTTCCAAAAATTGACAATACTAATCGATCTTAATTATTAATTCAACACGGATTGAATGATAATTGAAATGGTTAATACAATTACACAAGTTATGATCCAATGCACAATCAAGTAAATAATGTTTCTCTTCAACATCAAATTATTGATTACAAACTTGTAAGAATTCGAAAATGATAAGTGTTACTATGCAAAGCTTTAACAGAACAACACATACTAAACACAAAGTTTTCGCATGTGAATGTTTTCGTATGAGCGGTTACAGGTGCAAAGTTTTCGCATGAGAATGTTTTTGCATGAGCGGTTACAGCTGCCAAGTTTTGGCATGAGAATATTTTCGCCCCACAATGTTCTCGCAACTCTAGTTTTTGCATGAATTTGAGTATTGATTTTTCGAGCTTTAAATCTTGACCTTTACAATATATTTAGCGCGCTTAATTGCGTATAGACGGACATACAGTATGCTTCAAATAGTTGAATCGGTATCAAATTATATCATACATGTGCTAAACCCCATAAAAAATTAATAATTAATCATCTTATAGATGCTCTTATACCCAAATAATCTTCCCGGGTATTTCAAGTATGGCTCTTCCAGACATGTTCAGGCTTTCGGTCATTCTTAACACTAAAATTTATAGATATCAAATCTCTTGTGACTATGACTTATCGTATAGATGTGCGCGTTGGAGTATATATAATTGTCTTCTTTATACTGCTTTCGGTAGTGTTTAGGGGGAAAGAAAACTTTAATCAACCCATATTGTCCTCCCACCATTTTATATATAAAAAATGATTTTAAGGTACATCAGTACTTATATACGTAAGTTGCTTCTCTTAGAAGCTGACAAGATAAAAAGTTATAAGATCTGACTCACCAACAAACCTTGCATGATAACCATGAAAAACACTTTAGCTAGAAATATCTTGTAGATTGTATCAAAATCTTCTTAAAATATTTACATAATCAATTACTAAGTAAAATAAAGATAATATATAGCCATCCCTTGGTTGACAAGCAAACAAAAAGGGTATAAATATATGGCTACGCAGGACGCACAATGACCATAAGGCATATATATTTTAATGATTACAAGCTTGTTGTGGTGTGGTCGGTCTTCTTCCATTTGCCCTTTCTTCACGCCAATACTCCTGCCTTTTTTTCTCAGATATATTATTAAAAAACCCCCAATAATCGATAGATCAAATAATCACGGATAACGTCGGAGAGTTACTTAACATAAATAGAACCTTAATAATACATAATAAATAAAAAGTTTTTTACTTTTAGAATATATGATGAGAGTAACATAAAATTACACTTTTCCTTCTTTACGGATAAGAATATTTATTGCTTGTCCATAATGTTTATTATTACATGAATCATTCTTTATATTTATGGTTTGCCATGTATTTCATCATTTTTTTTATATCCATACCATAAAATTAAATAATTTTTTTAATTTTTAATATACATATACTATTGCTATACTTTTTTTCCTAAGAAATTTCCTTTTTTTTAAAGTTCACAATTGTGCTATTATCATGATTAAACAGCGTAATTATCATGTTCTATAAGTTAAAACAAACTTTTGAAAAAATAATATTAAAAATAGCACTGCATAATACTAGAACAATATTTACTAGAATATAAATAACGCTTATTAGGGATCAAAACAACACTTATTAAATGCCAAATTAGTACTATTTAAAATTATATTAATGTGTTATTTTTACAGCAGAGTATGAGTTAGTGTTATAGCTATAATAACACATTTATAATAGCACATTAACACATTATTAAAATTCTTATAAAAACAGTAGCATTTAATATAAAAGAATAATATCACTTAATAAAAATAATATTTCATAATGTTAAACAACATTTAATATAAAAAGAGTGATGTTTAATTTTGATAACTCAAATATGAATACAGAAACTTACATCTTCAGTAGAAGGTGATTGGGGCTATTTCAAAAAAGAAGTTTTTCATTTTTTGAAAAAAATATATAGAAAGTAAAAATCATATAAAAAAATAGTCGAGATAAGTACTGATGTACCTTAAATCATTTTTTATGCTTTTGTTATTCAAATATTGAAGAAAAAAATTATCAGTGACAATAAAGTCCCAAGTGAACTCTTGCAAAAAAAAAAGAATACAATTTTAATCACTTCAAGTAGTGTTATTGTTTAAAACTTATTTACAAAAATCTAACTATATTTTTAAATTTGTCAATTATTAGATATACTAAAACAAAGTAGTTTAAATTTGAAATTTTGATTTGTATAAAAATAGGGATTGCCATCAAAAGCTTTTGCTCGATCATATGGTTTGTCATGTGTTTCATCCTTTTGTTTGATATCCATCAAAACTTTAGTTAAATCTAGTCATGTGCTACAGTTTGGACTTTTTTTGCCCTCATTGGAATTGTTCTTGTAATTTATTTAAACAATAAGAAAAACTAAAAATAAAAACAACCCTACCAGCTTGATGTCAAACCACCCGAATTGGCTTCACAGCACTCCACGGTAGACCATAAAATAATGGGATTGGTGTTTGATTCGTGGGTGTTTGAGACTTGGTAATTTTGTGTTCCCTAATAGAAACACCACAGCAAAGATATAGGAACACCAACAAATTAATAACGAAGCATATCACTACCTTTCTTACATTTATCGACTAGAATGGAGTGAACTGATCTCCATCAATTTGTCAAAAAGGAGGCTAGCTGCGATCGTGATCATGTAAGTTGAAATGGAGCGTGCTCAAATACATGTGTACTTTATTAGCAAAGCATTAAAAGATGCATTATTCTCCAATGAAAAAACTAGATCTTTCTTTAATCCCCACAACATGAAGGTTGAGAAGATACTTGCAAGCTCACACATCAGGGTGGTCAACAAATAAACCAATCAAAGTAATTCTAGAAAAGCTCGAGACCTCTGGTTACATGGCCATGTGGAAAATTGAGAATTGAGAACATAAGATCGAATATAAAAGACATTTTCTTTAAAAGTAAAAATGCTCCTTCCATTACACGTGTAGGAAAAACCTTGCTCGTATAATCAATTAGCAAAGATAATATTATTGTTAATACTATGTACGAAACATGCAGATGTTTACTCTTAAATACATGCCATTGCGTAACAAAATAGAATATTATCCTACGACTCGCACCACAACATGCACTCCATTGCTGACATGTAATACTAAATTGCTTACCCTCAGCTGTTTAACTTTCTCTAGCTCCTGCAAATCATAGCGAATATGAGTTCCACACATAGTTTTAATAATCCATGCACTACTAGTTGAAGAATATATCTCTATCATGAGAAATGTAAACATGAAACCCCAATAGGGTTCGTCTTCGTCGAAGCTAGAAACTTGGAGTAGTTCATCTTCCAATGCGAAAACTTCATGTGTAAGCCGCATTAGCAACCTCAATGATATATGTCTTGCCAACCATGGCATACACTTTAAAAACCTTAGTTACACAAGGCATTATAAAGATTCATGCTAAAAGCAAGCCGGAATAAGAAAACCAAACAAATCATAAATGACACAATAAGAAGTAAGACGTATTTAGTCGAATGACAATTTTGTAGCATTAAAAATTTTTGAATGGCCATTTAACCTGTTAAATAAAAATATATGTTCAAAAATGTTCTCCCACCTACTTAGATGTCGACAACCGCTTTCTTCTTCTGTTGCGAAAGCTAGTAACAAGGGTAATTGAACTACCTACTATTGTGCATTGTGGTTCAACAGTTCAATGATAAGGGATTTTGATGAAGCAAGGAGGTTTACCATGGGGAGTCAAGGAAGCTCACGGATTTCACAACTCTCCATTGCCATAGTTTGAGTATGTTATGATTAGAAGACGAGATTCACCACAACATAGTTGGCCAAGATGATGAGGAAGCCAATGGGTCTGTCGAAACTTGGATAAAAGCTCAAGGATGCAAATATTTTAAGGCGGTATGAAGACATTAGATCAGAAGTGTCACGAAAGAATGAACAATAAAACAGAAGTGTGGGTAAGATATGATTTCTATTGTTTCTTTGATTTTAATAATTAAAAAAATACAACTGTAGCATGAACTTTTACACAAACATAACGTCATTTTTTTATTATTATTTGTTTCGGTGAATTAACCGGTTTGATGTGAATACTAGATTCAAAGGAATGATTAAAGGTAAAATTTTAATATTCATATAATTTTATGCACCTTTTATAAGTTCATTTTCTTATACATATTATAGTATCTACTCATAACTTAATGAGTCTAGTGATATAATGTTTACTTCTAGTAAAATTGAAGTAGGTTAAAATTTTCGTAATATTATATAAATTAAGTGTTAGTCGAGAATTGTTGTTCAAATAAAATATAATATAGTATCTAGATAAAAAAAAATGAATTATTAGATTCAGTACAGGAGAAATTAGAAGCAAAGAATAAGTGTTTGTTGGTTGTACATAGGGCAATAAGATTTGTAAGGTTGAAAGCACGGGTCAAAGTTAGCTTTTGACCGAGTTGGGGAAACAACGTTGGATTTTCCACACCACCTGCCCCCCTCGCTCTCCTGTTTCTCCACGCCACACGACACGACCACGTATGTCTCTAGTCTAAAGTCTAAACACAGAGGTGTGCTGCTGCTCTGCTTCACACACATATATTTTTATTTGCCCCTTATAATTCTCCTGAATGATTTGTCTGACCACTAACTTCCACCTTTTGCATTGCTAACCAACTAAATTTACAATGTTTAAAATACTGATTCTCGTTGTTAAAGTTAATCAAATATAAGTAATTTATATATAATTTATATATGTATTTTATAATTATATATAAAACTTAACTATATTTATATATCTAGCAGACTAATTTATGGTTCAACACTCCGTTTTTACTCATAAAAATAAAAAAAATAAAAAACAAATTCCGGTCCGAACCGGTCCGACCACCGATTCTGCTCGAACCGGTAGCGGTTCGGGACGAACCGGCCAGTTCGACCAGTTCAAAGCGAATCACACTGAACCGGACTGGCCACTTAGCCGATCCCCGGTCGAACCGGTCGGACCGGCCTGTCCGATCCGGTCCTAACGACACTGAATTTACCACCAATATGTCGTTGACGTTATGACAACACACATCAATAGGATGCTCGTTACAACACCAATATGTAGTCCATTTGAACAATTCACCCAATAAAGAGATACCATAACCATACAAAATTTATTTTTAAATATTTATAAAGCAAAAATAGATGGCACTTTAGTTAATGACAAACAGTCACGCCAATGACCATTCTTTAAGCAACTAAAAACTGTCGACTGCAAATTTCAAGGACAAAATCACACAAATGCACCAATGGCGATTTTTCACATTTTTTATACATGATCCCTATGCAATGTTTAGTTGAATAAAGTTTATGTGGGACAGAAAACCTAAAAACAATAAGTGTAGGGACCAAACTGAATTTATTATCACTGTAGAGAAGTGTGTGGTTGGATTCTACTGGAGTGTACTGTGTACCCCTTTGTTCACACCTCCTCTCTCCTTTATATTCATTTCTTACCCCCATTTCACTTCATTCTTCATTCTTCCCCCTCTGTCATCTCTCTCCCAATTGGAGGGAAATATTCCCGCGAAAAACACTTATCACCACCTGAGTTGGATTCATCTTCTCGATACTCTAGATCTCCATAAGAAGAAGATCAGAGGTCCAACAAGCACCAGTTCGTTTGTTTCCGACGGAGATCTGATATGGAGGTCGATCGTACGCTGTCCGTACGATCGGCGGTGAAGTTGTCGGAGCACGTGGTGACCACGAGTAAACTCGTTCATACTGAGCCTCCGGCGGCTTTGATCAAGAAGAGGGTCGTACGGATCACGGTAACGGATCCTTACGCTACTGATTCTTCTGAAGATGAAGAACAAGAACCAGTGGTCAAGAGAGTGAAGAAGCACGTTTCGGTGATCAATTTCACCACTCCGTCGTTGAGCAACGGCGGAAGGGGTGGTCGATCGGCGGCAAAGAAGTTCAGAGGCGTTCGCCGGAGGCCGTGGGGGCGGTGGGCGGCGGAGATCCGTGATCCCCACCGCCGGAAGCGCCTTTGGCTGGGGACATTCGATACGCCGGAGGAGGCTGCGACGGTGTACGACGACGCCGCCGTGAAACTCAAAGGTGCGGCAGCTGTCACCAACTTCCCACGTGTCACCGTCAGGAGATCCGTCACCGTCGCCGCCGAAAGTCAAACGGCCACCACCAGTAGTAGCAGTAGCGACGGGCCGTTAAGTAACGACGGTATGTCGCCGACGTCGGTGCTACGGGGGGAGGCTGAGTTAACGGCGTTTGATGGTGTTAACGGCGTCGACGTGGATCCTTTTGGGTTTGATACGAGTTTGCCGTTTGATTTGCCGGAGTATGTGGTGTCGGAAAGTTACTGTTGCGAAGACTTCGGCGACTTTAATATCGATGATTTTCTCGTTGACTTTCGGGAAAACTTTTAAGTTAAATATTGTATATTTTGTGAAGTTTGGTAATTGGTATGGGACTATGGGTGTTAATTTATTAGAAAAGTGGGGCAATATGGTAAATGTGATTCGTCTACAGAGATGTACGGACGAGAGTGTATTATATATTGAGTTGATATTGTATATTGAAATTTTGTGTATGCTGTCAGTGAATTGGAGACAATTTTTAGTGTATTAAATGAATATATATTTGCATTTTATTTTATTAATTTTGTGAAGTGTATATTATTGAATTAGTGTTTTTATTATAGGGTTGAAATGTTTAGTTTGCAAATGAGTACGCACAAATGCATTTTATAAACTACGTACAAGTGCGGCTCCCCTACATGCCTTAAAATTTAAGCGAAAGAGAGTGTTGGAGTTATAATGTATATTCTCTTTGTAATAGTAGAAAGAAGTCTTATTTTTTCTAAAGGAAAAAGAAAGGGAAAAGAATAAAAAATAAGATAAATAATGTGAACGTTCATATGTTAAAAGTTGTGTACCTCGGTAGAGACCGATGCACATCAACTAGTTGGGTGCTCCCAAGCTTCATTGTAGGTATTATTTGTTGAAACTTTTATAGTTGTGTAGAACAGTAGATCGAAGCCTCACTTTTTTTCTAACTTATGATATGTATTTAATTTATTTATTACTTTCAAATAAAATGATTTATTTATATTTATTATGGTTTGATAATATATTCATACTTTCGACCCCTTATATCTGTTGATTGGATTGGCTTCAATTATCGCGTATCCATGTTGTTTAACCAGCCTACATTCCTTGGTCTGTGGCTTCAACTATCACAGGAATAGTAAAACCAAAATCACCCTTCGGACATGACTCTATTTGATATGATTGGTGTAGAAGAATCATAAAATGCTACATGTAAGATAGTGTATTACAATTGCATTGATTCCTTTATAGAAACTCACATACTTCATCTTTCTCTTGTTATATTCTTTTTTTTTTCTCTCTTATGTTATCTTCTTAATTACTCCTCTTACTTGAGTCCTTACACGTGATCTAAATTCATAAAGTTGCATCATCACTTACATAATTCATGTTATTGTCTTCAGAACACATTGAACGTTGTGACCGATGGAACCTCGCAAGGACCAAATGTTCATAAACTCATGACTTTTTATTCTAAAATCAAAGAAGGCTTTAAATAGGCGAATAAACATCAACCACCATATAAATCGTAACAACCCTTAAGACTGAAACAAATAATGAACACTCGATCAATAAAACAAACATTAAACTAATACTCAACCCACTCGATTGGACACTTACAAGGAAATATCACATGCACCCCATTATTTGACCTAAACAAAATTAACCTAATAATTACTTCCCTTAAGCTGAAAATTAATTCATTCGGTTTAGTCTCATGCACTCTAAGTTATTTCCTGAATTAAACAAAGGTATCAAGCTTTATAGGTATGGTCTATCTTTGTGATTGTTTATGTGTTGTGACCCCATAACCTAGTTTGATCTTGCTACTTGGGTCTAGCAAGGTCAAACAAACATAGCAACCTAATAACAAAATAGTAGAAATAGTTTTCATAATCAATTATATAATAAGTTCTAAAACTGGTAATTTACAATTGTTAAATCATTAGAACAAATAGTTTGTTTTAAAAGCGATAACCAGATAAGTTTTAAAATTTAAAATTAGTTTAAATTTCAAAACATAAAATTTATTGTTAAAACAATTAACTTAAAATTGGCTTTCAAATATCACGGCAAACATAGTTCTAATAAGGTATTAAATCAAGTCTCCAGAGAGATGTAAGTGTTCGTCATTCAAAATCATGAACTAAATATTGTAAAACTAACTTTTACAATGCAAGTATGATTTCATCATTCGTTGAATTTGATCTCATTTAGTAACATTAATATTGGATCTCATACATGAAACTAGTATTTTATGTCATCTTATTATAAGGAACACTTGTCACACTAAATGAAACATTAATATTTGGAGCCACAATACCACACTTTATATATAGTTTATTCTTCCAACATGCAAGGGTTTCGTTGGCACATCCGGCCCTTCCACATGTATTAGTTTTAAGACGACTATTACTTTTCTCTCTTGTTACATGCCATATCTGTTTGGAGAGGAATATGGGCCTAGATGACGTTAACATATCAATACATTGGCTAAATTTGTTATTACGGCTTCTCCCCCTAGAGCTATGTGCAATTGACAATTGTTGTCGAACTGCCATATCACTTACTAAAATTATACGGATCGAATATTGCAAGCGTATTGTTGTCGTTTATCAGATCTGTGATGCGGAATCTCACAGACCCGTGATGATTTCAAGTGAAGATCTGTATGCAAGATTGAATGATGTATGATGATGAATGAATGATGAACAAATTCAATAACACAAATTTATAAATATTTCATTCATTCATATGTATGATGTCAAGAGGAATTCAAAGGAGTTTGTGAGAAAACACTTTCTCTCACACACACTCAATCTTGAATTCTCTGAATGTTAGTGATTACCCCTTTTGTGTGTGTTTTTCTCTCTAAAACTATGATAATCTCTCTTGTTCTAGATATGGAGTATAAATGACTACACTTAGTCATTTATACTCTTTACAAAATAAGAAAAAAATACATTTAAGCATAAAATGATTACATAAAAATAGTTCTAAGTCTGATAAATTCCTTATTGTTGATGCATGACTGCCAGTGCTGACGTAATTCAGGACGACCGCTGATGTTGACTGTTGACTTTGACCACGGTTGACCAAGTTTGACCAAGTTTGACTTTGGTCAATTTACTTCGTTTTGAGCATATCTTTAGCATATCTTCACCGTGTCGGTTTTGATAATCATCATGAGATTTGACACTTAGGTTTTGGTAAGTATCATCTTCAAATATTCCAACAGTACTCCCCCTAAGATGATGCTGCCAAAACCTCATGATTATCAAAACCATGTATGTTGATTGATGTGCAGTCTTGTAGTGCAGTCTTCTCTCCCTTTTTTGTAGCATCTTCTTAGAAGCTTCATAAAAAGGCATTGAGAAAAGGACTTTGTTTCAGCACATAAAGACTTTGGTTCGGCACTTGATGTATGTTTCATCAGCTTGATCTTCTAGTCTCATTTTGAAAACTTGAAGATACACCCATTTGCATACACTGTGGATCGCATAGGTAGTAATATCAGCAGCTTTATCTCAACTTCAGAAGTGAAGGAGAAGCATCATAAATTCTTCAGACTTAACATATACTCTCCCTCAACAAAAGCTTTGGAGGGTGAGGAACTTTTGTTTATGAGACACCAAGAGAGGATTCTTAGTTCTCAGCAAGTGGCATGAGATCTTTGAATGAAGTAGGAGTGTTCTCTTGACATCTTGAACTGAATTAGAAACTCAGGCATGTTGTGCAATCTGCAAAAGTTTAAATCCTCTCGGTAGAGATATTGCATGGAAGTTTCACTCCTAAATCAATAACACATGTAAATCTGCCAAAACTAAGAAAAATACTAAAAAATGACAAATCTTTTATGTATTTTATATTTTTCAAAATTAAGATATTTACAAGCATGAATCCTTCAACTGCAATGAGATCATACTAATCCAAAATTCTCTACATATAAGAATGTTTAAAGTTTGGAATAGACATAGATAAAGAACAAAGTTGATTGTAAGTAAGTTTGTCCACTTAAACTCATACAAGGATCTATTTTTAACACTTTGTGATATTTATCATGTTTAGGTTTGATTAGATATGCTAATTAAGTACCCCACACTCAGAAGTATGGAAGCATAATCCTCCTCATGAAATGCAAGGTGGCACTTTATTACAACTTGAACCAGGCTACTTAGAGTATAAATTCTCATGATTTGATCCACTTTGGGATTCTTTTATATTTAATCCGCATTGAGATTCTTTTATACTTACATTGGAAGTTGATCCTCATTAGGATTCTTTTAGCTTTGATCCACTTTGGGTTCTTTTTAGCACCAACACTTTTAGTACAAGGACAACTAGGTCTGTGCTTAGCACAACAGAAGTTGTCCTCATGTTTACTCCAGGTCTGTATTTACATACAACAAAGGAGAAACAGATGCTCTTATAAATGAGAAGTTTATAAACTATTTTCGCATGGTGTGTTTAGGTAACCACACAAGCAAACACTTGGAAAAGTCATTGCTTACCAATACCCTAAGATGGTTTTGGTCCACAATGCATATTGATTTAATTCATCACAAATATGCTTGTCTTCAATCCAAGCTGAGCCTACTGACATATCAAACAAAGTCTTATCAGCCTTTATTGATTTGAAAAATAGATGCAGAAGATAGTAGATAAGTGTACTATCATTTCTTATGTAAATGCAGGAAGATTCAATAGAAATATTTTTGGATTTTTCTTGATTTTCTAATTTTTAGGATTTTTTTTAAAAATAAAGAAATGGCATATGTGTTATCAATTCAATAGAGATCATAAACAGTTAGTCCATATAGCAATATACTTAGACTAAGCAGATGGAATGAAACATCGGTTGTTTCTTGCATTGACATCATAGTTTCTGTGGATCATATATATCCTGCATTGAATTCTGGTTAATTTCTGTTAGATCTAGAGAAAATAGGTCTATATCAATTTGTATAGGCTTAAAACTTTAATCAATTCTTGTAATAAATGATTGTAACTGATTATCAGTATATATATAGATATGCATTGAGTATATAGGTTAACCCATATAATCTGTGTTGGTTTTTGTAAGATGACAGACAAAACAATATACTTGGTGAATTATTGCAATTGGCTAGGTGTAAGAAAAATCTATGGAAGAACAAGAACTCCTGCGGAAGACAAGTTTCTTACGGAAGAACAGAAGTTCCTGCGGAAGACAAGATTCCTACGGAAGAACAAGAACTCCTGCGGAAGACAAGTTTCCTACGGAAGACGAATACACTTGTATGAAATTATCAAATTCAACAAGTCATCAAGTCAACGTCAATTTTAAATCCCAAGAGATCTGGTGTTTTCTTAACAGACTCATATTGTCTATAAATATGAGTCCTAGGTTTCACAATTCGGAGAACACAATTTAGCAATATTACGGCTATCGACTATCACATCATTGTGCAACCCTAGCTGCCGTCACATCAACCACAACATCAATTCGATTGAAGAAATCATTGTTCATAGTTTTTAATTATTCTTTTGTAATCATTATTCAATATTAATGAAATACATTTGAATCAATTATTGTGTTCCTATTTACTGTGTCTTTGTGATTGTGTTCTTCAATTAACAATTAACATAATTAAACACCTATTAATGATTTTTCTGCGATCATTAACTTGTCTTTATTTTAATACTGATAATTCATGAATTGAGATCCTTGGATTCATAGGTGGTATCAGAGCCAAGTGCTCATTGATTTAGATCAATTGATCTATCAGTATTAAAATCATTTAATTTTCTTTTAAACAACTAATTCAGTGACTTATCATTCAACAAGCATTATCTCGTTGCCTGATTGATTTAGATCTATATTCACATCAATTGAATACTAGATCTGAGTCTTTGATAGATTTGTCTACTTTAACTTTCAGAGTTAAATTCATAATATTTAATCAAAAAAATGAGTACTTTTGGTGGATTATATCAACCATCAAAGTTGGAAACAAAAGCTGATTTTAAATCTTGGAAAATCAAGTTCAGGAATCATGTGAACTACACTGATTCTGACTTGTGGGAGTCCATCACTGAAGGTCCTTATATTCCACCCACTCTTGGGCCGGATTATAATGATAAGAATCAACCAATCAGCACCAAAGATCTATCACCCGATGATGTCAAAAAGGTCAAAGTTGATATTAAAGCATATAGTTTGCTAAGTATGGCTTTGCCTGAAGAGATATTAATCAGGTGTGAGAAGTACAAACAGCAAATTCCTTGTGGAAGATACTTCATACTCTCTGTGAAGGGAGTGATGAGATCAGAAGCATCATGAAAGAAACCCTTAGATCACAATATGAAACCTTTCATCATATTGAGGGTGAATCAATTCCTCAACAACTCCACAGATTCATTCAACTTGTTACTGAGATGAATATCTTGGAGTTAAAATATACTACTGAGGCACTAAACAAGAAGATGCTCCATACTTTGCCTGAAAGTTGGAAGCAGACTGTGTCCATGTTCAAGAACACCTTAGATCTCAAGACAACTGGTCTAGACACACTAGTTGCCAAAGTAGAGGCTCTTGAAATGGATGAAAAATCAAGAAACAAGAGTGTGAGAACCCATGTCTCACCTTATCACTTCAAAGAAATAAAAATGCTAGAAGTGCATTTATTTCAAATAATGATAGTGATAACTCTTGTGCTTTGAGTGATGATGAAGAGGAAGTTAGTTTCTATGCTTCTAAACCCTCAAAGAAATCAACTCAAAGTAAAAATCAAAAGGATAAAGGAAGAACTGTTGATAGAAGAGATACAATTGCAGCCACAGCAAAGTCTTCACAACAAAACAATCAGTTTGAACCAATCACTGTGATATTGGATTCTGAAGAACAAAAAGCATCATTTGCAGCTTTTAGTTCTAGTTTTCAAGCCTACCTGGGAAGCTCTCTAACTTCAGCAAATATCTGTCAGCAAGACTTGGAAGAACTACATCCTGATGTAGTGAAAGAGATGGATTTACAATGGCAGATGGCAATGATTGCTTGTAGAGCTAAGCAATATCTCAGGAGAAACAAGAACCTGGTTGCAGCAAGCAAAACATCAAAGATTTTTGTTGACAAGTTGAAGTTAAGATGCTTCAAGTGCAATCTCTATGGACATTTTTCTAGAGAATGCAATCAACAGTCAAACCCGGAGATGAGACAACATCAGCAGCATTAGCAACATCAGACTCAATTTCATCATCAATCAAACTCTCAAAGATCTCTGCACAGACAACCTCAGTTGACCAATACATCCCTACCAGCCATAAATGAATCAGCAGGACCTAGTAACTCAAAGGAGTCAGGGCTGATCATACTTCAAGATGGAACTTGTGACTGGAGTATGTATTAAAAGGAAGTCTTGGAAGAGAATCAAGCTTTGATGGCTCATATGGAAAACAAATTTCCTCCAATGGCCAGAGAGGTAAGAGAAAGGTTGTGTTCACCATCATGTATTGAGGAAGTTGAACGTTATAGAGTCCATGCTCAACAGTTGGCTGACAAAATAAAAGAAACTATGATTTTGAATGAATCACATGTTAGAGAGCATAAATTATATCAAATCAAAATTAATTTTTTGCAAAAGGATTTAGAAAACTTTGTTTCTGAAAACTACAGCCTAAAAGCCCAAGTTGAGCATCTGACCACTTCCTTAACCAAATCCATGGCTGATCATGCATCAACTGAAGTGAAACTTCAGAAGTTTCAACTTTCATCTCAGCAATATGAGAAGCTATTAAACTCTCATATTGAATCAAAGAACATGTATGGGTTGGGTTATAATGATGTTGCACTACCAATAAATGATAATTACATAACTCTACCTGAAACAATGACAAACATATTGTCAAATCATTTTGTGCCTAGCACCAAGATTGATATAAAAACAAATCAAATCAACATTAACAATGAAGCTGAGGTGAGTGAAACAGAGTCTTCTGAATCTGAATCTTTAAAACATAATGACTCATAATTTGATTATGATAAATGTGATGACTTGGATGATTCTGATGAACATGATGTTGGTCAACTGAACATTGGTAAGAATGTTCATGTTGAAACTAGTCTTCCAAAAGTCCTTGAAGAATCAAAGCTGGTATATCCTCCAAAGCAAAGAAACATGCTGAAGACAATATGCAAGAGGATAGCTGAACTAAATGAAGGACTTCAAGAATTGAATCTTCATAAAAGTTCATCATCAAAGGAAGTTGGTAACTATGGATCAAGTGAGGAAGTACCTTCATCTCATGCAGATAAAGGTAAAAAGAAACAAGTATCAACTAAACATAAGAAAAACTCTTCAGTTGAAGATCTGCGGAAGGCAAAATGTGATGAATCCGTAGAACATCTGCGGAAGAGTAAAGCTAAATCTTCGGAAGAAACATCACAAATGACTGGAAACAAACATGCTTAGAAAAGTTGGATTTCAAGAAGACAAGGTCAGCTAAAGTTAAACAAGACTCAGTGGATGGTTCTTCTAGCAAAAGCAAGGAGAAATCAAGTGATCCATTGGAAAAGGAGATGCAGTCCCACAAGCTGAATAAGAAAAAGAAGTCTGAGTCTGAAGACAATTCAAAAGAAAAATACTACAAATGGTATGATATGAAAAATCATAATACAGATGACTGCTACATCAGTAGTTACTGTTCCATATGCAATATGAACAATCACATGACTTTTAATTGCTACTTTAACAAACATTGTGCAATCTGCAATAAAAATAATCATTCCACTCAGGAATGTTATTTCAACAAGAAGAACAAGACAAAGAGCTTAAAGAAGTAAATGCGGAAGTGTCTGAATCAGATTCTCAATCTTCTGAAAGTGACAAAGAATCAAAGTCCAAGAAAGTCCAATAAAAATCCAAGCAGAAAACATCTGCTGAGGACAAGCCTTTGAAGAAAAGAGTATCAAATCAGTTAAAGACACCTCACAAAAAGGTGGATCTGTCAGACAAGAAGACAAACGTGAATGATGATTTCTTTGATAATTTTGAAAAAGGAACTCCTGTGGCTCAATCAAAATTGAAAGATGATGAAACTTTCAGAAATTCAGGATCAACCTCAAATCAAAATATCAACCAAAGAAAGATAAGATGAAGATAGAATCAATCAAGAAAGAAGACACCCAAAAATCTGCCTCATCTTCAACAGAATCATCCTCACCACCATCAAATCAAAAAGAAATAATTAGGACTGAAATTAATACTGAAACTTCAATATTAATTCATGAAGGAGTAACAATTGTAGACACTTCTGGCAAACCCAAGACAATTAAGGCTTGGGTTGTCAATTCTAATTGATTTCTTCTTTTGTGCAGGAACAATCATGGAGAGCTGACAACAAGTGGTATGTTGACAGTGGTTGTTCCAGGCATATGATAGGAAACTGTTCTCTTTTCCATGACTTCACACATAAACATGCCTCATATGTGGCATTTGGTGGGGATAAGAAGGGAGGTAAAATAGTTAGTGAAGGAATGATAACAAATGGTGTACTAACATTTGAAAAAGTGAATTATTGTGAAAATTTACAGTAAATTTACTTAGTGTATCTTAAATTTGTGATAAAAAATACACAACATTATTTGATGACACTAATTGTTATATTCTTTAGCCAGGTTTTTCAATTCCAGAAGAATGGATCCTTCTTAAAGCATCAAGAAAAGGAAACACTTATGTTTTGGATATGAACAACACAACACTCACAAAACATGAAACATGTCTTTTATCCAAGTCCTCTGAAGATAAATCTCAATTGTGGCATAGAAGACTTGTTCATTCCAATTTGAAGAATATGAACAAATTGGTAAAAATGACTTAGTCGTTGGTCTACCAAAGAAAGAATTTTATTGTTCAAATCACTGTTCTTCATGTTACAAGGGAAAACAACATAGAGTGTCTCATAAAACCAAAACTGTCAACACTAACACTACACCACTCAAATTGCCTCACATGGATCTTTTGGTCCAACCAATGTGATGAGCATTGGAAAAAGGCAATATTGTTTGGTGATAGTAGATGATTTCACTAGATTTACTTGGGTCTTTTTCTTAAAACAAAAGAGTGAAACATCTGAAACATTAATGGACTTTGTGATTATGATTGAGAATCAACTTGATCTAAAAGTTAAGATTTTCAGGAGTGACAATGGGACTGAATTTGTTAATGCTGATCTAGATTCTTTTTGCAGGAATAAAGGTATTGCAAGGCAATTTAGTGCACCAAGAACTTCACAACAAAATAGAGTTGCTGAAAGAAGGAATAGAACTCTCATAGAAGCAGCCGAACAATGCTAGCTGACTCTCAATTGCCTATAACATTCTGGGCAGAAGCTATGAACACAACGTGCAATGTTCAAAACAGGACTTTAATTGTCAAAGAACATAATAAAACTCCTTATGAGCTCTTATTCAAAAGGAAGCCTTTTATAGGACATCTTAGAGCTTTTGGGTGTCATGTATCTGTGTTAAACACTAAAGAACAATTGGGAAAATTTTCTGAAAAAGCCTATGATGGTTTCTTTGTTGGATATTCATCCACATCTAAATCATATAGGATTTACATTCCAGAACATAACATTATTGAAGAAACTCCTAATGTTTCTTTTGATGAATCCATACAACAACTGTAAAAGGATCATCTTGGTTATTTGATATAGATGCATTAACAGAGTCATTTAACACTGGATATTTAATCAATGCAGGTTCGCTGATACATGTATCCATTTTTTCCTCCAAGTTTGAATGAAGTGTCACTATCAGCTGATCCTCCAAGGCCACAACCTTCAAACATCCTGCAGCAAGAATCAAATAATCTGACAAGTTAGCAGCATGAAGATACATCCGGAGAAGCAAATCCTTCATCCGCAGTCCATGAACATACATCCTCAGATGATCATCCTTCATCCGTAGATGTAAATAATGCTTCAATCGATGCTCCTAGGGGTGTAGAGGATGTTTTGAATCAACAAAACTTGACAGCAGATAAACAAACTCAATCCGTAGTTGTTGCTGTAACTCCTACGGAAGAACAAAATGCCTCCGTACAAATTCCTACGGAAGAATACCATGATGCGGATGAAGTTCAAGCTGACCCTGTTGAACCTGAAGAACGCTTTGACTACTTCATAGGCTCATCATCACTGCTAAATCCCTCTGATCCAATGGATTTGACAATTTAGAGTCAACCATCCCAGTTGATACTATTTCAACAACCAGAATTCATAAGTCTCATCCATCAGATAATATCATAGGAGACCTAAATGTAAGAACTACCAGAAGCAAAGGGGGAGTGGCAAACATTTACTTGTTCACTTCCTTTCTATCTCAAGTTTTTCCTGCAAACATTACAGCTGCTCTAAAGGACAATAGCTGGATTAAAGCTATGCAAGAAGAACTACAACAATTCAGAAAACAAAAGGTCTGGAATCTTGTAGACTTACCTCAAGATCAGCATCCAATTGGAACAAGGTGGCTCTTCAAAAACAAGCTGGATGACAGAGGTATAATTATGAGAAACAAAGCTAGACTGATTGCTCAAGGATATACTCAAGAAGAAGGGATAGACTATGATGAAGTCTTTGCTCCAGTTGCAAGAATTAAAGCAATCAGGGTCTTTCTAGCTTATGCTTCAGTCAAGAAGTTCACTGTGTATCAAATGGATGTCAAGTGTGCTTTCCTTTATGGAAAAATTGATGAATAAGTATATGTGGCTCAACCCCTGGATTTGAGGATCCTGACTACCCACATAGAGTCTACAAGTTAGACAAAGCTTTGTATGGACTTCATCAGGCACCAAGGAAGTGGTATGAAACATTATCATCCTTCTTGCTGAAGCATGGCTATAAAAGAGGGACTATTGTTCAGACTCTCTTTCTCAACAAGAACATCAAGATCTTTTGGTGGTTCAAACATATATAGATGACATCATATTTGGATCAACCAACAAGAAGCTTTGTCAAAGTTTTGAAGAGTTAATGAAATCTGAGTTTCAGATGAGCTCAATGGGAGAATTGACCTTCTCCATTGGGTTACAAGTTCATTAGAAAACAGATGGAATTTTTATCAATCAAGAAAAGTACATACATCAGATTTTGAAGAAGTACAATCTTGCTGATACATCTTCATGCCAAACACCTGCTTCAACAATAGACAAGATTGTGCCTGACCCTGCTGGAAAATCTGTAGATCAGAGATTATATAGATCAATGATCGGATCATTAATGTATTTAACTGTTGTTGGTCCATTTGATCAGTTTTCAGTGTAGAAGATGGTTTGAATCGTTCAATACCAAAGACAAACAACAAACACAAAGATTTGAAGCATAAAAGAAGACCAAAATGTAATCAAATAAGTTTCAATAAGCAACAATACATAATGGAATGAAATAAGCTCAATATATTCAATAAACACTAGCTTACAGTACTCACTTGCAACAGAAATATTCGATTAGGGTTTTGCAAGGATAGCCAACAATGAACAAAATGAAATCTATATATAGCAGTTATAGTTTCGCATTGTGCTGCTGAAACTGTAGTTTCGCCCGGCAGAAACTATTAGTTTCGCCGGGAGAACTTGCAGCTGACTGTGAGCGAAACTATAGTTTCGCTCACAGTTTCGCTGAACTGCTAAATGTACAAAATAAACTAGACAACTTACAAAATAAATCTAATATAAATCCTATTACATAGAAAGATAAACAAATACTAATCTAAGGTGAGTCCAACCTATTCTTGATCTTCAATACTCCCCTAGGTTGGACCTCACCGACTTTTCTCCTTTTGATATCTCTAATCAGCTCCAGCATCCTCTACTCCTGCTCCTGATTTTCCTTCTTCAGCTCCTGCAGCTTTACCTTGACGAGCTTCAGCACTTGATCCTCCTTGGTTGCCTCCTGCTTTATCAGCTCCTTCGGGACGAGCACTAGCTTGTGCAAACTGTTTCGTCAAATCCCGGATATCCATATTTAAGTCGTCTTCAGCTCTTACCTTCTCTGCTAGCTCTTTCACCTCAGCTCTCACTCCTCTAACCTTGTTCCCCACAATCATGAACAGGCTTGCTTCCTTTCTTGTCTCCTCTCCTGCTCCTGCTTTTATATGGTTCTCACATAGAACTAGCAGGTCTTCATCAGAAAATCCAAAAAGCTCCATCGGGTTGAAGATTCGATATTCAATACCACTCTTCACTCTAATCACATCCTCCCCTGTCTGGTTGTCATAAAACCACTTCTCAAACCCTTGAAGACGAGAGGGGGAGGGATCTGCCAATCTCACTCTGTGAACCGTCTTTGGAGGCTTCACACTCAGCACAATCTTCCCTTTTCCTGTAACCCAGTCTTTATCTTTCTTTGACCTCTTTCTCTCTGCTTTCATATACCCAAAAGCCTCAAAGTTATCATTCAATCCGTTCTTAATTTCTTTCTCCAGAATCATGGCTCGTTCACTCAAATGAGCTTCAAGTAGAGGCAGGGAGGCCAACCTTCTCAAGTCCCACCTCGGCAAGGTCTTGAATGCCTTCCTCTTGTGCAAATAAGTAATCCCACCCCCTCTCCTCTTTATCATGAACATCCTGAGGTCGGGGCTATACTTCCAACTCACTATCCTCTTATCCGCCTCTTTCTTCTTCAATCCTTCCATATTTTAGAACAGAGGAGTCAGTTCTTCTGGTTCCTTTTCCTTCACGAACCAATCACTTTTCTCCATTTCTATAATATCATTCTCATCTTCTCCTTTCTGAACCACATATGTTAGAGGCCTTTCATCCACCTCATAGAACTCAGGCTCTGAGTCATAGTCAACCAACTGCTCATCCTCTACCTCTTCATCCACCATACCTTTCTTAATGGGTTGCTCGGTAGTTTCAGCTTGTTTTCCCATTTGCTCTTCCCTAGTAAAATCCCCAAGATTGATCCCTAAGTCAACAAATCCAGCCTCCATCACCTTTTCAACATGCTCAGCAGTCTCAACGTGAGGTTCCCCAGTCCTCTTCTTAGAACCACCTGCCTCTTCTGCAGCTGCACCAGATGTGCCCTCTTCTGCCTTGGGTGAAGTACCCACATTCAGAAATGGGTACTTAGAAGTATCAGTCAGATCATCTAACTCACGTTGAGTTAGCTGGCCCAACAGCAGTTTTCAGGTCATTCACCTCCTCCAATAATCTCTTTATCAGTTTGTTTTGGTCTACTAACATCCTAGTCATACCTTCCAACAATTCATCCTTTTGTTTCTCTCTTATCTCCTGATTCATCAACTTAGTCTTCATCATGCTTAGTTCATTAGAGAGAGAGGTGTTGAGGTTTCTGATCATATCCTCATCAAGACTAGCTTGTCTCTCAGTTCGCGGAGGCTCAGAAAATGTTTGATGTTTCTGTTTCGTCCTCCTCTCATATTCCCCTGTATCAGCCTTCTTCTTTGATCTTTTCTCCTTCTCCATCCTGGCTTCAGACGCCATCTCATTCACCTCATCTTCAAATACATATTCTTTCTCTTTGGCATATCTCTTCCTCTTCTTCACCGCCTCAGACTGACTTTGTCTTGTTTCCCCTGCCCGTCTAGTCTCAGATCCTATCACTCTTCTGATGTATGCCCAATGATCAGGAGTGTACAAATTCTCCCATAAATGAGTAATCCTTCCACTGAAGTCGTGTCTGATAGCACAACAATCAGCAAAGATCCGAGTATTCATCGACACCAAATTCTTGACTTCTCCGTGTCTTGAGATGTTGGGGACTTGATCGTTTATGATCATTTGGATGAATCTGGGATAAAGCAGCCATTTATCCTTCTTCAAGGCCATAATATTTTCAGCCATGCAGCTAAATATCAGATTGGCTATATTAGCCTTCTCCCCTCTGCAGCATATAACCATTGCCTTTGCCCAGTCTAAATTCAGCCCATCGGATCCACCTTTTCGGTGATCTAAGCATATGATGAAAACATGGGCTATATATCTCCACTCCTTGGACAGAAAGGATTTTTTGATTTCCTTTCTGGTCCCGAAAGGAGGGCCCTCGTATCCCATATACAAGAAAGCATCATACACCTCCTGATCAGTTAGATCAATATCACCTCCTGTATCTTCTTCCAATCTCCGCACCCTTGAAATAATCTCTTCTGTAATAGTCACATGGTGATCCAAAACTTTAGCAATAATACTCTCAGAGTCTCCCCGTGTATTGTACTCTGCGGTTCGCCAGAAGTCTCGTATATGTAGATCATAGATGGTAGTGGAGTGTGAGATGGTGTATGCTATCGGAGATCTCTGCAGCCATCTGATGCAGTCTTTGAATCCGGCTGCTTTAGGGTGATTATCATCTAGAATGGCTGTGATGTTGTTCCATACGTCGAACTTGAGATTTGCCATTAAGAGCTGAGAGACAAACAAACCAAGTTAGAAAAATTAAACAAAATTAAAATTTAAAAGTATTTACAGAAATAATGAAATAAACAAATGATTATAAAATATAAAAAATACAGATATATATATATATATATTTTAAATACAAGATATAGTTTCACAGAGACGAAACTATAGTTTCGCTGAGGCGAAATTATAGTTTCGCTGAGACGAAATTATAGTTTCGCTGAATTTATTTTAAATCTGACAATGAAGGAACACAATTTCAACAGCAAAATAGATAGTTTTGACAATACATAAAGATAGATTCGACTGGGCGAAACAACAATTTCAGCAGGCGAAACAGAATTTTGTTGGCGAAACTGTTAAGTTCGCTGGGGCAGCATAACTACACAGTTTCGCTAAATTAAAGGAACTTTAATTCAGTTTCGCTAGAAGATGGGTAGTTTTGCAGGACGAACTGCGAGACTACCCAACAGACACAATCCAAACCAGTCAAAAGCAGTTAAAATGAGCCTATGAAAACTATATTCCTGAGTTCGAAACTTACTTTAGAAGCCAAATCAGAGTAGAATCGTGACAAAACAATGGAGATGTAATGATTTAAGATGAAAAACCGTAATAAATCCCTAAAACCCTAAAATGCACCAGTTTCGTCGAAGAGAGGTTTCTGCGAAAGTGATTGACTTGGTTCGAAAAGGTATCTAAGTACCTCGGAGTTTCGCAAGGGAATAAAAACATAGTTTTGGCAAAGCGAAACTATAGTTTCGTTGGCGCATAAAGATCAAAAGATCACAGTGCAAGAGTGTTGGCGAATCTGCTGTTTCGCTAAACGAACTGCAATTTCACTTTGCGAAACTGTCTGCGAAAGTATATTTTCGCAGAAACCCTACTTTTTAAGAAAAGGTTTGATTTTAACCAAATAAATTAAAGTAAAATAGAAGTGAAATAAAATAAAATAAAATAAAATAAAATAAAATAAAATAAAATCAAAGACAAGGACCCCACACAATCGAGCCAAACAATGTTTTATTTTAACCGAGAATAAAGACTATCTAGAAAAAGAACAAGAAACTGAATGAATCGTCTGGAGAGTCATAGTTCAGTGAGATTGCAGATATTTTTGTCCTTTCTTAAACCCAAGCCTTCTTTCTTTTGATAAGTAACACGCAGCTGTTGTTATCATGTTGTCGGTTATTTTAATAGATGACATAGACAAACTCAATCCCCACAGACATTTGGCAAAGAGACCTATCCTGTCCTCATGATATTTTAGATGAAGGACACCTACAAATTGATTACATCTTTTCACATGTGATAAAAATCCCTTTTTCAGACCAAGTATGATACAATTTGACAGCAATTGATGAGAGCTCCAGGTCAGTACTCACGTACAGCAGAGGAGATCATCAAATTGTACTCATGAACATTCCAGGTCAGTACTACCGTACAGCAGAGGAAATATTCAAATTGTGCCGATGAGAGCTCCAGGTCAGTACTATCGTATAGCAAAGGAGATCATCATGTTGTGCCGATGAGAACTCCAGGTCAGTACTTCCGTACAGCAGAGGAGATCATCACTTCAGGTCAGTACCATTGTACAGCAGAGGAGGTAAGCACCAACAAAACACCACAATACACAAAGAGGCTTCTATGATACAGACATGAAAGGGATAAATTTGAAATTTGAAAGTTTAGGAACAAGGGAGAATAAGCCAAGGAAAAGTCTCAATATGGAGGACCCTCATTCTCAATCATTTTTGAACAAAGATGAGTAACTTTGTAAAGGCCAACTATGGCAAGGGGATTATTCGAGTATATCAAGCATCTTGTATTCTTAGTTAAGCTACGGGAGTACTATCTACTTTGCTTTCGGGCTGGGCCTATCAAACAAATCCCGACCCGATACTGTTCAACTCCTTCATATTGTTTAGACATCTCAACAGAGTAGAGGTTCTGCATAAGGAAACAAAAGAAGCAATTATAAAGCTATAAATGCTTATACTCCCCCCAAATTTCTGCAACGAACAGGGGAAGAAATTTCTAAAGATAATCATTTATTAGTATTTTATTATATATATATATATATATTTGGAATGAAATAAGCTCAATATATTCAATAAACACCAGCTTACAGTACTCACTTGCAACAGAAATATTTGATTAGGGTTTTGCAAGGATAGCCAACAATGAACAAAATGAAATCTATATATAGCAGTTATAGTTTCGCAGACAGTTTCGCTGAGGGTGAAACTGTGCTGCTGAAACTGTAGTTTCGCCCGGCAGAAACTATTAGTTTCGCCGGGAGAACTTGCAGCTGACTGTGAGCGAAACTATAGTTTCGCTCACAGTTTCGCTGAACTGCTAAATGTACAAAATAAATTAGACAACTTACAAAAGAAATCTAATATAAATCCTATTACATAGAAAGATAAACAAATACTAATCTAAGGTGAGTCCAACCTATTCTTGATCTTCAACTGCCAGTAGGCCTGACATAATGTTTGCTGTGTGTGTGTGCTAGGTATCAATCTGATCCAAAGGAGTCTCATCTGAATGTTGTCAAGAGAATATTCAGATATCTAAAAGGAAAACCAGCTCTAGGACTGTGGTATTCAAAAGATGGAGATTTCAGTATTTACTCATACTCAAATAGTGATTTTGGAGGATGCAACAACAACAGAAAATCCACAACTAGTGGATGTCAATTTCTGGGACCAAGAGTTGTTTCATGGCAGTGCAAGAAGCAAACCAATGTGTCTGTGTCCACAGCTGAGGCTGAGTATATAGCTGCTTCAGCTGGTTTCTCTCAAGTACTTTGGCTGCAAAACCAATTACTTGATTATGGTTACAATTTCCTTCAAACACCAATTCATATTGATAATTTAGCTGCTATGTTCATCACTGCTAACCCAGTTCAACATAGCAAAACAAAGCATATTGAAATCAGATATCCTTTTCTGAGGGATTGCTCAGAAAAGGGTTTAATCAAGTTAATCAAAGTGGATACAATAAATCAGCTTGATGATTTATTCACTAAGGTCTTTGATTCTGTTAGATTTAATTTTCTAATTGAATCTTTGGGTATGATTAACTTAGATTAAATCATCAAAAGTATGTGACTGTCCTTGTGTATAGTAATCACTAATTAATAATAATAATAATAATAAATTATATATATATATATATACCCTTTTATTTCTGTGTTTGTTTCTGCATGACATATGTATGGGAAATGATAGTACACTATGCCTTGGCTTACTTCATCAGCATCATTAAACTTCAAACTGATTTAAAACATTTTAATATGTGAGTAGGTTCATATTGAGTGAAAACTACACTAAGAGCATGCCAAACATAATGAAAAAGGTGACTGTCTGTGGGAACTCCATTTTGAGAATCAAGCAAGTAAGTCTTATCCTGATGTGATCAAATCACTCACCCAAGCACACTATGTGAAACACTTTATAATCTTCTATCTTTGCAAAAATCATATTCCCTCTGTTTTGTGTGAATAAAGGCCTGGGTATATGATTAAAGAGTATGATCTTCATTCTCCCTCTGTTTTATGTAAACAAAGACCTGGAATAAGTACACCTCTGTTTTACGAAAGTAAAGACCTGGTGACTTTATGAGGATCATATCTCAGCTCTCAAAAGAATCTTTTATGATCAACTGTATATTATCTTAAAGAGCTTAAACATCAAAGCATTAATGAGACTGCAATTCTGTCTCAAGATAGAACTTATAACTTAATGTACATAGTCTCTAAGTGTGAAAAAATGATGATTTGACTCACCAACGGAGGACAAACTCTAATGAGAATTGAATGTGGAGCACATGACAGTTACTGATTAACAAACTTCAAAACATGATAAACAGCATGCCTAGTTGATACATTACTCATGTATGAATTTCAGTGGATCTATATACTTACAATCAGGTGTGCACCAGATCAAGTATCATTCAACTAATCAACATCAGCAGAAGCCTAGAGTCATAGTATGATCCCTCTACATATATGCATGCTTGTATCGTTTGAGTCCTTTGTTTAATTTTCCTCTTAAATGATTACTTCTCAATTGGACTGTCATATGCCTTTCAAGCTTATTTCCAACATAAATTTATGATGAATGAAACAGTTTAACATTAATCATAAATTTAGGGGGAGTAGGTAATGCATGAAAATCAATAAAAAGCTGTTAAATCATCTTTGAAGGAATTAGAAATTGAGCACTAACTTGGATGCAGGATACAGGAAGCTTGCTTGTACTCAATTGTCATACAAACAAAGTCAACAAGGTCCAACATCAAGAAATGATTCTATCACTTGATAGGAATCATACATTTTAAGTTTCAATGTCACTTTAATATCCGCAGAAGTTTCAGTAAAATTTCTGCATCCGCAGAAGTGACAGTGAAATTTCTGCATCAGCAGAACGAACAGTAAAAATGTAACTTTTTGCATAATCGGGTAAACTAACGGATGTGCAAATGACTTTGAAAGTATAGTTCATGTTCATAGAATGGTAATCTATGAATAAGATGTACTCAACAGTAATGTTACATTTAACTTTTAATTATGGCATCCGCAGATGTTATGGTTCCGCAGATGTTCTGCGGAAGCGGTGATGCATCCGGAATAAATGAAGTTCACGGAAAGGGATAAAAGGGAAGTAGACCCAACATAATAAATAAATGAAATTAATGTGTCTGCTTATAAATGAGGTTTTTGAAATTAAGAATTCATTAATCACTTTTCAGAGCACTTTTCACTTTTTGACCTAGAAAAACGCACTCTCTTTTCCCTCTTCCACAAACTTTCAAACCTGCAAACTCAAAGCCTCAAAACAAACACGTAATCTTGATCATAGACTATTGCTTTGAAGGTAAAACATGTCATAATCATCAATAATGAACTGTTTGATTCATGATTATCGTTAAAATTGTTCGTATTCATGTCTGCACCACTGATACTAACATACTCATCATTGTTCTTATGTACAGATGACGAATAGGTTTACGAAAGAGCACAATGTGTGCGCATTCCTAAACGTTGATGATCTTGCATCAGAAGGATGTCGAGATATCATCAGATATCTTTGACGGTCCAGGCTTTTCTATGCCCTGACGGCAGAGCCTGTGATTCATCAAGATCATATTGTGGACTTTTGGAATTCAGCTCGAATAGAGCAAGATGGAGAAGAGGAGGTGATAGTTTTTGAAATCCAAACTGAAAGACTTCGGATAGATGAACAAGTTATCAGAAGATCACTTGAACTAGGAGATCAAGAAGTGGGGTACCCAGACGTATTCGAAAATGGATACATAGAGAAGGTGTTCAATGTGATGGGTTACGATGGTGATTTTGACAAGGGGAAATAAAGAAGGGAAGACTATGCAAGCCCTATAGATTTTTGTGCCACACTTATCTCAAGTGCATATCTAACCGAAAGTCCGGATTAGATAGATTTTCTAGGCACATATCTTCAGGCATTATAGGAATCTTTGAAGGAAGGACATACAACTATGCAAAATATATTTTTAATTGTCTGTGTGACCAAGTTAAAGTACAAAGGTCAGACAAGATGTACATGTTCCCAAGGTTTCTGCAACTGATCATCAATGCTGAACTTCCAAGGATTGCAAGGGAAGGAGATGTATTTGTACAAGCCCATCTTGGTAGGTCTGTCTTGAACAAGATCAGTGGCAAGTATCAAGGTGAAGATATGCCAATGTTTGCTCATGTGGTCGATGCGAATGCAAATATTCCTCAAGAGTTGGTATGGGTAGAGCAACAAGCAGAGTCATCTGCTGATTCCAATCAAGCCTCACACTCACCAAATCAAACACCCCCTCACCAACATCAATCAACAACCAGTATAAACACTGAGCCCATCTTACCTATTCATCATCATGAATCCCCACAACAACTATCCACTTCCACTCAAAACACCCAGCCTATCTCTCCTATACTTCAAGAATTACCAGTGATTTCACTCTCATCATCACAAAACACACAACCAAACTCACCCTTCCAAACCATATCCCCTCTACATCCGTTCCCTGATGCTCCTAAACAATAATCTTCTGAGAGTGCCAATACTGAGCCCTTACACATATCTCAGTCTCAGAACTCAGTTCACTCTGGTGAGACTGAGTTGATGTCTCAAGCTAGCACCATACAACTCTCACTCTCCAACTCCCAAAACACAGTCTTGTCAGATCACACTGAACCAATATCTCCAATTATTGATACTTAGCAACCGTCTCAACCTCAACTTAAAGACAATTTTGATGATGAAACTGCTGGTCAACCGATAGAAGAAGAACAACAAGACAATTTTGTTGATGTTGTTGCTTATCATGAGGATGATCTGAGTGACAAGGACATACCAGTGAGCAAGAGTTATCTAGTGGCTGGGTACAACAAACTGGTGCTGAAATCCAACAAAAGGAAACAAAGAATACAAGAGCTAAAGGGAGTGATCAAAGAAAAAGATGAAGAGCTGATGAAACATGAAGCTAGACTGAAAAGACTTAGAGAAGACGCTCAAAGTAATAATGAAGTGATCGATGCATTGCTTAAACATGAAACAGAATTGGTTGAGTCTGTGAAATTTGAGAAAAATAAGAAGGAGAAGATGGCTCTGAAGGTTGATCAAATCTATGATTCTCTGTCTGCAAAATCTGAGCTGATTAAGTTGAAAGATGAAGAAATTGAACAGCTAAAAATGAAGATATGTGCATTGGAATCAAAGGATGCCCTATCTGTCAAACAATCAAAACAATCTTCTGAGGATTCAAAGCACTTAATTCTGTATTCACAGAAGAGAAAGTACTTGGGTGCTACTCAAAAGAAAGTGATCACTGTAGAAGATTCTCCTGAGAAGCCAAAGCCCACATCTACTGAACACACTCTTTCAGTAGACTTAACTGCTATGAAGTCTATATCTCATAAGGATAATGAAAGTGATGAAGAATAGAATGAGCTTATCAAGATGGACTCGCCAACTGATCCTAAAGTCTCAAAGGCTGATGATCTTCTAACAACTAAAGTTATTATGGAAGAGAGGCCTGAGTCAACCATGTTTATGACTCCTATAAACCATGGTTTCCCTTATGATATGGTTGAAAGTCTAAACATGACTGAGATGAAGAATCTGCTGAAAGAGTTCAAGCTTGCAAGATTCATGATTCCAAACTGTGATTATGAAGCATTCTCTACTTTTCAATCAATTCAGAAGACAAAGAAAGAGTTAGGCCACTGTGACACAACCAAACTGAGCAAATATAACATGACTTGCTGGCTGCAGGGGCATAATTACAAACCACATGAGCTGAAAGGGAGAACAACTGGTGAACTGAGAAGGATGATGGAGCATGTGATGAAAGTGGAACTTGACACTGGTGTACGATTTAGAATTGAAGTTCCAATCCCACCCTTGAACACCACAACAAAGCTCCTGCTGAACCTGTGGTTGTAGAGAGTAAAGATCAGCACAAAGGAAAAGACAAACTGATCAGAAAACCAAGAGAAGTCATTCCTGGTAAAGTGTGGCCACTTGGAACTACAGTAAGGGAGATAACAGAACAAAAGTCCACCTTGATACAACTGATAGACCACCTCACAACTCCTAGCTCTATTGAAGAGAACAGGATTATGGCCTGGAAATATGATCCAGACTGGGATTGTGCTGTTATTAAGAGAACATCAGGAAGAGTTGAATACTTTCATGATGTATTGTCAGTGTTGTTCTTGCCTGAAAGTGATCTGAAAGACTTACAAAGCCTCATCATTACAAATTACCTAATACACCCAAGAGGAAGAGACTTCTCAACTATTGTGGGTAAGCTGAAGACCAAATTCAAAGATGATGTGCTTGCTGAGGCTAAGAGAGAAGATGATGAGCACAGGAAGAGAATTAAAGGTGTTAAAAGGTTTAAGTCCAATGCCTCAGAATCAGTAGATGATGAATTCTTAAAGAGGATTGGATACAACAACATAAATACAGCAGCCATCAAGTCCATTGAAGGGAATCAATTCACATATCCCATAACTGAATGGGGATATGTTGAACAGACTAAGGAAATGGTGCTGCTAAGGAATGCTGATAATAAGAAGGCTGGTAGAATCAGGATCATTGATCCTGTGGAAATCAAACTGCTACATCCTAGCTACACATCATACCTGCATGACAAGTTCTTTCCAAAGCTAACAGATAATGAAGCTCAGAATGACTTGTGTTTGTTTGTGCAAGTAATCCAAGTAATTGACAAACTCCATGCTAAAACTTACAAGAGGAGAAAACATAATGCTGGATTACTGAAGGGGATAAACTATGAAGAAGTCTCAGAACTGAGGATTTCAGAACAAGATGAATTAGAAATTATCAACCATAACAATGTTCTGGAATCCCTCACAGCAGAAGAAGATGTTTTGGGACTAAGCTATGAAACTCTGAAGAAGATTAGCAAGATGAAGATCAATTACAAATACGATGATCAGAAGTCTAATGTATCCTACTTTTACAACAAAATAATTGCCAGAGTCAAGGAGCTTTCAGTTTTGAAGGAATGATTAGAAGTAACTGAGCCTAAGGGGGGGGTATTGTTAGATCTAATAAAATAGGTCTAGATCAATTTGTATAGGCTTAGAACTTTAATCAATTCTTGTAATAAATGATTGTAACTGATTATCAGTATATATATATATGCATTGAGTATATAGGTTAACCCATATAATCTGTGTTTCTTTTTGTATGATGATAGACAAAACAATATACTTGGTGAATTCATGCAATTGGCTAAGTGTAAGAAACATCTACGGAAGAACAAGAACTCCTATGGAAGACAAGTTTCTTACGGAAGAACAGAAGTTCCTGCGGAAGACAAGATTCCTACGGAAGAACAAGAACTCCTGCAGAAGACAAGTTTCCTACGGAAGACCAATACACTTGTATGAAATTGTCAAATTCAACAAGTCATCAAGTCAACGTTAATTTCAAATCCCAGGAGATCTGGTGTTTCCTTAACAGACTCATATTGTCTATAAATATGAGTCCTAGGTTTCACAATTCGGAGAACACAATTTACCAATATTACGGCTGTTGACTATCACATCATTGTACAACCCTAGCCGCCGTCACATCAACAACAACATCAATTCGATTGAAGAAATCATTGTTCATAGTTTTTAATTATTCTTTTGTAATCATTACTCAATATTAATGAAATACATTTGAATCAATTATTGTGTTCGTATTTACTATGTCTTTGTGATTGTGTTCTTCAATTAACAATTAACTCAATTAAACAGCTATTAATGATTATTCCGCGATCATTAACTTGTCTTTATTTTAATACTGATAGTTCCTAAATTGAGATCCTTGGATTCACAGTTTCTGCTCCATTTGGCTCAGTTGCATTAGAAACATCATGAGCAGGAAGAACATTCCTGTCATGGGAAGGGATCAGCCACCGCTAACTTTTCTTGGGTTGGCAGGCCTCCATAACTGTCCCTATCATACTAGCAAATCAGTTAGACATTTCAACCCAGGCCATTACTATCCTAAGTTGTCCATTAGTATCTTTACATGTGACTTGCTCGTATGTGTATGATTTTGCTTTATTTGATAGTGTATCAGATTCACCTCCTAAAATTGTTTTCTTTCTCCAACATTGTTTTGATTTTAAACCAACTGACTCAACTTTAGCTTGTTTAATAAAAGGAGTTTGTTTGGCTTTTGAAAATCTTTTGGTTGGTTTAGGAAATCTATTTTTCTTTTGAAAGTTTTGTAGAGGTGTAGCAAAGGATCTTTGTCCTTGATTATGTTTGTTTCTTCTGGGCATGTGATCATATTCATCATTAGAATTATAATCATGATTATAATAATTTGATGGATGTGATCTTCTATGATATCCATTATACCAATCATTATTCCTATATCTATCATACTTGTGTTGTGAGTATGAGCTAGGATAATGTCTTGGTGCCTAATAATCATGAATATTATAATGTTTACAATCATACCCATACCGATATGATCGAGGAGAAGAGTAGCTATGACGTCTGTTGTAGTAATCATGCTCCGATCTTGGTGAGTATGACTCTGATGTATGATAAGATCTTTGACCTTTTTTGTGTTGTGATGTTGGAGAGTTGTTGCATGAACACTCTGAAGTGTTATGATTCTCCATCTCATAATTTAAGCAGTATAAAGATGGTCTGGATCTTCTTCCCTTAGGCTTGAATAATGAAGTTGGATTTGCTTGAAACTTCATAGCCTTTGTTATGTTTGCTTTTGTTGCTTTCTCTTATGAGGACATATATATGTATCACTCTCAGTGTTTTTACACTCAGAAGTGTTGTGAAAATCTAAATTACATATCTCATAGAGAATTGGTTGTTGTTTTGGAGTTTCTAATATAGCTTTTGAGGTTGATGGTTAGTTTGGATCAGGTGTAGAAGACTTGATTTGACTTTTCTTCTTTCTTTTAGATCTGGTCTTCTTTCTTTTGACTTGTTCTTTGATTTCTTGTACCTCAAGCTTTTGATTGTTCTTTAACTCCATTTTAATCTTTTCTTTTAGTTCAGCCTTAGGCAATTCTGGTTCAAGAAATCCTGCTGATTTGAATTTCTCATTGAGAACCATAGCCTTTTGTTTGTTATTAGGCTTTGCTATTTTCGATTTGTATGGTTGTGTTTGTTTTGGATTGTTTTCTTTAATGACATGATTAATACATGATAATGTTTGTTTGTTTGGTTGGTTGATTTCATCATCACTGTCATCATTTGTAGGATCTCCATCTTGACCATCACAACAATAAAAGGTTTCATTCTGTGGTGAATCTGGTTTGAAGTACAGCTTTGGTGCTGTTTCAGGAGAAGTGATTTAAGTGATGTTGGATGGTTTGTCTGTTTGATGATGATCATGCATATTTGAATCATCTTTGATTGGATTTGTCATTGAATTTCCCATTTCTGTGTAGTTATCATTGTAAGGAGGAGGCAAAATATGATATGTAGTTCCATCACTCTTCTTCTTATCTCTTTATGCATTAAGTAGTTCTTCTAACTTGCTGGCAGTCAGCTTTAAATTTTCAAGTTCAACTTTTGTTGATGCATGCTCTGATTTTGTCTTTGTTAAAGACTCTGTGAGTCTTGTAACTTGAGCTTGTAGACTAAATCGTTCTCCAAGGAGTTAGTCTACATCCTTTAGTGGAGAATTGATTTTATCTTTAAAGGATTTATGTTGTATCTTTAATCCTGCATTTATAGCCTTTTCTGTATTGATTGCTTGATTTAGACGCTCAATGTAATATTGCAAGTTAATGATTGTTTTAGTTGTACTTGCTTCTGATATTTTGGCTTCAACTTTAGCTTTTATGTTTGTTAACTTTCAAGAGAGTTCAGTTGATTGGGCATTTAGCTTGTGATTTTCTTTAAGCAAGTTATCAAATTTTTTCTCTAGTGAACTGATTTGTTTTTTAGAAGTTTGTAATTCTTCTGCATGTGAAGCTCTTTCCTCCTTTATCATGTATGATAAATTGTTGCAATGTTTCGGATAAGCCTGAACTTCATCTATGCATGCTGATGAGCATAGATTGATCTTTCTATCTTCAGGAATTTCAAGCAATGGAGGAATGTTTGTGTTATTGATGTTTGTTGATTTTGTAAGCTCATCAGTTAACTCTTCAAGTTTGATTTGTTGTTGAACCATTTTGTCTTGCAACTGGTTCATCTCTTGAGTTAAACTGATGTTTTGTTGATTCAGTGTCTTGATTTGTGCTTTATCATTTCTTTGAGATTGTTCCATCTTTAACCTGCATTTTATCAAATCATTAGATAATGTATTGTTTGAATTTGCAAGATCACATAAATGTAAGTGCATCGGTTCTTTTTCAATGTGACTGATGTACAACTGTATGTTTGTATTGTCAAACAATGAATTATTGTTTGATGTGTTACTGATGTTTGGTTGTTTGCAATTTTTGTTTGATTTGCTGCTGTTGTTTGGTTGATTGCAGTCATTGTTTGATTTGTTGTTGTTGTCTGGTTGTTTGCAGCTTGGTTTGCTTTTTTTTAATTCTTAAAACCTCTTTCTACCTGCAGCAAGAAAGATAGCTCGGTTTCTTGAAACACGAGTGTTAATGAATGATATTAAATTTTCCATTTTGTTTAACATCAAAAACGATTTGAAAATTTGTTTGTGTTTTAAAATCAAAATCAAATTTTAAAATTTTAAGTGAATCCAAAGAACGTCAAAACTCAATTTAATTAGATCGGCCTAATTAAAGAGTTAACTTTGTTCAATCATAATTTAGTTAAGCTCAATCAATATTAATCAAGCTTAATTAAAAAGTAATATGATTCAGATCACCTCAAATAAAATTTGAATTATTTTCCAAACAATTCTAATTAAAATCTTTCGAGAACAAATTCTAAAAATTGTCTAAGTAGAAAATTTTGAAAATCAATATCTTCCGAGACAATATTTAAAATTTGGTCAAACTTTAAAATCTTCTGAAAGCAAAGAAAATCTTACGAGATCACTATCTTAAAAATTGTTTGATAAATATTTTTTAACTTCCGAAGCTTGAATTGTTTGATTAACTAATTAAAAAAAATTTTGCTGACAAAATTAAATCAAAAGTCAATTACAACTCCTTATGTCGGTCAACATAAACCACATGGAGTCAAAATTGAAGTTTCAGTCTTAATCTCAAACAAATAAGTCGGTCAAGGCAACATATAAACAAAAAGTAATATGATTGCTTTCTTCTTTCAAATTCCTCTGCCCCAAACTCAAACCTTTGGAACTCTCTCTCTCAAACCCTCTCTGGCTTCTCTAGAACTCTCCGGTGAATCTCAACAAGTCGCCAGCAAAGGTGATACCAATGGTTGTAATCGGTTCAAATCGAAGGTGATTGGGTGTGTGTGTCGACAGAGATGAGTTTGCTATTGGGCAAGAGTAGATTCGATGATGATGATGATAGGTGTCGAAGATGATGATGGTTGCGGTGGTAGAAGATTGGTTGAATTGGGGGTTTGTTCGATGGTGGGGTGTCGGTCGATTGGAGGTTGTGTTGTGATGGTTAACGGTGGTGAGTGATTGCTGTCGGCAGAGTAGGGGTTCGATGATGGTGTTCGATCGACAAGGGATTATTGAAGGTCGGAGGTTGTGTTGGATTTGGTGGTGATGGTTGCTGGATTCGGTGGTGATGGTTGTGTTCGGTCGACAGGGATGGTTGCGGTCGATTGGTGAATTGGGGTCACGGTCGATGATGTATGAAGATAGTCGAGTGTGGTCAGATGGTTACTCATCCGATGTGGACCAAGCAATGTCCGCTGTGGACAAATTATGTTTCTCTAACTCATCCATTGTATGATTGTGATGATTGATGAATCCGCTGTGGATTTATCTGTGGACTGCAATGACCAGGTAATGTCCGCTGTGGACACAGTTTATCTGTCCGCTGTGGAACTTAGTTTCACATCCACTGTGTATGTCTTATGAATTCTATTTGATACTTGTCCGCTGTGAACCAAGTAACTCCCGCTGTGTGTGTTCTGGTATGTCGTCCGCTGTGAACAGATTTGTCGTCCGATGTGGACTTTTGTTACTTCATCCGCTGTGGACCGATTTTGCTCATCCGCTATGGATTACTTATCACAACACATCCGCTGTGGATGGAGTTGTGGTCTGCTATGTTTGGTGATTTTGTTCGTCCGTTATGGATTTTTCTTACTCGTCCGCTGCGGGAGTTCAATTCAAGTCCGCTGTGGAAAAATTTTGATGTATGTGGTTTTGTGTTTGTTAGCTATGGACAACTAACAGTTGATGATGATAATCATATGGATGATTACAGAATCAATGATTTGAATATGATGTTTGGGCTGTGAATTGGAATGAAAGTAAAACTAGGATTTGTGTTGAAAATAGGTGTATGATGATTTGGGTGATTTGATGATTATGAATTGATGTTGGTAGCCTTGAGCAAAGTGTAAGTTAAGAAACTTAACACATCATCTATGAATTAATACATCAGCTGTGAAGTTTTGTTCATCAGCTGTGGGTTGGTTTGTTCATCAGCTGTGAACACTTAGAAAAATTTTGTTTGTCAGCTATGGATGTTGTGCATCCGCTATGAAATTATCTCATCAGCTGTGGAATTATCTCATCAGCTGTACAATTATCTCATCAGCTGTGGAATTAGAACACTTAGTCAAAAATCAAGTGTAATTTGTATATTCTTTGTAAATGTTGATTATGATTGAAATTTGACTTTCGAATTCATAACTTGTTGTATGTATATTTGATGAATGATTGTATGATGAACAAATGAATCAAAATCCAAATTAAATCATAGAATAGGCTGATTTTGGGATTTCAAAATAGTTTGACTCTGAAAAAGTCAAACTTCATGTTCTTGAATGAACCAACTTTTGATTCTTGGATTTCTGATGGAATTAGGTGAAATCAAAGGTTATAATATCTGTAGATAAGTGATTCTAAGCTAGAACAACAATCAATTTCATATAATCATCATCTAAAATCGGATTTAAATGATGAACCCATGAAGAACAAAAACCCAGATCTGAAAATAAATGTTCAAAATGTATGATGATTTGGATGTTATGAATGACAAACCAGCCTTAGATTTGATGTTTCTAAGCTAAAACCACTATCAATTTCAGCTAAACAACATCAGATTCGTGATTTTGATAAATTTTCCTCAAAAATACTCAAGAACACAAAATTTTTAAAAAATCTTCAAATTCAAGTGTTATGATAATCCAATTGATATGAAACTTTGCAGATGTGTTAGTTATCACAAACAAAAGCTATTAGAAGCTTAAATTTGATCAAGCAACAACAAAATCAAAATTTCACGTTCATGAGCATTTGAAGACTTGAAGAACAAGTCTACTTGAATCTTCAAATTAATGGCTCAAATGAACTTCAATGGATATGAAAACTTGCAGATCATCACGAAATAACAAATCTAAGCTAATGGTAGCTTTGATTTCATCAGAAACAACAACAATTTGCATATCAAACTTGTGGTTCAAATTTTTTATGAAAAATTTGAAGAACAAGGAGCCAAGGCTCTGATACCAATTATGGAAATCGATATACGGATCGAATATTGCAATCGTATTGTTGTCGTTTATCAGATCTGTGATGCGGAATCTCATAGACCCGTTGATGATTTTAAGTGAAGATCTGTATGCAAGATTGAATGATGTATGATGATGAATGAATGATGAACAAATTCAAGAACACAAATTTATAAATATTTCATTCATTCATATATATGATATCAAGAGGAATTCAAAGGAGTTTGTGAGAAAACACTTTCTCTCACACACACTCAACCCTGAATTCTCTGAATATTAGTGATTACCCCTTTTGTGTGTGTTTTTCTCTCTAAAACTATGATAATCTCTCTTGTTCTAGATATGGAGTATAAATGACTACACTTAGTCATTTATACTCTTTACAAAAATAAGAAAAAATTACATTTAAGCACAAAATGATTATACAAAAATAGTTCTAAGTCTGATAAATTCTCTATTGCTGATGCGTGACTGCCAGGTGCTGACGTCATTCGGGACGACCGCTGATGTTGACTGCTGACTTTGACCACGGTTGACCAAGTTTGACCAAGTTTGACTTTGGTCAATTTTCTTCGTTTTGATAATATCTTTAGCATATCTTCACCCTGTCGGTTTTGATAATCATCATAAAATTTAGCACTTCGGTTTTGGTAAGTATCATTTTCAAATATTCCAACACTTAGTAACTGACTAAGCCAAATTAACATTTCTTATTCATAATACTTGTACAAGTTAAGAATTGAGACTTTGGACATAAAGAACCTAATCCATGCGAAATATACTTAATGCAAAAACTTCGGGAGCTAGTGCAAAAACATTATGGTGCGTGAACATCAAGCTTGGGGCGGTAGTTTAGTATAAATAGAACTTTTTCTTGATAACTTGTAACATTTGTATTTTTAATCATTTTGTAAACTCTCTACAATTTAATTAATACGGGTGACTACTTATTTACTTGATTGTTTTCCACCGAATTGACTTGTACAATTATGTTATCATGGATTACTGTGAGAAGTCTCACTCTTGAGTGACAAGAGAGAGGATACATGTATTTATACAAAGAAAAATTACAATACAAGGATACAAGAAATGAGAAAATACAAACAAGTACAAAACAATAAATACTATTTGTAATACTAATTGATATCCCCCCTCAAGCGAGAAGGTGGTGGCCCAAGGCGAAGAAGAGTCCGAAGGTGTTCAAATTGAGGAAGAGGTAGACTTTTAGTGAAGATATCAGCCACTTGGAGCTTGGTAGGAATAAACTTGGTGTGTAGTTTCCCAGAGGCAACAAGTTCACGCACAAAGTGATAATCCAAATCAATGTGTTTGGCCCGTTTGTGAGAAACAGGGTTTTGTGTAAGAAACAAGGCACTGTGGTTATCACACAACAGAGTTGGTGGACCCGGGGGCAAAGCATTAAGCTCCTTGAGAAGATGAGTGATCCACACAATCTCGGCAGCGGTGTTGGCCATGGCACGGTACTCAGACTCACAGCTGGAGCGAGAAACAGTAGGTTGCTTTTTGGCGCTCCAGGAGACAAGATTACCTCCAAGAAAGATGGAATAGCCATATGTGGAGCGACGAGTTTCAATGCAGCGAGCCCAGTCGGCATCAGAGAACCCCACAATTCCTGCCTTGGAAGGGCGAGAGAAAGATAAACCAAAATCAATGGTGCCTTTGACATAGCGCAAGATGCTCTTGACCTCCTGATAATGTAATTTGGTAGGAGCATTCAGAAATTGACTGACTTGATTAACCGCATAGGAGAGGTCTGGTCTAGTGATGGTAAGGTATTGAAGGGCTCCCACAATAGATCGATAGTGTGTTTTATCTTCATATGGGTCACCTGTACTCGTTAAGAGCACTGATGTAGCAAGGGGAGTGGGGACCGGTTTGGCATCCAACATACGTGCACGCTCCAAAATTTCAGTGGCATACTTTGACTGATTCAAGAATAACCCATTTGAGGTGTGAGTAACCTCTAGCCCAAGGAAGTAGTTGAGATTCCCCAAATATTTGATGGCAAACGTAACGTTCAATCGATTGATGAAATCCTTGAGGATATGATCGTGATTGCCGGTGAGAATGATATCATCCACGTAGACGAGTAAGTACATAATGCAAGTCCCCTTTTTGAATATAAATAAAGATGGATCCGCACGACTACAAGTGAAACCATTGTCAACCAAAAAAGCACTTAACCTATGGAACCACATCCGCGGTGCTTGCTTGAGTCCATACAATGCCTTGTTGAGCTTACACACATGATTGGGAAATTGAGGGTTAATGAAACCAGGTGGTTGTTCCATGTAAATGCACTCATTGAGATGGCCATGAAGAAAGGCATTATTGACATCTAGCTGGTGAAGAGGCCAACTATTAAGAGTGGCTAAAGTGAGCACCACCCGAACGGTAGTGGCCTTCACAACCGGACTGAAAGTGTGCGAGTAGTCAACACCCGGCATTTGAGTGAAACCACGAGCGACAAGACGAGCCTTGTAGCGATCAATAGAACCATCGGGGCGATACTTGATACGAAACAACCATTTGGAGCTGACAACATTGAGGCCAGTGGGTCGTGAAACTAATGTCCAAGTGTTGTTGTTATGAAGGGCAGAAAGTTCTTGTTGCATGGCCTCAAGCCATTGAGGGTCCTTGGCAGCAGCAGTAGCGGTTTTAGGGATGGTGGAGGCTAGCAAAGCCCGATGGAGGGGAGTAGAATGAGCTTGTGAAAGGTCCGCACGATGACGAGGCTTAAATATGCCGGCTTTGGCACGAGTAATCATCGGGTGTGGGGTGGGGGTGGAGGTGGTATAGGCGGGGAAACGGGTGCAGTGGGGGATTCGGGTGCTTGTGGTGTAGGGGTAGGATCGGGTTCCACAGGAAGTGGGAGGGGGCATTGAGGGGGCGGTGGAGGGGGGGGCGAGGCAGGAGCATCCATGCAAAGGTGGCAGGGAGAATTATTTAGAGGGCTGGGCAGAGGAGCGGAGGGAACCGCGGTTGGAGAGGCGGTAGTAGGCAGTTTGTCATTAAAGGTGATGGGAGGGGAGAGCAGGCCAGCCGCCTGAGATGGAGTAGGTGACAAAGGAAAAACAGCTTCATCAAAGTGGGCATGTCGTGTAACATAAACTCGGGAGGTTGAGGGATCCAGGCACCGAAAGCCTTTGTGCTTGGAGCAATACCCAAGAAAAATGCACGGCACACTGCGGGGTGCTAGTTTATGTGAGGAGTAGGCACGAAGGTATGGATATACACGACATCCAAAAGGTCGAAAAGAACCATAATCCGGTGTTGAATGGTACAAGGTTGCAAAGGGAGACTGTCCATTTAGGACTTTGGTAGGTAAACGGTTGATGAGATGAACCGCAGTGGAGAAAGCATCAACCCAGAAAGTGGATGGGAGATGGGCCGAGAATAGCATGGAGAGACCCATCTCCACAATGTGCCGATGTTTGCGTTCCGCACGCCCATTTTGTTGAGGCGTGTGTGGACATGAGAAACGGTGAAATGTGCCATTTTGAGCAAAGAGTCTTTGTACACGACTGTTGGTAAATTCGGTGCCGCCGTCACTTTGGAATGTTTTTATTGTACAAGTAAATTGGGTTTGCACAAAGTTAAGGAATACAACGAGAGCCTCATAGAAGGCAGTTTTAGTTTTTAAGGGGTAGAGCCATGAAAACCGTGAGTGATCATCAATGAATATTACATAATAACGGTAGCCATCGCGAGACGTAACGGGAGATGGGCCCCATAGATCACAATGGACAAGGTCAAGCGGTTTCAAGGCACGTTTAACATTATCAACAAACGGTAACTTATGAGCTTTAGCCATTTGACATGATGAACATAAACCAGGTTTAGGTAAAATTGAAGTTAAAGATAACAATCCATGTTTTTGAAGTAAAACAATTGTATCAAAACCAATGTGGCCCAAACGAGAGTGCCAAGTTCATAGGAGGCTTTTGGAGCAGTGGTAGCCAATAAGGCTTTATTTGCTTCCGGTTGTAAGACATAGAGGCCATCCTCACGACTTCCCTTGGCTAGGACCTTCTTGGTTCGACGATCCTGAAAAAAGAAGCAACGATCAGAAAAAATCACATCAATTTCACTGTCATTGGTGAGTTTACTCACGGACAGCAGATTTTTAGTTATATGTGGAACAACAAGAACATCTCGTAACATAATAGAGTTAGGGAGATGGACGGTACCACGATGGGTGATGGGGAGAGTCATACCATTGCCAAAAGTAACCGATGGATTACCTACAGGGGTCGTGGGGTTGGAGACCGAGGCAGTCGATAAGGCCATGTGATCCGTGGCCCCGGAGTCAACGAACCAGTCAGGGCCAGAAGAGGAGACATGGCACTGAGCATGAAAAGCTTGTGCCAACTGATCATCGAGAGGAGCCTGCTGCGCGGCGTAAGAGGCAAGACTAGGGCAGTGGTTTGCATAATGTCCAGAAGATCGACAAAGTTGGCAGTGGGGTGGACGTCGCCCACGACCCCGACCACCAGAAGAATCTGAACCACAAGCAAATCGGTTGGATCGGCCGCGGGAGGAGGAGGGCAGCGGGCGGGCAATGACAGAAAAGGCAGCAGCAGGCGTGGAGGATCCATGGAGAGCACGAATGAAGAGTTCGTGACTCTCGGCCCGGGCCAGGAGATCGCTGAAGGGAGGTGTCGGTCGAGAGGCTCGGACAGAGGTGGAGAACGTTTCGAAGGATGGTCCAAGGCCATAGAGAAACCAGTGAACTTGATCAGTATCAACAACGGGGTGGCCAATGGCCACTAACTGGTCACAGATTGACTTGAAGACGCGGCCAAATTCAGCCACGGACTTGTCACCTTTGGTTAATTGACGAAGTTGATCACGGAGAGTGTGCACTCGTTCAATGGAGGTGTTGCTGTACGCATTCTCAAGAGCCAACCATATCTCACGAGCAGAAGTGAGGCCAACAATGAGGGAGATAGCTTCCTCAGTAAGGGAGGCTTGGAGGATGATGACAGTACGTCGATCATCAGTAAGCCACGTGGAGAATGCAGGGTTGGGAACCAATTTTTCAGATTCAAGCATAGTGGGGGAGGGAGCAACACCAGTGCCATCAACATGAGGGAGAAGATTTTGGTAAGTGAGGATGGGAGTGATTTGGTTCTTCCATAGTATGTAGTTGGTAGAGGAGAGTTTGATAGTGAGGAGATGGACAAGAGTATTGAGGGGAAGGGGAGAATCGGTGGTGGCAGCAGAGAATGAGGGGGAGGCCATAGAGGGCGACGGTTTTGAGAAGAGGAAGGGAGGGAGAAGATGAAGATGAAGGGAGGGAGAAGATGAAGATGAAGGGAGGGAATAACTCAACTTAATGGCTCTATACCATGTGAGAAGTCTCACTCTTGAGTGACAAGAGAGAGGATACATGTATTTATACAAAGAAAAGTTACAATACAAGGATACAAGAAATGAGAAAATACAAACAAGTACAAAACAATAAATACTATTTGTAATACTAATTGATAATTACATCATTCATTTCACGTTTGATATTATTCATCCGATCATGTTTGGTGATTTATGAGATTGTCCTGGACTTTACAATTGGTATCAGAGCATTTGGTGCTCTAGATCGGCTTGATAACATAAGTTTGAGATTGTCTTGATGAATTTAGTGACTGATTTGGTATATTGATTGATATGGAGATAGTTTTTGGTTGATTTGGTCAAGTGTCAATTGGTTTTAAGGTGAAAAGTTTTTGAATTGAGCTTGTGAAGATTTCAGCCAAGATAATGTACATTTTGAATCAATTCTGAGACCAATAGATTTTTAATTGAATCTAATTAAGTTCACCTAGATTCTAACTAGGATTCTATATAAATTGGTAGGCTAAACAGTTCATTTTCTGATTGAATTTGACAAATTCGTGTGAGTGAAAACTATGTGTGATTGAAGAACTCAAATGAAAACGTCCTTATTTTCGCTTGGATTGTAAAGTTCTCGCAAAAGGTGGTTATAACTATGAAGTTTTCTCATTTGGTGGTTGTTTTGGGAAGTTCTCGCTTACATTTGTGAAAACTTACTGATTTAAATGCAATTATGATTCTCATAATTGCGTTTGATTTTAACACGTTTAATCCATGAAATTGTATTCTAAATTATTTGTAGTCGCTCAGACTTCTGCAAAAAAAATCTGCAAAAAAATCTGAATTAAGACTATTTTGAGTTTAGACTCAAGAAGTTGACTTCTACATATACATAGACCTCATTATGAATGGCATTAAATGTAACTCTCCAAAAACCATTTTCACTATAAAATGCTTTGATAATGGTATACTCATTTAATACCCTCTAACATGAGAGCACATTAGAACTTCCATTTACCAAGTGTTATTCTTTTATCACAGTACCCCTGTCATAAAACTACAGTCATAGAGGCTCTGTTTGGAAATAATCTTGAAGTTCAGTGGGAATTGTATGTAGTCAATAAATTATTCTATACTCTTACATTATTTGTAATAGTTAGACATCTTGGCGTCCCAGTTGATTCATATTGATGAAGTGTGAGGCCTTACCCAAACTGACTGTGTGTTTGATTGGACCACTTTGAATTTGGATCGAGAAAAATAATGATTGAGCTTTATTTGAGAATTAATCTCAATGAATCAATTTATGTTTTTTATAGATATGAAACAAATTTGGTAAAGAAACATGAAACGATTTGATATAACATAAGAACATACTTTATTGTATAAGAAAAGTCAAATTACATATTTGAGTATGAGACTTTATATAGCTTTAAAATTTACTTAATCTTAAATTCCATTTTGTCCAATAAGAGCATGCACAACAAAGAAGCAGCTAATAACTAGGATCTCATGCATAAGGTAGTAGCCACTCATGTTACTATGGCTCGTGGTGGCAAAGATTACGATGGCAACTGCAACGAGAATGCTTGTGTAGTGAGGGAAAGGGCGATGTGATACTAATCGGTGTGGCTTGGAAGGGTGATGTGATACTAGACGGTGTGGCTTGGTACAATTTTCATTTTTCTAACTCAGCTAATAACTAGGATCTTGTGCATAAGGTAGTAGCCACTCATGTTACTATGGCTCGTGGTGGCAAAGATTACGATGGCAACTGCAGCGAGAATGCTTGTGTAGTGAGGGAAAGGGCGATGTGATACTAATCGGTGTGGCTTGGTACAATTTTCATTTTTCTAACTCAACTACTTAAATGAAAGTAACCTTTAGTTAATGAAACTCCCTTGGATCTCTAGGAATCCCCCTACATTATATTCAATACATTAATATATTTAGGCATTTGGCAAGTAGCGTGGGGTGTGCTTCCAATCAGTTTTACTAGGAACATCAGACACCCTATCGATCCCAATTAAAATCAACTCCTTGAAGATAAAGCCTCTCATCGATATTTAACCGTAAGAGATCTTCAAAGGACTATTTAGCTATTAAAGACTAAATGTATTTTAATTGTTAATGTAAAGAAACTAATTTTGTTTGTTCTGTTGTAAACAAACTAAGACATTTTTAGTACTGTAAATCAAATTACACAAACCTATATTCAAATGTAAAACAAACAAGCAAATCAATTAGTGCAATACTATAATAGAAACCAAAATCAAACATGATAGATGGCAAAATATAAAAAATAATACAAATGATTTCATAAAGATATGATGATGAAATCCTAAAGATGAAAAACAATGAATAGAGAACAAAAACAATAACCTTTATGATAATTAGATGTTAAGCAATCAAAAGATAATATGAATATGACATAGACGGATGAAAGAAGCCAAATTATGTTGGCAACTCATTGGTGACAATAATCTTACAATTAATAACTGAATGTAATATAGGTTAAGACCCTAGACAAAAAAGACTAAGGTGTTCAAGCCATGTTCAATGTGTAAAAATGCTTTTATAAATGACATTCTCGCCAATAGTTATACGTTCAATGCTCCAAAAAGATGATGACTGATATGTGCTTGTGTCACACCCCTCCTACAGATGGTGGAACCATGGGAGGGGGGATGGGTGAAACATTATAAACACATTATATAATTAGAGAACAAAAACATTTGATTAGATTGATCATAACATTCACTAGGAACAAATATTATTAAGGTACATATTATAAAAGATTAAAAACATCAGCCTAAACTTCCCTAAGCCTATGCTGCATAATCTTTCTATGTTTTCCTACATGATTATTTACATTAAAACATGTTAGAAATATATCAACATAATGATTTTGAGCTCGTAGGTTTTTTGACTCGGTAAAATACTTAGTGGTAACATTTGAATGGTTTAGTGAATCATTGTTGTAATCATGTATAAGCATCACATGTTATATTGGATATGTATCTACATTAAGCCCACAAACCACAGTCTATGTGATGGTTAATCAATGCCACACGCAAGTACATATCATAAATATTTGGAAGCATTACTTTAGTTAGGAAAATATCACTTACTATAGTTGACTGTGGATTTACGTGTTCTAATCAGTCAAATGAATGAGGGTTATTATACTCTGATAGTACTCTCTATATCAATCTATAGACCAGATCAATGGTATGTTCAATTTATTAAGAGACTTCTAGATTGAAAATTATTTAACTCAAGTAATACATAACCGGGTGGACTAGTGTGCATACGTAGATGTAATATGATTGTAAAAGTTTAATTAACATGTTTCGCCCCCAAAAGAATGTAAGTAGTAAAAGAGGGGCTACGAGAAATTGACTGTCAAATTAAAGTTTAACACGGTTTCTATTTAGTGGAAATCCTTTCCTTCCTTTAATATAGTATTTCTTATAGTACGTTTCTGTTTATTATTGTTGAATTTTCTGGCGGTGAACTTAGGTATGTTCCTAATAGTTGAACTTTAGTGGATCATTGGTGACTTAGGTGTATCAAGTGAGGTCACGTGATGAAACAAGTAAGGGGGTGTTTGTTTTTTATGAGAAGCACTTCCTGAGCTCTTTTGTCTGCACGGCGCAGACCACGCGCAGACGTTGAGCTCTGCAGACTGTTTGTTTTTTAGAAGACATTTCATTAAAAAATGTCTGCCTGACGTCTGCGTGAAGAAGACTTGGAACTACCACTTCTTATGTCTTCTAACATCTTCTCAACTTTAAACACTACAAACTACAAAACAAACCCTGTATTCATCTCCATCCTCCCACCACTGCATTCATCTCCACCCTTCCTCTCACCACCGGCTCCCTAGCGCCGGACATTCCCTGCACCGCCGCCCCTTCGCTGGACCTCCCTGCGTCGCCACCGTCTCTCGAAGAACTTCCTCAGTCGCCGGCACCTCGATGACTGCCGGAACTACGCCCACCAAATCGACCCCAATTTCCCCGGCGTCTCCCGGATCCTCGCCGTTGCCGACGTCTTACTTGCGCCGAACCACCGATCACTCACTGCTTCAATCGCTCGAAACTGGTACGACATCCTGCAACTCGATCGCTACACAAATGGCTCTGATCTCATCACTCAATAGTTCAATCGGTTGTGTGGGTTGTTGAACCCTAGCAATAATAAGCTCCCGTTTGCTGATGAAGCGTTTGATGATGTTTGTGATGCGTGGTATGTGCTGTCGAGTCCTGTGAAGAAGTTGGAGTTTGATGGTTTGCTTAACAGAGTGTTGGATGTTGAAGAATCGAAGGTTGATGATGTTGATTCTGTGTTTTGATGTTGATTGGGTAAATTGTTAATGCTGTTTCTTGATTGGATGTATCCAGTAATGATTTACAGGCTATAATTATTATATGCTGGAACCTCTGTTGATTCTTTGTCATTGCATAATCATTCAATATAATAATGCATGAAGAGAAAACAATATCTTTGATAACATATAAGTTTGATGAAGATTGATTTTTCTTCTTAAACTAATTCTTAAGTAATAATCTAAACTAATGTCGTATGTAATGTATCATTTAATTGGAAGCTTTGTAATCATCTTGTGGGACAACAAGATTTGTTTAACTAGTTTTTTTGTTATGGTTTGTGAGATGGTTTAAGTTTTTTATTTGATTTGGTTTAAGGTAAAATTTGATTTGGTTTAGTTACAGATTATTTTTGCAGTCTGCAGATGTTAAAAAACAAACAGTCTTCCTCTTGCAGGCTGCAGAAGTTTGGTCCACCTCTTCTTCTGCAGATGTCTGCAGATGTGGTCCGCAGACTGCAGACATTTTGTTGCAGAAAAAACAAACAACACCCAAGTCAATGTTCTTGTATTGTAGTTAAACGTATTGTTGGGTTCATGTCAAGTTTGTTGCATTTCAAAAAACGCTTCAAGTGACATTTGTGGATGGATGTCAATGTACATGTATATATTAAATATATATATATACACACACACACACACACACACATATATATATATAAATATATATATATACATATATATAAATATATATATATATACATATATATATACATACATATATATATGTATATACATATATATATATATGTATATAGGAAAAGGTTCAAGCGAGAACACTGTTTTATTGCGAGAACTTGCGAAAACCCATCAAGATCAATAAATATTATTTTTTTGCTTATATAACATTATTACGCATATAGAAGATTATGATCTTTTATGTATATGTGTAAATTTATAAGTGTAAAAGAGTTTACATTAGTATAAGTTTTGCAAAAAAAACACATATATTAAAGTTGTAAGTAAAACTTACACCAATGTAAACTTTTTTACATTTACGAATCCACACATATATATAAAATATCATAATCTTGTATATGTGTAATATTGGTATTGCAATAAAAAAATATGATTTCTATTGATGTTGACGGGTTCTCGCAAGTTCTCGCAATAACACAGGGTTCTCATTTGAAACTTGCCATATATATATATATATATATATATATATATATATATATATATATATATATATATATATATATATATATATATATACACTAGTAGGAAACCCGCGCGATGCGGCAGCGGTGACGGCTAATTATAATGCGGTACTCATAATCAATAAGTTTGTCAATCCTTCCGTGATATATTGATGTGATATATGGATGTGGTTTATCTATGCCATGAGCCTTGCGGATCTCAACAAAAATAATAACATACATACGAATAATAAAATATTAGTCATAGCAATTTAAAAATAAAAAAAAATCACTTGATTATTGAAGAGTATATTAGACGACTAACATGTAGTCAAACATATAATTGAGTTAGAAATAAGTCAAATATATTAAAAAGTTGAGAACTTATACTCACTTTCTTAAGCATTCATCATAAAATCCATAAAGTTAAATGATCTGCATAACACAATACCACTATGGCTATTGTTATATACGTTTAAATTATTCCTAACAAATAGTTATCATAGAACCCTTAATTTGTTATAACTTGAGTTGGTAACATGTGAAAAAGTATACATGCGGATGATAATTGTTTCTACTTAGAATAGTAATCGTTCATGGATAACGCACATTACAGGCTGCCAAGAGCTAATATTATGACAAGAATTGCATAGAAATAGAAGCAATTTAAAACACTTACAAGTTCAATTCTGATAGACACATTGAGTTCATATCACAGTGTAACACTCACAGTTACTATTTCTACCGAGTAATAACCACGATCAACATAATCTCCCATGAATAAGGAATAAAAACTCTAACAAGTTAAATTCTGATAGACACATTTAGTCAATTACTAAACACCCTTATGGTGACCAACAGAAGTCAAAATCACCATCATCTACACCCTCTTGATACTTTCTTCCCCACAAAACGTTCTTGTTCTCTTTAATCCTCTTTCTAGAGGCTGTTGCTACAATCTGGTAGAACAACCCATATCTCCTACCACCGTTACTCTTATCGAAGCACGACACTACCACCCGTTTTCTATTGTTGGGATCAACCACCAATTAGTGTTTAATGTTATGGTGTTGGAGAGACAAACATGGTAATATGTGGATGATAATCATCTAATATTTCTTGAATGTTTACCTGTAATTATTTCAAGAAAGTTTAATTGAACTAAAAATAAAATAAATTTAATCAAATCAAATGGGGGAAGTAGTACTTTTAATTTAGTTATCTTTCATATAATTGAGTTTATTCCAAGATTTGCAGAAGTGAGCTCTTGATGAAGTGTTTCATGTCTTATGTTTCCTGTTTAAAATTTAAATACATGATTTTAATAAACTTAGGGTCAAAATTAAAAGACTTCAAGAAACCTTAATAGTCAAATTATCTTCCTAACCTCAGTATAATCTCTATTTCTTAATTTTTTCTATTGTCGCTCTTCATCAAATCATTTGTTGCCAGTAAATAATTTGGGGAAAACATAACATAATCAAGAAAATGAAAATTTTTACTAAAATATCAATATTTTAATGATGATTGTTGATAAATGATAATCACTGCACAATCCATCTAAACAATCAATGTATCCTAGCAAAGAAATAAAATGGTATCCACTGTAGTTTATCCAATCCTCACGCTCTTGGTATATGGCTATAATTCCCCATTCTATATCTCTCATCTAGTACCAAAAGTTTTCACAATCCTACTATTTAGTTTGTTATAATCATATATAACTATCATTATTATGGTTGGTTTATAGTTTGAAACTATATAGCTTACTTCTGAACCAAGTCGGCCCCTCTCGCGTATCTAGCAACAAATGATATAAACCTGAATGGAGCTCTATGTCAGCAGCTTTGAGATTTTTGACTACTTCGTCATTGGCTTTAATACATGAATATGAATGGGCTGATGCGGTCTTTTGGTTAAGCTTGGGTTTTAAGTTGTGGGCCTGCAATCACATAGCATAATCACAGGTTTTTGTGACTATTGTATAATTAATTGTGCTAAAATTAATTACCTTGTCAACTAACTTCTCATTTTTAGAAAGTACTTTTGCAGCAAGTGCTTAGGAAGATTCCATCCACCATGAGTTCATGTCATCCTCTGTGAGTTGATCGAACATGAGGTTTGTTCCACCTATCGTCTTTTCCTTTTGCAATTGGAATTTCCTTCAAGTCTTCTTATAGCTTGCAAGATCTGAAAAGTATATTGTTCCATTTATATGAGATCCCTACAACAGTTATTGAAGTGTGAAGATAAAATATCAAGTAGTTTAAGTTCCTTTGTCTACGCCCAACAAAATCTATGAAAACATACAATCCAACCATAATGGATGAATGGATAATATAATAGAATCCCAATAAACTATAAGAATGAGATAATAATAGTCACTTGCGTGTCAAAGATTGAGAAAGTCAACTTCCTAGAAATGGCAGGTCTTGTAATGTTCTTCTTTAGAATGTCTCTACAGCTCCTAGAAATTCTGGAACATAATAGAGAAATTTAACTTACATTTATCATCAAATTCTCATCAACATAAACACAAAGAAAAGCATGTATATAAACATAACAATTCAAATTTGGCTACTTACCAGCCAACTAACTTATACCAAAACTCATCAAACGTATACATAGTCTTGGTCTGGAAGGGTAAAATGGTTAGAAATTGATTCCCTTGATGGAGTTTTCGTGTAGATCATCGACCCCCTACGCGTATATGAACTACTCGCCTTTCCATCCTACAAAGAAATACAGAATTCAGGATCCAAATAACTACTGGAAAAACAACATCAAAAGAACTTAAACTGAATCAAAGTATACATAAACACATAACAAATCCCAAAATTACGAAACCCTAATCCAATTAAATCACATACAAATTCCAACTCAATTTGTCTTATTAAAAGATAATTCAAGTATTTCATAATTAGCCAAATACTCTTCTAAACAATACTCTTCTAAACTAAGTGCCAACTCAATTTTTGCAATTCTTTAGTTTTTGGAGACTTAAGCGATTAAAAGAGTTTAGTAGACACCTTGGCAGGAAATGTGCAAATGTCATAAGAAATTACAGGAGTTCAACCCTGTCTAAGATCATCAAGATTTGTTGTAACCTATATGAGTATTTACTAACAAAAATTCAAGGTTTAGTGATTGTTGTGGGGCTGCAATTATCCTTTTGTACATTTTGTTCCTGGGTCAAATGCTGTTTTTTCTCAACCATGACTTTTTTTCTTTCAGTTTATTACTTTCAACTTCGATTATATATGCCATTTGTTGGATGTCGGTGATGGGTATAATTCCTTATTAAGCATTTAATTAACAATTTGACATTAATTAACAATTTGACTAAGATTACCTGAAATAGCAGGAGTTAAAATTCCATCTCCAATCACCATACAAGTACCAACAAGAACAAGTAAAAGAAGTGCATTCTTTGTAAATGCATGTGCTTCCAACCATCTTTTGTTTTTCCCAGCAAATGATTGTTTATGAATTGTGTTTCGACTATAAGTGGTCAATTCTTCATCGGTTCTATGCTGATTAGGAATTGTATTAACTTTTGCATGCCGAAAAAGTAATAAGTAAAGAGCAAAAGTTCCACCTACACAAAGAAAATATATTTAGCGGTGACCAATAACGGTATCACTTTATGGGTCTCACCTCCATTTCTCAAGTCAAAAATTCTAATCTCCTTAAACATACAATTATTCTCTATAATAGAGAACATAAAGAGTCCACCAAGACTTCATTCAAGAACCCATGAATCCTAGGATTAACTAAATAAGAAATTACATTGAATCCAAGATACGTAAAAGTGTTATGATTGTATGAACAATTAACACACATCAAACTCACAAGTACTGCCTCATGTTTTTGGAAGTTAAGTCTATTTCACAGCTCAATCAGCCTGCAAAAAAGCATAACCAGAAAGAGCTAATGAGGATAGACGTTTGATTGGAAATGAGCTTATTGGATAACAGGATGAAGGGGTCCATAACTCGAGAATGACAAAATTAAGCGCGAGCTTGGTGCAACAAGGCTTCGGCTTTTGATTATTTAATAGTGTGGGGCCATAATTGAGCTAAAAAACTCCTTTTATCTTCTTGTATAGAGTCACAACAATTTGATTTGTGTTAGGTACTTAGGTTGCATTGTTTTCGAAGATATATGTTAGGATCTATGCATGTTCATGAAACAAAAAACCGTTAATAACAAACAAGTAGGTTGACAGAAGTACAAGAGATGGCCCGTCTCTCCGATGATGCAAAATTCATTTCTTTATGTTTCTAATAAATCAATGTAATTCACCTACAACCCCTAATCATAACGTAATTCACCTACTGCTAATCATATTTACATAGATTTTCCTAAATATAGTCCTCTTCTATCTAAATAACTAATCCTAATATGAAAAATAATACCTTTATAATATATAGAATAATACTTATTAATAAAAACAATAGTAGTTGAACATATGGAAATGGATTTACCTTAACCATTGTCATTTGCACGGCAAACAGTAAAAACATATTTAATTAGCGGAACAAGAGTAAGAGAATATATGATTAAGGAAAGTGCCCCAACAACATCCTCTGGATCATCGATTCCTTTTGGAAATGTATTGTAGAATACATATAAGGGAGAAGTTCCCAGATCTCCATATACAACTCCGAGACTTTGAAATGCAAGACGAAGAAGCAATATAACGGAGGATTTCTGCATGAAACAATAGTATGTCATCAAAATGTTTAAAACATTATAACTACATTACCTAATAAACCTATATTCCAAAGGCAGCCAAATTAAAATCTACAAGGAAAACCATAATCATAAAGTGTTTGCCAAAATTGCAACAATCTCCATTATGGGAACCCCTACAAGAATCAAAATGGTTCCTACAATGCTCCTTTTTACGCTAAAATTGCCTATTTACCCATTGCATCCTACACAAAAGTATGAAGATGATTTTGATATGATTCCTCATGATTCCCCTATTTCATCATTCTTGAAGAGCTTTTAACACACAATTGACTTTTCTTAATCAAGTAAAACTACCAGCATATTAAATAATTCTTAATCAACAAACATTTAGTTTAACAAATGTATCAAGCTCAAAGTTATTGAGTTTTAAACATTAATTCAAAGAAATTACATATAAATCTGAGAAATATTATGATTGAACAGTTTAGTTTAACCCCTAATCAACCTGCTGATTACAAAAAATGCCAACATCAAAGACCAGATTAATTCCTAAAACAAACAAACAACAAAATACAATGAACAAGAGAAAGTGATAATAGGTTACCTTTTCTCAGTACATATTCTTGAGCCTACCAGCTTCTTCATCCATAGGCTGATCAATCTTCTGCTCCAGAGCCAATATCCTACCTTCGTTTTCAAATTCTTCGTTTATATTCACTTCCATTCTTGGATTACACCAATACAGAAATTGACAAATGTGAACTGAAATCCACTTCGTATAAACTTGATTCCCAATCAATCAAACCCTAAACCGAACGAAAACCCAAAAAAATTGAAATCAATCTCGTATAGTATAATATATTCAGCATATGAAATTACCTTCACAAGGCTTGCGACACGATTAAGCATACTCCTTTTGTTATATTGCCATATCATGTGAAGCTGCATATTATGAAGTGAAAATATTAGACCCAATAAATTTAACTATGAATATTCTGTGATAATGCGTCCACCACCGGAGCACGCGGCGGCATTTCGCCTTTCGGTTGCCGGAGCTCCTGACTCCGATTCCGATTCCGGCGTCCTATGTTATGACGTTGCTTCTTCTCTGGTGACCCGACGATGAAGAATAGATGTATTAAGCGCAGGTGATATAGGATGGAAGCAACACGTGTTGGGGAAGAAGAAGATGACGATGAAACCGGTTGGTGAAGGAGGATAGATGGCGGTGGTCTTGGAGCAATTCCGGTTGCCAGATCTAGGTCACGAAACATGAGGGCAAGGGTAAGGGTTTTGTTGAGAGTGTTTTTTGAATTTTGAATCTACCTTTCATTGGACTATGCTTAAGGTATTGTACACAATGCTTTAAGGGTTGTAAAACTCTTAAATTTAAGAGTTTTTGGTGAAATGACCATCTTGCCCTCCCCAAATACTTATTAATATAGTATATATATATATATATATATATATATATATATATATATATATATGTCTTGAAAATATCATGACTTAGTGAGTTAATATAATTAGTACCTTAAGTTTTTTTTTTTGTAAAATAATAAGTTTCAAAATCATTTATTCGCATAGCATATAAGTGACAAAACCAAATTTTCATTGTATCGGGATTTCAATTGAACCGAGTATAATATACTTTTCCAAAATTATTTTTCAAAGTCATTTTTTTCAAATATAATATTAAAAATCTATATATAATACTAAAAGAGTAACTTGGAGGGACACTTGTCACTTTCCTAGACCATCTAAATTTATTTTTCCTGCCTCTCTCTCCTCTTAAATAATTACCTAAATTAAGAATGATTAGATAATATTAATTCTTTTTTAGATTAAAAATAGTTTTTTAATAAATTAAAAAAGATGTCTTTTAATTAATTTTATTTTTAGAAAACAAAGTTTTAAAAAATAAGAATTTTTTTAAAACATAAAACTTTTTTAAAAATATGAAATAAATTTGGGGTTTCCAAAAGTAAATTTTTTATAAACTAAAAGTAATTAAATTTAAAAGTTATAATAAGAAACTTTTAAAAATGGCATTTTTTAAAACAGTTTGTTTTGAAAAAAATGTTTTAATTTTTTTAGATAAAAAGTTGATATCATTACTTTATTACTTATAGTTATTACTCATATGTAATTTTAACCACGTCTTATTATAGAATATCATTTTATACTTCATAAAATTTTATTACATTTAATATTGGATATTTTTCAACTAGTGTAATACACGGGTGACTAAAGTTAGTATTAAATAAATAACAATCAACAACTAATCAGAGATATTATGAACATTAATAGTCCGGTCCGACCCTTTAGTTTAAAAGAAGACAAATTTTTTTGGTTGTATGTTTCGCTATACTATAAATTAAAGTTAATGTCAAACTCTGTCAATAGTCAGTTTGTACTTAAAATAGTCTGTTTTTACGCATGGTCAGCTTTATGTCGTCTTGTTACAAGTCAAAGTAGAGATTGATTGAAACTATTAGCTTAGATAATGATAGTAAACCTACTAATGTTACTACAAATATAGTTTGCAAAGAGGTTTTTGCTCATTTGTGATATTATAATCGGAAATTATTATGTCTTATTTAATATATAACGCACTTGGTTTTATTTATGTTTTGTGTCATTTAATAATTACTCTTCCTCTCCCGTTTAATACACGGGTAACTAAAGCTAGTATTGTTATATATTCAAACAATTTGAAAAGATTGAATAAATCTCGAAAAATGTATATGGCTCATGTGCTTGGGGCGGTTGGGCCGAGACATCGGGTTAGTGGGACCATTTGGTGGGTTTTAAATATTAGTTTGTATCACGGTATTATTTGTTTGTAAATGTATTAGTCACACTTCAGTAGACTAAGGTACACGCTATTTACAAAAATACAATATCAACTTTTTGGGCGGTCCACCGATCGATGTAGTCCATTCGGACCATCTATGATTTAGGTCTTGTGTTGGTCTTAATATCTCATATTATTAATTTGGGTGTTTAATACATAAAGCACACGTAGATTCTTATTTTAGAATGAGTTTTAAAGGGTGTTTTGGGTCTTAATCGGTCTCGATCGAGGTCTTAATTAGTGGACCTTTTAGGCCTTTTTGAGATTATTCATGTCTTGTTTTGGGCACTTTTACTAAGTTTCTTAGGTGTCATAACATTAGATATATTCAAATAGATGTAACTTGGAGTTTGGTAATTTAAATCAAACTTTCATGGGGGTTTATCGAGCCTTGGTTTGGGTCGACCTTGGCTCGGTTAGGTCGTCAAGTAGCAAACTTGTTGGGCCCGTTTTGGGATCTCTTTCTTGGTTCATTTCAATGTTTGTTGTTAATTACACATGTGTAATAAAGTTTTATTCTTGTTTCGTGTTTTCATGGGGGTTTACTGAGCCTTGGTTTGGGTCGACCTTGGGCTCGATTAGGCCTTTGAGTAGCAAACTTATTGGGCCCGTTTTGGGGTCTCTTCGTTGGTTCATTTCAATGTTTGTTCTTAATTACACATGTGTAATAAAGTTTTATTCTTGTTTTGTGTTTTGAAATTCATAATGTTTCTTTAGAATGTAACCAACTTAGAGGCTCAAGAACACTTATTAAACTTATAAAAACATAAAGTGAGTATGAGTGTTAGTTTTTACCTAGAAGGGTGTGTGAACGAGACTTAAACATTCTAAAACCAAGCTTTGCTTCCTCCCACTTGTTTTCGGCCAAGATCAAGAGAACAAGAGAGAGGTGGGATCGGTTTTAAGGTGACGAGACATGCAAGAGTTCATGTCTTATATCGGCAGATCAGTTGGTTATTAACTTTTAAGTTATAAGGGCTTACATGGACACCTTTTATCATAAAAATGCAATTTTCATAGCACCATTAGACATCTTTGTTGGGATTTGACCTTGATCGTCAAGGTGGTGTTGTTGGTAGCTGAATAGGGTTAAAGGAGATAGGGTGCGACCGTTGTAACATCCGACCCATTTCCAAACTGTAACCCGAACCTATTTTGTTCAGATTATTTATTTCAATGAATCCAATGTATCACGGTGTAGTTTAAATAATACCTATAACTAAGTACCTTTACACATGAGTCCTCTCATTTACTTTTAAGTGATTAGATAGGACTTTATGTGTCTTTTATGCTTATTATGAATATGTGATTATGACATTTCCTTATACTTTGATTCTTACCTTTCATATACAAATTCTCAAATCATATTATATGGCATTGTGTGCCTAAGTCAAATTTTTTTCGAATTTTAAATTTTGATTTGTTATTCATGGTTTTCAAATCTCGTCAAACTCCGTGTCACATGACTGAGAACATGCAATGCTGGAAGAGTGGAATACCTGTATCTTGAGTTGGTCTGTCTAGGCAAGGTATTCATATGAATCAAAATCAACCGATGGATCCGTTTACCTTACCTGGGAACTCTCGAGATGAGTATTCGCTTATAGGTACGCATGTTTTCATTAAGGTTGTGGTGGACACAAATACTTTGATAAGTCAACGTATTCGCTTTGGTTTGCGAGCCGAACATTTACACTCATAACCTCTCATTGTTATTTTAAACAATCTCATCAACGATTTTACCATTTTGAAAAGTTTAAAAAAAACCCATTTCTCATAAAGGTTTTTTCCATATTAAACAGCATGTCTTCTCTTCAAAACCGCTCCCGATCTAGAAGCTCTGGCCGCAAGATTGCTGCTATAGTGGCACGTGAAGTTGTTGCGGTCATCCCGACACTGCTTACCCATTTGAACCAAGGCAACAACGTTGTTCAAAATCAAGCTGCACCAAACCCTCCACGAGCTTGTACTTACAAGCACTTCAGTTCTTGCAATCCCACTAAGTTTAGCGGGACCGAAGGAGCCACTGGTCTTTTACAGTGGTTTGAGAGTATCGAGAACACTTTCCTCAATAGTGAGTGTCCTGAGAATCTCAAGGTTCGCTATGCTACAAGTGTTCTTCAAAAGAGAGCACTCACTTGGTGGAACGGGGAGAAACGAACCCGTGGAACTAATGCCGCTTTAGCATTGACGTGGGATGAAGTCAAGGAGCTCATGTCCGAGAAATGAAATCAAGAAATTAGAAGCTGAGTTCTGGGACTTAACTCAAGAAAGTGGAGAATATCTACCTTATACCAACCGATTTCATGAACTGAGTCTACTTGTTCCCCACTTGGTTACTCCATTATCCCGGCCATTAAGAAGTACATCGGTGGTCTACCCATGAAAATTCAAGACACAGTGTGGGGTAGGAATCCTGCAACTCTGGAAGATACCATTCGATTAGCTGCTCAATTAACTGACAATCATGTCAAGGCTGGAACCCTGACTAGGAAGGGTGCTAAGAAGGTGCCCGAGAAACCCTCAGCTGAACCTCCTAAGGAGGAAAAACCTGAATCTTCTCAAAACAAGAAGAGGAAGGCTAAATCCTAAAACTTTACTGTGGTTACCCCTACTGTTCCGGTTAATCAAGTCGCACCAAACTACCAACCAATCTCCAACAATCAAGTCCCGACAAAGAAACCTTACACTGGAACCTTTCCGCAGTGCAACATTTGCAAGTACCATCACCCTGCCAATGCACAATGTCGCCGCTGCACCAACTGTGGTCGTTTCGGCCATACCTTCAACGTGTGCAAGAGCGCAGCTAAGACTCCGACTACCGCACCTGTCCTTCAACATCCTCCTGCAATTACTCAGGGTCGTGCCTGCTATCAATGTGGTGATCCGAACCATTTCCGCAATCGATGCCCTCAACTTGTCAGCACGGTGCCTACGGCTCAAGGACGCGCTTTTTACATCAATGCTCATCAAGCTCAAACCAATAACGATGTGGTGAACGGTATGTTTTTAATCAATAATCATTATGCTTCGGTCTTATTTGATACCGGCGCCGACAAAAGTTTTGTGTCCTTAGAATTTGAGCCTTTACTTGCTAGTGCACGGACTAAGTTGAGAAAACCATTTACGGTAGAAATAGCCGACGGGAAACCTATCACAATCGATTCAATTATTCCAAACTGTATCCTTAGTCTTAGCGAGTATGATTTTCCTATCGATCTCACACCGATGCAACTTGGAAATTTCGACGTCATTATAGGCATGGATTGGTTATCTAAGAACCATGCTGAAGTTGTTTGTTTCGAGAAAATCATCCGAATCCCTCTTGCGCCCGAAAAGGTGTTAAATATCTATGGAGAAAAACCTTCCAAAGGCCTTCGACTCATGTCATGTACCAAAGCTCAAAAGTACATTCGCAAGCACTATGTGGCTTTCTTAGCGCATGTCGTGAAAACAAATGAGAAGTCAAAGAAAATCGAGGATATTCCGATCATTCGTGATTTTCCGGAAGTGTTTCCCGATGACTTAACTGGTCTCCCTCCTGTTCGTCAAGTCGAGTTTCGTATCGATCTTGTGCCTGGTGCAACACCTGTAGCAAAATCTCCATATCGTCTTGCACCATCTGAAATACAAGAACTTGCTAGCCAACTTCAAGAACTTTCCGATAAAGGTTTCATTCGACCAAGTTCCTCACCTTGGGGAGCCCCGGTATTGTTTGTGAAGAAGAAAGATGGCTCATTCCGTATGTGTATCGATTATCGGGAGCTCAACAAGCTTACTGTTAAGAACCGGTATCCTCTACCATATTCAATGATTTGTTTGACCAACTTCAAGGGGCTTCATACTTTTCCAAGATTGACCTTCGTTCTGGTTATCATCAACTACGAGTGCATGATGACGACATTCCCAAAACAGCTTTCCGTACAAGCTATGGTCATTACAAATTTCTGGTTATGCCATTTGGTTTGACCAACGCACCAGCTGTGTTAATGGATTTAATGAACCGCGTGTGTAAGCCATACTTGGACAAGTTCGTGATCGTCTTCATCGACGACATTCTGATTTATTCAAAATCAAGATCCGAGCATGAACATCATCTCCGTTTGATTCTTGAGCTTCTGAAAGAGGAGAAACTATATGTCAAGTTTTCCAAGTGCGAATTTTGGCTAAAAGTGGTACAATTCCTTGGTCACATCGTAAATGATAAAGGAATTTATGTGGATCCTGCAAAGATTGAGGCGGTAAAGAATTGGGTAGAACCTAAAACTCCTACTGAGATCCGTTCATTCCTTGGCTTGGCCGGCTACTATCGGCGTTTCATCCCAAATTTCTCAAAGATCGCTGTGCCTCTTACTGCCTTGACCCACAAGGATAAGTCTTTCCAGTGGGGACCAGATCAAGAAAAAGCATTTCAAACACTTAAGAAAAAGTTATGTAATGCTCCAATCTTGACCCTCCCTGATGGAAATGATGATTTTGTTGTTTACTGTGATGCTTCTAAGCAAGGTCTCGGTTGTGTCCTCATCCAACGAGGAAAAGTCATAGCCTATGCCTCAAGACAACTCAAAATTCATGAGAAAAATTACACAACCCATGATCTCGAACTGGGAGCTGTGGTTTTCGCACTCAAAATCTGGAGACACTCTCTTTACGACACCAAGTGTGTTGTATTTACTGATCACAAGAGTCTTCAGCATATCTTCAATCAGAAAGAATTAAACATGAGGCAACGACGATGGGTTGAGTTACTTAATGACTACGATTGTGAAATTCGCTATCACCCTGGAAAAGCGAATGTCGTAGCCGATGCATTGAGTCGCAAGGATTATGTCATACTCCAAAGTGTTACCATTCAATCCGAACTTAAAACCCGTATTCTCGAAGCTCAACACGAGTCAGTCACTGAGGGTAACATGTATGATGAAATGTCATGCGGCGCTGAACTTCAATTGGAAACAAAACCTGATGGTTTGTTGTATTTTCTGGACCGTCTTTGGATTCCTAAATACAACGACCTTCGAATCCTCATCATGAGCGAGGCTCACAAAACTCGCTATTCTATCCATCCCGGTGCGGATAAGATGTTTATAAATCTCCGTAATCAGTATTGGTGGCCCGACATGAAAAAGGATATAGCTTTTTATGTGTCCAAATGCCTCACCTGTTCAAAAGTTAAGGCCGAACATCAACGTCCTTCTGGATTACTAGTTCAACCTGATATTCCCATGTGGAAGTGGGAAGACATATCCATGGACTTCATTACTAAATTACCTCGAACCTCTAGCGGTTATGATAGCATTTGGGTCATCGTAGATCGATTGACTAAATCGGCACACTTTATACCGATTCGTGAAGATTATCGAGTTGAGAAATTGGCTCGTATCTATATCAATGAAATAGTCAGCCATCACGGTGTACCATTAAATATTATCTCCGATCGTGATGGTCGATTCATCTCCCATTTCTGGCAAAGTCTTCAAACGTCCTTGGGAACCCGACTCAATCTCAGCACAGCTTACCACCCTCAAACCGATGGTCAAACTGAAAGAACGATACAGACGCTTGAGGATATGCTTCGAGCGTGTGTCATTGACTTTAGTGGCTCTTGGGATTCTCACCTACCGTTAATCGAATTTTCATACAACAACAGTTACCATACAAGTATCCAAATAGCACCATTTGAAGCTTTGTACGGACGCAAGTGTCGTCTCCCATATGTTGGTCTGAGATAGGCGATGCACAAATCACCAGCCCTGAATTGATTCAGGAATCAACCGATAAGATTCATAAGATTCGCGATAACTTGCTTGCTGCTAGAAATCGTCAAAAGCATTATTCCGATAAGGGACGAAAACCCATGGAATACAATGTTGGAGACCTCATACTCCTAAAGGTATCACCTCGGAAAGGGGTGATCCGTTTTGGGAAGAAAGGGAAGCTAGCACCTCGTTATGTGGGTCCATTCAAAGTGCTTGAGCGTATTGGGAAAGTAGCTTACAAGCTTGAAATGCCTCAAGAACTCAGCAACATTCACCCAACATTTCACGTTTCCAACCTCAAGAAATGCCTTGCTGATGAGAACCTCCGCATTCCACTTGATGAAGTTCAAATCGATGAATCCATGCACTTTATCGAAAGGCCTGTGGAGATCATGGACCGTGAAATCAAACAACTCAAGCGTAGCCGAATACCTATCGTCAAAGTTCGTTGGGAGTCTAAACGTGGCCTAGAGTTCACTTGGGAGCGTGAAGACCAAATGAAATCCAAGTATCCTCACCTTTTTGTCTCAGCCTCCTCGTGATCGAATTTCGGGACAAAATTTCTTAAAGTAGGGGAGACTGTAACATCCGACCCATTTCCAAACTGTAACCCGAACCTATTTTGTTCAGATTATTTATTTCAATGAATCCAATGTATCACGGTGTAGTTTAAATAATATTATAAATGATTTTATCCAAATTTTCATTCATTTAGATCATTTGAACAAATAAGGTCATAAACATTTATATATATATATATATATATATATATATATATATATATATATATATTAGTTGAAAGTTTGATTTGTCATTTTTTTTACTAAACTTAAAAGTCTCATTAAAAATTTATAAAAGTTTATAAATTTTTAGTAAATAGATGAAACTATTATCTGAATTTATAAAATATATAAGCATTTTAGTTAGGGTTAAAAATGTCAAATATAAAACTTGAATTACAAGTTTTCATAAAAGATAACAAGCACTTCAAATTACAGGGGTCCTAATTGTAAATTTTCAAAACACAACCCAACCCCCCATTTTTCCCCTCGTCGGCGGTGTTCCCTCCAGCCAACTTCCGGCCAAGCGCCGGCGAGAAAAGTTGATTTCTCTTCAAAATAACCCAATTAAACCGTTCCTTCTTCTTCGCGGCAAAGATTCAAACCTTAAATAGTTCTAAAACCGAGTCAATAAGCTGTGGCGATGTGTTCAAATCAAAACCGATTCTTCCTACTAAATTCAAACTGTTACACTTCGATTAGTAGCCGAATTCATCAAGATCATTGACTCGCAACAATTCTGTAACCAATTCTAACATAATTGACACATCAATTTGATCCTACAACGTGCAAATCATTTAAAACCCAACTCGGAACCCCCAATTCAAATCCTTTACTTGTTCAAAATGTAACGGACAAAATTGGTTCTATATAACAGAAGATAAAGGTTCTAAACGATCTTTTCAAAGTTTCTGTATATCCAATTTCAATTATACATCACATCTTCATCGACTTCGACCTCCATCACTGCTCGCGACCTGCAACCGGTCGAACTCCGCATTAGAGGCAACCCCAACAGAAATTGTTTGAGGGCTTTTGATCATATTAACCAATAGAAGCTTCCTGAACAAGCAATTCGATTCCGATCAACAAAATCAACTCGAACTGATTTTTTTACCAGTCGCGACCTGTTCATCCTTCACCCCATCAATTTCACCACCATTCAGGTAATTAGTTATACACACACACTCGTTTTTGGATACTAATCAAAAGCCCTATGATTGATTTGGTTATTGATTTAGCTTTCATGTTCAATTTGATACAAATTGAATCTAGGGTTCATGTTTAATTTGGGGTTTTTGCTAAAATAATGTTATTATTAATTAAAACCAAATTAAAATAGAAATTGGGCTTTGGCCCAGCGGTAACACACACAGAACATGCATGGGCGACCCAGGTTCGAACCTGGGCACCCACATGCATTTTTTAAAATTGTTTTTTTTAATATATTTATCAATTAAATTTCAAAAATCATTATAACATTTGTTTTGTTAATTAATATTATCTTAGAAATTATTTATTAAATTCTGAAAATTCTAAAATTTATAATCACACTTTTATTAAAGGTTTAAATGTTATAAAAAAAACTTATTTATTAGTTTTAATTTTATATAAAGAAAATCGCGTTTAAACAAACTTAAACTATTTCAAATCATTTAAATTAATATTTTATAAAATTTAAATAGTTAACTAGTCACTTAATTATTTTGATGAAGAGTTCAAGTAATTAATTTAAAATTAATTATTTAACTCTTACACTTTAAAATTCATTCAAACGTTTTTATTAAATGTTCCAAAACATATTTAGTTACTTTATTCCAATATTATCAATCAATATTTTCTTTATTTAAATTCATTTTTTCTATTTTATTTAATCATATTAAATCAAATACATTAGTTTAAATCATTTGTGAACCCTAAATCCCATATTAGAACCCTAGTTTTTCAAATCAATCTAGTCTTCAATCATTACGTTGTTTTAAAATTAAGGCTATTGTCAAACCCTCAAAATCCACGTGCGGAGTTTTACCGCGAGGCGTGTGAACAAACCAGGATCACAGTCAATAGTTACACGGAACGACTCTATATGCTACGTTTAACATAAACCAAACCAGAGTTCAAACTTTAAAAATATGTGGAAGCGTATAGTAATAAAACAAACCCAAAATATAAAAATGTATAAAATGGCAAAACATGCGCCAACCAACTTTTTAAAATCCAAAATGTAAAGATAAACAAATGTATCATTGTAAAGTATCAGGATGCATGCTTGACTCGTGCATTGCTCCTACTGGCAATCCGGATTAACGACCTGAGAATAGCATACTAAAAAGTCAACACATGGTTGGTGAGTTCAAGAGTTTGCGTTTAAACATAACAGTTTATCAATAGTGTATAAATAAGCATGTGCATTGTAATAGATAGCTAGTCCATTAACAAATTGATATTAATACATAGTGATTTCGACATTGAAACTGACTGTGTTATGTTTGCCTCCCGTCACGACTTCACCATATCGTGACGAATAATCATAGGACAAATTGCACCCGGTTGACCTCGAGTCACACAGGTGGGGCTCGTCAGACCCAGTAGTACTACCCAAGTTTCCCCGCTATTCAATATTAACAATTCGAAAGTGTGAGGACTTTATCATGGTAAACAACACTATATTAATATCATACACATCTTAAATATAAAAGCGTTTGTAACATTACCAGTATGCTATCTCCCCCAAAAGAGATTTAGTAAAACAGTGGGGCATGAACTCACCTGATACGCGTATTGTGTACTAGAGTTTACTTGAAAGAAAAGTGAACAGTCAACCATCAGAGGTTACCTAGATCACGTAAGTACATGAGTTTGTGTAAACAGTGAAAATGAGAAACCCTAAGTGCACCATAACCAAGGACTCAAGGTTTTAGAAGAATAGACATGTTTGACCCAGTTGACCCGTTTGACCCGTTGGTGACATTATGTGTTGTAAACCATTTAAACAGACATGAGCATATATCATACAAGTCATGTAAGTTCTTAGTATCTAGCATACTCAATGTGTTCATAACACAACTAGTGTATCATATAACAGGTTAGATCATGCATAACTTACTTATATAACCTATAATTATCATTTAGCACATATGGGTCAAAACAGATAATCTACCAAATAATCATCCATACTAATCACAACACATTCAATATGTCCAATACATACCACATACATCAATATGATCAATTTCCAGTCCCAAACATGATGTCCTAGTTACTAATCAACATACCAAACCATACATGATCATCAAAGTGCATAAATCACCCAATAACCTACTAAACATTCCATACAACCCAAATCTCAGATTCTAACATATTAGGCATCCACAACAAGCATTCTAGCATGATCCTAATATCATGAACATGTCAAATTTCCAAAATCCAATGTTCATCCAAAATAAAGTTTCCATTTAGGGAAAGTTTATCCCAAAACCTACTAAACACCCAATGAACATACAATTCATCAATAATATACTATTTCAAGCTCATGACAACATCCAAGCATGATCAACAACATCAAACCAACCTAATTTATCAATTTATATGTAACACCCGTAATTTCTTATTAAAGGAATTAAAAGAATGAAATAGAAAGAAAGGGAAAGGAAATAAAAAGTCTACTTTTGTGGAAGGGCCAAAAGTGCCAAATGGGCAAAGTTCACATTAATTTTGTACAAAAAGGGAGGCATGGCCGCCCATATTGCCTGCATATCCTTTCATTCGGAATTCTCAGAGAAAAGAAAGCAGAACTCGATATTTTTAGAGAGAGAAAGCACAAAAGCAGAGAATTCTCGGGATTTTTGAAGAGAAATCTGAAAACTAGAAGTTTTTGGTAAGAAATCTCGAGTTCTTCAAGTTTTAGATGATTCTAGAACCGTATGTGTGCTTATAAATGTGTCTTGTGTGTTCGGTGGTATGTGTGTGTGTGTTTTAGGTGTTAGAAACAACTGAGAAGTTCAAGGAAGGGATATCAAAACCTGAAGACAAACTAAGGTGACTTTCTAGACCCCCTGTTTACCTGTTTTAAATGTTTTGGGGCTGGAAAATACATGTAAGTATGTTTTTATAAGTTTGGGTATAATACCCGTATGATATGAATGTATGTATGTTTATGTTTATGATAGGTTCATGCCCAGAATCATGTGTATATGATTAGAACTAGGCATCCTGATGTTTGGGTTTTGGAATATGAGTTAGACTCATGAATGGGTTACTAATACGTCTAACAAGCCAAATAGTAGTAATGTGCCTGAAATTTGGACTTAGAATAACTAAGTACAAACTAATGAGTCTAATAGTGCTTATACGCCCAGGGACATGCCTTAGAAATATTCTAAGTATGGTCATGAGTCTAAGCAGGTAATGTGTCCAATAGTTATAAAACGACCAGACTCATAAGTCTGAAAATTTGCTAAGTATGGGGACTTATAAGTCCCCAACAGGACTCATGAGTCCCACAGTACCCATGAGTCAGAAAACTAAGTAAAAAGGTGAAAAGTCTGAATTCTGGTCGTATGACCAGAAAATATTTTCTAAGTATGGGATGGTACGACCAACAGGGCTAAAACGACCAATAGGGGTCATACGCCCAGCAGTGCTCAAACGCCCAGACCCTGAAATTTTTCTAAGTGTAGCCGATGAGTCCGACAGTGGTGAAACGCCTAGAACAGGGCTCATACGCCCAAAATACTTAGACTTTTTAACATATTTCCCTTGGAGTTTGTGCAGTAGGGTTTCACCTGAATGTTGACTAGGACGTTATTGAATGTGAATGATGATGTTTGAATGTAATAATATCCTTTTCTTAATATTATAATTAATATTATGATTAGGGATATTATTAAGAGTAAGAATAATATTATTTATAATATTATTTGTATTATTATTATTAATATGCTTATTAATAATAATACTGAATGTTTCTATGTGGAATGATCATGATCAAGAATTATTATCATTAGTAAAGTGAAAGATTAATGATAAAGAAGAATGGAACGTAAAGTAAAAGATAATGAAAGAAGAACATGATGATGAATGCATGTATTAACAAATGAACGAAAAGAAGAATGATGATGAATACATGCATTAATGAACGAACGAATTATGTCTTGCAAGCATTGAATAACGCGATTGGTCTTTCTCTGTGATTGACCATGGTCATGGTACCTCTACCGCTTACCTCTAGTACCGTGGCATACGTTTTGTTGTTCATATGTTGACTTCGGCCCGGTAGCTAATAATGATCGGGGTGTAGCATATGGTATTGGTACAATTCACCTTTCAATATGCAAGTAAGTATGAACGGGATTCTTGTCATTCGACCACAGTAATCATAGCCAAGTGCTATGAAGTGGGTAAAGCCTGGCAGAATCCATACGAGAAGTTAAAGATAACAATGTATAATGAATGATGAAGATAATAACGAATATTATCTCTGTGTACGTATGATGTATGAACGCATGCATGAAAGGATACTTTTAAATAAGTAAAAGTATGTTTTATTATAAAACTAGAACTCACTCAGCAACGCTGACTTTTATGTGTTTTCCAGTTGGCAGGTAGTGTTGCTGAGGATGGCACGAGGCGGCTACTCAGCTCTTTTGGGATGGCATTCTTTTGTTAATGTTTTTGTATTGTAATGCAAACAAACGATATTTTGTAATGAGCGTTGTATTACTTTGCAAAAGCATTTATAGTAAATTCAAAGTTTCCGCTGCATGGTTTTTATTAAGTTATATTAAATGTATGTTTTATGGGTGATGACGACCAACTGTGAGGTGCCCGGGAACGGGGCCTTACAAGTTGGTATCAGAGCCAAAGTTTAAGTGAAATGGGTAAATTTTTAAAATGAACCTAAACTTAAACTGAAAATGGGACAGAAAGGAAGAGAATGCCATCTGAGTAGTTGCGTGCCATCAGGTATTTTTATTAAAGTTAATCATGATTTCGTGCGCATGATATGTGTTTATGTGTACTGTTAGACTTAGATACTAATGTAGTCAGGACAGGTAATGCTCGGGGTACGAAGAGTAGAGTAAGTGGCTAATCACAACTGGCCACTGTAATTAGGGACTTATTATACTTGACATAAACTGAGCTATTTCCTTGAATGACCGTGTTGGTGTTTAAATCTTTCAGTGTGATAGAAGATGGTTGGTGGTAGATCATCTAAAGCTTCCCGTGGCGGTGAACGTGGTGATGAACCGCGTAACACGCGAGGAAGACTTAGGACAGAGAAAGTAGTTCATGAGGAAAACGAGACTCCTCATCAGGAGGAGGCAGACGAAAGCGCGAATTTGAGAGCCTAGGTAAAAGAGGCAGTGGTTGAGGAAGTACATCAGGTCATGCAGACGATCTTACCGTCTGTAGTGACCGAAGTGATAAAGGCAGTATGTAATGATGAGAGACGAGGGAGGAATCGGTCCTCAGGTAGACAGCAACAGACAGAAGTAGAAACGGTATTATCCGATGATGAAGAGGAAGAGGAAGAAGAGCAGTTACGGGAGACAGCCCGGGGTTGTAACTACGGGGCATTCATGAGGTGCAAGCCCCCAACTTTTGATGGTTCTGGTACTGCTACTGATGCTCACCAATGGGTGATGGAAATGGAAGCTGTCCTCGATATTAGTGATTGCTAGGAGGACAAGAAGGTGAAGTTTGCTACCCACTCTTTCACAGGGTCGGCTTTGTGCTGGTGGAACAATATAGTCCAAGCCGAGGGTAGCAGGGCAATAGGGAAGATGAAGTGGGCTGAGTTAAAAAGGCTGGTGATTGTGGAATTCAGTCCTCGTCGGGAAATGGATAGAGTTGAGAGAGAGTTCCTGCAGTTGGAGGCGGGGACGATGACCCACCAACAATACACCACCAAGTTTAACGAGTTGGCGCTGTTGGTGCCGGAGCAGGTGACGCCGGTGTCTCGAAAGATCAACCGGTATATTCAGGGGTTGCCAGCTGAAATTCGTTGGCACTTGATTTCTGCCCGACCAAGCACTTTCAGGTCGGCAGTGGATTTGGCGGGAAGGTTATTTGATGAACGGGCTGCGTTGGTAAAGGCTGAGGGTAGCAAGAAAGGAAGTGGAGAGAAAAACTGGCAGGGGAAGAGATTTGGTCGGGGTGATACTTCGACGAGTAACAAGAAGGCGAGGGCGGATGATCACCGTGTGGTCGTGACGGGAGCTGGGGTGAGGAAGTGTGGTAAGTGTGGAAGGGAGCACTCAGGGGAGTGCAAATGGGGATCCAACATCTGCTTTAAGTGTGGGAAGACGGGACATATATCAAAGGATTGCCGGATGGGCAAGTGTTTTAATTGTGGGGAAGGCGGTCATATGAGCAGGGACTGTAAGAAGCCGAGGGCTGAGGCTTCAGGGGTAAAGAAGACGGGAAGTGAAGGTCCGAGAGCAAGCGCCAGGGCTTTCACTATGACGCAGGAAGAGGCTAGGACGGACCCCGACGTTGTGTCAGGTACGTTTCTAGTAAATCAAACTCTTGCTTCTGTGTTATTTGATTCTGGTGCTAGTAGGAGTTTCATTTCTGCTACTTTCTGTGCTAAATTGCCTGTTAGTAGTAAATGCATTAGTGAGCCTTTTTATGTAGAAACTGCTATTGGTAAGTCCACTAGAGTTACTGATGTGATAGAGGACTGTACCATAGAATTAGAAGGTCATAGGTTTGCTGCTAGATTACATGTGATGCCCCTAGGTGGATTTGATGTAGTACTAGGGATGGATTGGTTGGCAACCTGTGAAGCGAATATCGTATGTCGAAAGAAGATGATTAGATTGACGGCATCTGACGAGAGTCTGGTAACGATATACGGTGATCGGGTAACGATGATTCCGAAAGTGATTTCGATGGCGGTGGTAGGCAAGTGCATGAGGCGTGGGTGCAGCGCCTACTTATGCTACGTAAAGGATGTGGAAGCGCCAACACCACAACTATCCGACGTTCCGGTTGTGTGCAAGTTTCCAGATGTGTTCCCGGAAGACTTATCGGGATTGCCACCTGACCTTGAAATCGAATTTCAAATTGACTTAATACCCGGTGCCCAACCTGTCGCCAAGGCACCGTATCGATTAGCTCCTACGGAGATGAAGGAGTTGATGGAGCAACTGCAGGAGTTGCTTGACAAGGGCTTCATTAGACCGAGTATCTCTCCTTGGGGTGCTCCGGTCTTGTTTGTGAAGAAGAAGGACGGTAGCATGAGAATGTGTATCGACTACCGTGAATTGAACAAGTTGACAATAAAGAATCGGTATCCGTTACCGAGAATCGATGACTTGTTCGACCAGCTCCAGGGTGCCAGTTGGTTCTCGAGGATAGATCTTCGATCTGGCTACCATCAATTGAAGGTAAAGGAGCAGGACATTCCTAAAACAGCTTTCCGTACGCGTTATGGACACTATGAGTTTCTCGTTATGTCATTTGGTCTAACTAACGCACCAGCTGCTTTTATGATTTTGATGAACCGAGTGTGTCGGCCAATGTTAGATAAATCAGTGATTGTGTTCATCGATGATATCCTGATTTATTCGAGGAGCGAAGAAGAGCATGCCGGTCACATTCGGGAAGTATTGGAGACTTTGAGAAGGGAGAAACTGTATGCTAAGTTCTCCAAATATGCTTTCTGGCTATGCGAGGTGCAATTTCTGGGTCACGTGGTAAATGCAGAGGGAATCATGGTGGACCCAGCAAAGGTTGAGGCTGTGATGCAATGGAAATCACCAAAGACGCCATCCGAGATTCGTAGCTTCTTGGGATTGGCGGGCTATTATAGGAGATTTATTCAAGACTTTTCAAAGATAGCCTCACCTTTGACAAAATTGACTCGTAAGGACGTGAAATTCGTGTGGGGTCGAGAGCAGGAGACAGCTTTTGAGGAGTTGAAGGCAAGACTAACACAAGCTCCTGTTTTGACTTTGCCCGAGGGGAATGAAGACTTAGTGGTCTATTCAGATGCATCTTATTCTGGGCTAGGTTGCGTGTTGATGCAACGTGGAAGGGTAATAGCCTATGCATCTCGACAGCTGAAAACTCACAAAGTCAACTATCCCACGCACGATCTTGAACTAGCTGCGGTGGTTTTCGCGTTGAAGATTTGGCGGCACTACCTATACGGGACGAAGTGCACCATCTTCACAGACCACAAAAGCTTGAAGTACTTCTTCGAGCAAAAAGATCTAAACATGAGGCAAAGGCGATGGTTGGAACTCATAAAGGATTATGACTGCGAAATCCATTACCATCCGAGCAAGGCCAACGTGGTGGCCGATGCCCTTAGCCGAAAGGAACGGCCTGAGCCGATTCGGGTGAAGGCTTATCAGCTGATCATGACCCCCGATGTGATGACACAGGTTAAGGAGTTCCAAGACGAGACTTTGAAAGAAGATCGTCTTAAATCCGAAAGGATGAGAGGCCTAGTTACGGAATTGGGTGAGAACACTCTTGGTGTTAAGACCCGATTTGGGCGAATGTGGATTCCTCGATATGGGGATCTACGTGAAAAGATTATGGACGAGGCCCATAAGACCTGATACTCCATTCACCCCGGTGCTACCAAAATGTACCACGATATGAAGAAAGACTATTGGTGGCCGGGTATGAAACGCGACGTAGTGGAGTACGTAAGTAAGTGCTTGACTTGCTTACAAGTGAAGGCGGAACACCAGAAGCCCTACGGGAAGATCCAACCATTGGATATACCCGAGTGGAAGTGGGAGCACATCACCATGGACTTCATCACGAAGTTACCACGTACCCCAAAAGGGTATGATGCTATATGGGTGATAGTTGACCGCTTGACAAAGAGTGCCCACTTCCTACCGATCCGCGAAACGTACTCATCCGAGAGATTGGCGGATCTGTTCATCAAAGAAATTGTAGCTTGTCATGGTGTACCGGTGTCTATTGTGTCTGATCGTGACACCCAGTTTACCTCCAAGTTTTGGAAGAGATTTCATGATGCAATGGGGACGAGACTACACATTAGTACAGCATATCACCCTCAGACAGACGGTCAGTCTGAGAGGACGATCCAAACCCTCGAAGACATGCTTCGGGCGTGCGTGATCGACTTTGGAGGAAGTTGGGACAACCACCTGCCGTTAGCAGAATTCTCGTATAACAACAGTTATCATGCCAGTATTGGCATGCCACCCTATGAGATGCTATACGGTAGGAGATGTAGGACGCTCGTATGTTGGGGATACATTGGGCAGAAAGAACTGGGAGGTATTGAGGTAATTGAAGCAACGACTGAGAAGTTGGAAAAGATCAAAGCCTTCATGAAGGCGGCGAAAGATAGGTAAAAGTCGTATGCTGACAAGAGGCGAAGACCAATAGAGTTCAAGGTTGGTGACCGAGTCATGTTGAAGGTCTCACCTTGGAAGGGAATTATTAGGTTCAGGAAACGAGGTAAGCTAAGCCCGAGATATATAGGACCTTTCCGAATTATCGCACGAGTAGGAGAGGTGGCCTATCGACTTGAGCTGACGGATGAGTTAAGTGGAATTCATCCCACATTCCATGTATCTCATCTGAGAAAGTGCTTAGCTGATGAAGACATGGTTGTACCACTGGAGGATATCGAGGTGGATGAGCGGCTCAACTACGTGGAGCAACCAGTGGCAATCATTGATCGTAAGGAGAAGAGGTTGAGGAATAAAGTGGTTCCTCTCGTGCGTGTACAGTGGAAGCACAGGAAGGGATCCGAGTCTACGTGGGAGACTGAAGAAGAAATGAAACAGCACTACCCATAGCTGTTTGAGGAATAACAGGTTTCGGGGATGAAACCTACATAAGGGGGGTGGACTTGTAACACCCGTAATTTCTTATTAAAGGAATTAAAAGAATGAAATAGAAAGAAAGGGAAAGGAAATAAAAAGTCTACTTTTGTGGAAGGGCCAAAAGTGCCAAATGGGCAAAGTTCACATTAATTTTGTACAAAAAGGGAGGCATGGCCGCCCATAATGCCTGCATATCCTTTCATTCGGAATTCTCAGAGAAAAGAAAACAGAACTCGATATTTTTAGAGAGAGAAAGCACAAAAGCAGAGAATTCTCGGGATTTTTGAAGAGTAATCTGAAAACTAGAAGTTTTTGGTAAGAAATCTTGAGTTCTTGAAGTTTTAGATGATTCTAGAACCGTATGTGTGCTTATAAATGTGTCTTGTGTGTTCGGTGGTATGTGTGTGTGTGTTTTAGGTGTTAGAAACAACTGAGAAGTTCAAGGAAGGGATATCAAAACCCGAAGACAAACTAAGGTGACTTTCTAGACCCCCTGTTTACCTGTTTTAAATGTTTTGGGGCTGGAAAATACATGTAAGTATGTTTTTATAAGTTTGGGTATAATACCCGTATGATATGAATGTATGTATGTTTATGTTTATGATAGGTTCATGCCCAGAATCATGTGTATATGATTAGAACTAGGCATCCTGATGTTTGGGTTTTGGAATATGAGTTAGACTCATGAATGGGTTACTAATACGTCTAACAAGCCAAATAGTAGTAATGTGCCTGAAATTTGGACTTAGAATAACTAAGTACAAACTAATGAGTCTAATAGTGCTTATACGCCCAGGGACATGCCTTAGAAATATTCTAAGTATGGTCATGAGTCTAAGCAGGTAATGTGTCCAATAGTTTTAAAACGACCAGACTCATAAGTCTGAAAATTTGCTAAGTATGGGGACTTATAAGTCCCCAACAGGACTCATGAGTCCCACAGTACCCATGAGTCTGAAAACTAAGTAAAAAGGTGAAAAGTCTGAATTCTGGTCGTATGACCAGAAAATATTTTCTAAGTATGGGATGGTACGACCAATAGTGCTAAAACGACCAATAGGGGTCATACGCCCAGCAGTGCTCAAACGCCCAGACCCTGAAATTTTTCTAAGTGTAGCTGATGAGTCCGACAGTGGTGAAACACCTAGAACAGGGCTCATACGCCCAAAATACTTAGACTTTTTAACATATTTCCCTTGGAGTTTGTGCAGTAGGGTTTCACCTGAATGTTGACTAGGACGTTATTGAATGTGAATGATGATGTTTGAATGTAATAATATCCTTTTCTTAATATTATAATTAATATTATGATTAGGGATATTATTAAGAGTAAGAATAATATTATTTATAATATTATTTGTATTATTATTATTAATATGCTTATTAATAATAATACTGAATGTTTCTATGTGGAATGATCATGATCAAGAATTATTATCATTAGTAAAGTGAAAGATTAATGATAAAGAAGAATGGAACGTAAAGTGAAAGATAATGAAAGAGGAACATGATGATGAATGCATGTATTAACGAATGAACGAAAAGAAGAATGATGATGAATACATGCATTAATGAACGAACGAATTATGTCTTGCAAGCATTGAATAACGCGATTGGTCTTTCTCTGTGATTGACCATGGTCATGGTACCTCTACCGCTTACCTCTAGTACCATGGCATACGTTTTGTTGTTCATATGTTGACTTCGGCCCGGTAGCTAATAACGATCGGGGTGTAGCATATGGTATTGGTACAATTCACCTTTCAATGTGCAAGTAAGTATGAACGGGATTCTTGTCATTCGACCACCGTAATCATAGCCAAGTGCTATGAAGTGGGTAAAGCCTGGAAGAATCCATACGAGAAGTTAAAGATAACAATGTATAATGAATGATGAAGATAATAACGAATATTATCTCTGTGTACGTATGATGTATGAACGCATGCATGAAAGGATACTTTTAAATAAGTAAAAGTATGTTTTATTATAAAACTAGAACTCACTCAGCAACGTTGACTTTTATGTGTTTTCTAGTTGGCAGGTAGTGTTGCTGAGGATGGCACGAGGCGGCTACTCAGCTCTTTTGGGATGACATTCTTTTGTTAATGTTTTTGTATTGTAATGCAAACAAACGATATTTTGTAATGAGCGTTGTATTACTTTGCAAAAGCATTTATAGTAAATTCAAAGTTTCCGCTGCATGGTTTTTATTAAGTTATATTAAATGTATGTTTTATGGATGATGACGACCAACTGTGAGGTGCCCGGGAACGGGACCTTACATTATATCTAAAAAAGTTTCTACTTTTGGCAATATATGAACAACAACATCCACCCTAAGATTTCTAGCATTCATAGCATCAATCTAGCATTCATATCATAATCCCGATGTTCATACAACATAATTAACACCCTAATAACACCAATTCATCCTTGAATTATCAAGTTCATATACAAAAGTTACTATTTTTAGTAACCTATGAACAAAGTTCTCAATTCACTAATTTCTTGCATGATTCATATTTCCTTGCATTCATACTAACTAATTAACATCCAAACAACATCAAACAACAATCAATTCCATAAAAGCCCCAAAATTTTCGAATTAGGGTTCATGTATATCAAGGTTCATGATCAATCAACCAAAAGTGTAGTTTTCTTGCATAATCAACTTTAAACAACATACATACAACCTAACTAACATGTGAACAACATCAAAACATCAAAATTACAGCCTATTGAACTCCAATTTCGCAGCTATAGGTTCGGCCCTATCAAGAATCCCACAAAAACATCAAGACTAACCTTTAATTCAAGTGTGTACTTGTTAATGAAGGTCCAATTCGCGTTCTATGGCTTGAAATTGAACAAAACCATGAAGAATTGAAGGTTGAAGGCTGAAAAAAGCAGAGAAGAGGGCTGGAGATGGCTGCAGGTCGGTCATGGGTGTTTGGGTGGGGTTTGGGTTGTTTTATTTTAGCCAATTTATATTTATACCCCCTCTAAACTTGCATTTTGTTATTTTTATAAAAATTAAGTTTTTAACTATTTGTAATGTGTTTTTAACTTAATAATATTAACATATAAACTAATGGTAACCCTTAGATATTTTATTTTGTAAAAACACAAGACATACGAAATAACACGCGCGTTTCCGCGTTACGCGATAAAATTCCCGAATAGTCTTTAAATCGCGTAAACACATAAGCATAACACAATAATCATCTAATCAAGTAGATTATTATTAAATTAACATTATTAATTATTATTAGGTCACCAACGTCAAACGACAACTAGTGTGTGCTTACGACGCGTGTATGTAAAACTTAACGGAACTAACGGAGTTTAGTAACTGAAAATCACCGGATGTCACATTATCCCCATGTTGAAAGAATTTTCGTCCCGAAAATTGCGTTACATGGTGAGAGTGTTCCATCACACGGTGAGAGTGTTCCATCACTGGTCTACTGCATTGGCAAGCAGAAATCAAAATCGAGTGAGTTTTGGATGAGTTGTGACATCATCCCCATGTTGAAAGAAATTTCGTCCCGAAATTTAAATCAATACCTTTGTCTGCAGGCATCGTCTCGAACGGTTGAGGGTACTTAAGCTTCATTTGATCTTCACGTTCCCACGTGAATTCCGGTCCACGTCGCGAGTTCCAACGAATTTTGACTATAGGTATTTTGCTCTGCTTAAGTGTTTTCACCTCACAATCCATCACCTCGACGGGTTCTTTGATAAAGCGTAATTTTTCATCCACTTGTACATCTTCTAGTGGTACAATTAGTGTCTCATCCGATAAACACTTCTTCAGATTTGAAACGTGAAACACATTGTGGGCTCCACTCAATGAATCAGGTAAGGCTAGCCGATAGGCCACTGGACCTATCCTTTCCAATACCTCAAATGGTCCAACATACCTCGGATTTAGCTTTCCTCGCTTGCCAAACCGAACTACTCCTTTCCACGGTGAGACTTTCAATAACACTTTGTCGCCAATTTGGAATTTTAGAGGTTTCCGTCTCTTGTCAGCATAACTTTTCTGTCTATCTCGCGCTGCTGCCATACGATTCCGTATCTGCACAATCTTCTCAGTGGTTTCATGTATTAGCTCGGGACCCGTTAGTTGACTATCACTAATTTCAGCCCAGCAAACCGGTGATCGACACTTTCTTCCATACAAAGCCTCGAAAGATGCTGCCTGTATGCTAGTGTGATAACTGTTATTATAGGAGAATTCCACCAAAGGCAGGTGAACTTCCCAGTTGTTCCCGAAGTCAATCACACAAGCACGCAGCATATCCTCCAAAGTCTGTATGGTACGCTCACTCTGTCCGTCTGTTTATGGATGATAAGAAGTACTCATATCCAATTGTGTACCTAGAGATTTCTGCAGTGATTGCCAGAAGTGTGACGTGAAACGAGCATCGCGATCAGAGATAATTGAGATTGGTACGCCGTATAATACCCGTAATAGTAGTACTAATAATAATAATAATAATAATAATAATAATAAGGTTATTAATAATAACAATAATAAAAGGTTCAGGGGGTTAAATTTGCCAACTTTGAAACTATAACAGAAAGTTTATACATGAAATGCTTAACATAGTAAACCACAGGGACCATTCGTGTAATTATTTAAATCCACAGCTTTCTCTCTCTCCCTATCCCGTTTTTCCGGCGAGTCCTTCCGGCCGGAATCCGGTCGGCTCCGGCGACCCCAAACGACCAACATTTAAACGATTTAAGCTCAATCAATTGTTCCCGACAACCTTTCGTGCATAATTCGAACCCGTGAACCACTATAATTTAATATTTGAGTGCGATTGGAACCGCCACACGATCTCTCAACTTTTCGGCCGACCATCACCACTATCGTGCACTAAAACCGCAATAAGAATTAAATTAAACACGCACTATCGAAGGTGTAATCATTTCCAACCTGTTAAAACACTCAATTTCAATTGAAACTCAAAGAAATACCTCGTTCGAGCCTTCCCTCATCGCGGACCTGCAACTCACTTTTAAGACAACCTCCGATCGATTTCAATCACGTTTGATAAGGGGCTATTGCTCTTGATCATCATCCGAAGCTGTCTACAAGTTTAATTTGGGTACAATCATCGTTTGAGCTTGATTCGATCATCACCGCGACCGCGACCTGTTCTTCATCGTTTCTCTCGTTTTAACTTCACATCAGGTAAATTAAACATACATACATGCTCGATTTTAGCCTAGGAACGAAAGCCCTAACATTGATTTTGCTATAAATATCGATTTGGAATTCAATTTGATCCAAAACTGAATTAGGGCTTGGTTGAAACTTGGGAAAAGGGATTAAATGGGTTAAAACTATTTCGAAACCAAGATAACCGCGGCCTTGTGCCTTTGGTTTAGTGGTTTGGGTGTGGGATTATGGGGAGGAGGTCACGGGTTCGAACCCGGCCCTCTCCCAATATTTTTTTAGGTCTTTTTAATACTTTTAAAAATACAGAAAATTTCCTAAAAATTATAAAAATAATTTTTATAAACTCTGTTATTCTAAAGATTATTAAATTAACTCCTGGAAATTTATTTCTTTTAAAACCTTTATAAAACAATATAACGAAGGAATTTAGTTTAATTATTTTTATGGATTCGTTTAAATAAATAGTAAAATTGTGATTAACCATAAAACTTCTTTTATAGAAGTACCTAATTAATTCCTGTAAGTTAGTTTATTAAAACCTTATATAAATATTGTTAACGAACGTTGTAAATAGTTATATTTGTTTAAAAATAAGCTTCAAATAGTCGATATAGTCCCGTAATTTACAGCCAACTTACGGAGGCCATAACTTTATCATAACAGATCCAAATCAGTTAAACTTTATGTCCATGACGAAGTTCGTCGAAAGACGAATCTGTTGGTATATAAAATATCGAAAAACTCATTCGTTTAGACCTCCAAACAGTCGTTTTCGTAACAGCTAGCAGTTCTGCGCAGCTGTGAAGATCCACGTTTTTCTCATATTTCGGTAATCCAAATCAGAAACTTTTCTAAATGAAAGTTGTTCAGAACTCACTAATCTAGTAAACTGGAGATTTTCAGAATTTTTAGACGTCGTTTAGTATTTTTAACGAGTGCGAAAAGACAGAGACAGAACTGGAATTTTTCAAACAATAATTTGCGTTACGTTATCGTAGGTTCTCACGGCGTTAACCGAGCCTAGACCTTGTTTCTGATTATTGTCATTCGTGTATAAGGTACGGATTCCGACCTTTCCCTCTCGTAGCATGAATACCTCTTGTTCTTGATCTGTATTTTGAAATCGTAACTTGACTTGTTGGTTATTAAATCTATAAGATTATGGTTATAAGTGTTTATTGTATAATTGATATTGTTTGCATGTGATAGCCTTTATCTGCTTTGTACTCATTGTCACATGCTTCCTAAATGATTGATTATAGCTAGTGGCCTTGATTAAGGGTTATGAGCAGTAGTGTAACTTATTGTGTTATATTGGCTTGATTAATTGTATCATTGACCTCCATACCCGAGCACATCCACCTATGGGGACATAGGGCGTCATTGTGGCACAAGTGACGTGCTCTATCTGTGGCAGAGCGATTAGACCACAGCGTCTCTACATTATTATTATGTGCTAAGTTGTGACACATATTGATTATTGTTAAAGGAGGCGTATGGATCGATCCTAGGATATCATTGTTATTGTTTATTGGTGAGATGGTTAGGTGTGTGTGCCCACATTCCTATCTCACATATTGGTGCATTAGAACTGCAGCTAATGTACACATTGTTAATTGTTATTGTTATTGGCTCATATGGGTATTCCTTTTAGATGATCATTATCATTTGATTTTCAACTTGATCATCTCATTGTTATCATTATTGATCATTGTATTGCTATCGTTTATTTCCGTTACTGAGCATTCTTTGGCTCAGCCGTATTTTCTTTTGTTGTTTTCTCTTATTTTTATAGCAGGTACTCAAGGGGCTCAGGGGAACGAGTGAAGAGTGTTAACTCAAGAAGTTAGGATGAGAATAATTGGATCAAAAAGACTTAATAGTATTTTGATTTTAAGACTTTATTTAAGTTATTTGGATCTATGTAAGGATTTGTGTGTTCCTTAGCAACTTTAATCTTATCATTATGAAACTTTGATTTACTGTTTATGTGACACGTCAGCCCTACCCGGGTTGGGGTGTTACAGTTATGGTATCAGAGCTTAGGCTCCTTCCTGTAGAAAACTTAAACTAAATAATTAAGACATATGAGGATTGGGTAGACATTGGGTTAGGTTCTCTATATATTATATGGCTATTTTCTAATTCACGTTGTTCTGATTAATGTGAAATGTTTTCATTTTAGATGCCTCCCAGCCGTAATTCACGAAATTCTAGCGGGTCGAATGGACCTGATCCAAACCTTGTTGGTGCTATGACCCAAGCACTTACTGCTATACTACCGATTTTGATTGATGCGGTACGTAATCCGAATCCAAACCCAAACCCAAATCCGGATCCGAATCCAAACCCAAATCCAAACCCGAATCCAAACCCAACTGTGCAGATGTTTGGCTAGCGCGATTTCAAAAGCAAAAACCACGATCATTCACTAAGGCGGCTACACCTGCAGTGGCCAAAGACTGGATCGCTCACATTGAGAAAATTTTTACCGTGCTTAGAGTTGATCAGCAGTACAGGGCGGGTTTAGCTGCTTATAAGCTGGAGGAAGATGCTCAAGTATGGTGGGAGAATGTGGTAGCTGAAAGAGGAGGCGAACAGTTCATGGAGACTCTATCTTGGAATGATTTTCGTTCCATATTCTTCGACAAGTATTTTACGAATGTGGATAAAGTAGCATACAGGCGGGAGTATGATAACATCCGTCAACGAAACGATGAATCACTCACTGATTTTACAGACCGTTTTATCGACTGTTGGGATTTCTAGGTTCTTCTGCTGGACCACCTGAGGAACAGGCTGAAAAATATCAATGGGCAGTATGTGATCGGATTCGTAAGGCTATTATTCACTCCACTTTCAACAATGTTGAGGAAGCAGTTAGGGCTGCAAAAAGGGTGGACCTGGAGAGAAAAGAATTTTTGTTAAAATTTGAGGATAATAAGAAGCGCAGTAGAGATGGGACTCGTATTCAGGCCGGCAGTGAGTCATCTCAAGGATCTGACCGAAATGGAAATGATCGTCAGAAAAATAAAGGATCGGGGAAGAACACTAAGCCATGGCATGGTAAGACTCGAAGTCAAGGTCAAATGATACCCTATCAACAACCAATTGCAGCTCAACCGGTGAATCAAAAAGGCAATCCTTCCAGACATCCGATGTGTACTCATTGTGGAAAGCATCATCCCGGAACTTGTCGTCGACTTACAGGAGCTTGTCTTGGTTGTGAAGATATGGGGCATAGGGTTAGTCAATGCCCAAAGGCGAGGAACCGACCAGAGAATGATGCTAAGGGAGCCAATGCGCCACCCACTACTGGAGGTCGAGTATTCGCACTAACTGCAGGGGAAGCTGCTAATGCTCCAGGTACATCTTCCCGTACAAATTCATTCTAATAATCATAATCTACTTCCATTGATTCTAGTTTTACCGTCGTTAGTATCTCATTAGTTATCAATACATAGGTACGATTTGTGGTATACTTCGTTACGGTGACTATGATATTTCTGTATTGTTTGATACTGGCTCCACCCACTCGATAGTATCTCATTTATTCACAAAGCGCCTTACGATCATGCCTACCGCTCTAGAGCCTGCATTAGTGATTTCTACTCCTGTTGGAGAATCGATTGTTATTTCACAAGTGTACCAAAACTGTCCTATTCAGATCGAATCAATCATTAGAGAGGCTGACCTATTTCCTATGCACATGGGTGATTTCGATATTATTCTTGGCATGGATTGGTTAACACGACACCATGTTACCATAGAATGTCAAACTCGTCGTGTGCTATTTGGTGATCCTATGAATCCTGACTTAGTTTACCAAGGGAGCCTACCTTGGAAGCCTCTCAAAATTATCTCTGCTCTGAAAGCCCAAAAGCTTATATTCCGTGGATGTGAGGGTTTCTTAGCTTCTATAAAAGATACATCAGCGGATACTCCTCGTATTGAAGACTTTCCTATTGTTCGGGAATTCTCTGATGTCTTTCCTGAAGAACTTCCAGGGTTACCACCTGAGCGTGAAGTCGAGTTTACTATTGATTTAATCCCCAGGGCGGAACCTATTTCTAAGGCACCTTATCGGATGGCCCCAGTAGAGTTGAAGGAATTGAAAGAACAGCTGCAGGAGTTATTACAACTCGGATTCATTAGACCAAGTGTTTCACCATGGGGAGCACCGGTATTATTTGTGAAGAAGAAAGATGGTAGTATGCGTCTATGCATCGACTACCGAGAGCTTAATAAGATTACTATCCGAAACCGCTATCCGTTACCGCGTATTGACGATCTCTTCGATCAACTACAAGGGGCAAAGTTCTTCTCTAAGATCGACCTCAGATCAGGATACCATCAATTGAGGATCCGAGATCAAGATGTTCCTAAGACAGCATTCCGCACCCGTTACGGTCACTATGAGTTTCTAGTTATGCCTTTTGGCTTGACCAATGCTCCAGCTGTCTTTATGGACCTCATGAACAGAGTGTTCTATGAGTATTTGGACCGCTTTGTAATTGTTTTTATCGATGACATCTTGGTATTCTCTAAAAGTAGAGAGGAGCATGAAGACCACCTTCGCACGATTTTGGAGACCTTACGCCAAAAGAAGTTATATGCTAAATTTTCTAAGTGTGACTTTTGGCTTGAACAAGTGGCATTTTTAGGCCATGTTGTATCAGCTAAAGGTATCACTATGGATCCGGCAAAGGTGGAAGCTATTACTAAATGGCCTCGACCGACATCCGTCACTGAAGTTCGTAGTTTTCTTGGTTTAGCGGGCTATTACCGACGTTTTGTGGAAGGTTTCTCTCGTGTAGCATTGCCTCTAACTCAACTTATGAGAAAAGGTGTAAAATTTACGTGGAACGAGGATAGAGAAAAGAGTTTTGAGGAACTGAAGAAAAGACTGGTATCTGCCCCTATTCTTACGTTACCTTCGGGTTCTGGCGGATACCAAATTTATAGTGATGCATCAAAGAAGGGACTCGGTTGTGTTCTTATGCAGCATGGTAAAGTTATTGCTTATGCTTCCCGACAACTTAAACCGTACGAAGTAAACTACCCAACACATGACTTAGAGCTTGCAGCTGTAGTGTTTGCATTAAAGATTTGGAGACATTATTTGTATGGAGAGACATGTGACATCTTTACTGATCATAAGAGCCTTAAGTATATTTTCACTCAAAAAGAACTCAATATGAGGCAGAGGAGATGGTTAGAACTACTCAAGGATTACGATGCCAACATCCAGTATCATCCGGGCAAGGCGAATGTTGTGGCAGATGCTCTCAGTCGAAAGAGTGCAGGTGGAGTAGCATGTCTTCAAATCCAACCACAGATTATCTCAGATCTGGATAGAATGGAAGTTGGGTTACAGTTTGGTGAGTCTAACGGTTATCTAGCCAAGATGAGGATAGAATCTGATCTTATTACACGGATCAAGGAAGCTCAGAATCAAGATGGAGAACTTTGGGCGATATTACAAAATTTGAAGATAGGGAAACAATCTGAGTTTCGAGTTGATGAACAAGGAGTTATCTGGTGTGGAAATAGATTATGTGTGCCAAATGATTCAACCCTTCGTGACTCCTTATTAGCAGAGGCACACAGTTCACCATTCTCTATTCACCCGGGAGCCACTAAGATGTATAGAGATTTAAGGCAGAACTTTTGGTGGAGTGGTATGAAAGAAGACGTAGCTAAATATGTGAGTCATTGTTTAACTTGTCAGCAAGTAAAGATTGAGCATCAAAGAGCTAGTGGATTACTGCAACCATTAGATATTCCTGTGTGGAAATGGGATGATATTTCCATGGACTTTGTTACAGGCCTACCAAAAACATTCAAGAAGAACGACGCCATTTGGGTCGTAGTTGATAGACTAACAAAGTCGGCTCATTTCTTGCCTATCCAACAGGGTTATTCAGTTAGCAAATTATCAGAGGTGTTTCTGCAAGATATTATTCGACTTCATGGCACGCCATCATCGATTGTATGTGATAGAGATCCGCGTTTCACGTCACGCTTTTGGAAGGGTTTCCAAAATGCTTGGGGAACCAAGTTAAGATTTAGTACCGCCTTCCATCCTCAGACTGACGGACAATCTGAACGCACTATTCAGACTTTGGAAGATATGCTTAGAGCATGCGCACTCGAATGGACAGGCAATTGGGATGAGTATTTATGCTTAGTTGAGTTCGCGTATAATAATAGTTGGCAGGCTAGTATAAATATGGCCCCGTTTGAACTTCTATATGGTCGAAAATGTAGAGCACCGATATGTTGGAACGAGGTTGGAGAGAAGATAATCGAAGGACCGGAATTGGTTAGAATTACTAATGACAAAGTTGCCATTGCCAGAGAGAAGTTGAAAGAAGCCCAAACTAGACAAAAGAGTTACGCCGATCAACACCGACGAGCGTTGGAATTTAGAGTCGGAGATCATGTGTTTCTCAAAGTGTCACCTTGTCGTGGCATACGTCGATTTGGAATTAAAGGAAAGTTAAGTCCACGTTTTATCGGTCCGTTTGAGATTCTTGAAAGGGTTGGAGAAGTCTCGTATCGTTTAGCATTGCCACCGCAACTCTCTCATGTTCATAATGTTTTTCATGTCTCTTTGTTGAGGGGATACAACTATCATCCGTTGCACGTTATTAGTTACCCTCTTCACGCGATTCAAGAAGATCTTTCTTATGAAGAAGAACCTGAAGCTATTATTGATCGTCAAGAACGAGTTATGAGACGCAAGTCTATACCGTTCATTAAAGTTTTATGGAAAAATCATTCTGAACGCGAGGCGACATGGGAGACAGAAGAAATGATTCGTTCACAGTATCCATACTTATTCGACAACTAAGTGTATGTTTTCTAAGCCTAACTGTTAGTGATTACTCTATTCGTAAGTGATGTGTGCTTAAAGAAGTATTATTTTCACCGTATTGTATTTTCAGAAGGATTCATGCTACATTATATAGAATTTCGAGGACGAAATTGTTTTAAGGGGGGTAGAATTATAATACCCGTAATAGTAGTACTAATAATAATAATAATAATAATAATAATAATAATAAGGTTATTAATAATAACAATAATAAAAGGTTCAGGGGGTTAAATTTGCCAACTTTGAAACTATAACAGAAAGTTTATACATGAAATGCTTAACATAGTAAACCACAGGGACCATTCGTGTAATTATTTAAATCCACAGCTTTCTCTCTCTCCCTATCCCGTTTTTCCGGCGAGTCCTTCCGGCCGGAATCCGGTCGGCTCCGGCGACCCCAAACGACCAACATTTAAACGATTTAAGCTCAATCAATTGTTCCCGACAACCTTTCGTGCATAATTCGAACCCGTGAACCACTATAATTTAATATTTGAGTGCGATTGGAACCGCCACACGATCTCTCAACTTTTCGGCCGACCATCACCACTATCGTGCACTAAAACCGTAATAAGAATTAAATTAAACACGCACTATCGAAGGTGTAATCATTTCCAACCTGTTAAAACACTCAATTTCAATTGAAACTCAAAGAAATACCTCGTTCGAGCCTTCCCTCATCGCGGACCTGCAACTCACTTTTACGACAACCTCCGATCGATTTCAATCACGTTTGATAAGGGGCTATTGCTCTTGATCATCATCTGAAGCTGTCTACAAGTTTAATTTGGGTACAATCATCGTTTGAGCTTGATTCGATCATCACCGCGACCGCGACCTGTTCTTCATCGTTTCTCTCGTTTTAACTTCATATCAGGTAAATTAAACATACATACATGCTCGATTTTAGCCTAGGAACGAAAGCCCTAACATTGATTTTGCTATAAACATCGATTTGGAATTCAATTTGATCCAAAACTGAAGTAGGGCTTGGTTGAAACTTGGGAAAAGGGATTAAATGGGTTAAAACTATTTCGAAACCAAGATAACCGCGGCCTTGTGCCTTTGGTTTAGTGGTTTGGGTGTGGGATTATGGGGAGGAGGTCACGGGTTCGAACCCGGCCCTCTCCCAATATTTTTTTAGGTCTTTTTAATACTTTTAAAAATACAGAAAATTTCCTAAAAATTATAAAAATAATTTTTATAAACTCTGTTATTCTAAAGATTATTAAATTAACTCCTGGAAATTTATTTCTTTTAAAACCTTTATAAAACAATATAACGAAGGAATTTAGTTTAATTATTTTTATGGATTCGTTTAAATAAATAGTAAAATTGTGATTAACCATAAAACTTCTTTTATAGAAGTACCTAATTAATTCCTGTAAGTTAGTTTATTAAAACCTTATATAAATATTGTTAACGAACGTTGTAAATAGTTATATTTGTTTAAAAATAAGCTTCAAATAGTCGATATAGTCCCGTAATTTACAGCCAACTTACGGAGGCCATAACTTTATCATAACAGATCCAAATCAGTTAAACTTTATGTCCATGACGAAGTTCGTCGAAAGACGAATCTGTTGGTATATAAAACATCGAAAAACTCATTCGTTTAGACCTCCAAACAGTCGTTTTCGTAACAGCTAGCAGTTCTGCGCAGCTGTGAAGATCCACGTTTTTCTCATATTTCGGTAATCCAAATCAGAAACTTTTCTAAATGAAAGTTGTTCAGAACTCACTAATCTAGTAAACTGGAGATTTTCAGAATTTTTAGACGTCGTTTAGTATTTTTAACGAGTGCGAAAAGACAGAGACAGAACTGGAATTTTTCAAACAATAATTTGCGTTACGTTATCGTAGGTTCTCACGGCGTTAACCGAGCCTAGACCTTGTTTCTGATTATTGTCATTCGTGTATAAGGTACGGATTCCGACCTTTCCCTCTCGTAGCATGAATACCTCTTGTTCTTGATCTGTATTTTGAAATCGTAACTTGACTTGTTGGTTATTAAATCTATAAGATTATGGTTATAAGTGTTTATTGTATAATTGATATTGTTTGCATGTGATAGCCTTTATCTGCTTTGTACTCATTGTCACATGCTTCCTAAATGATTGATTATAGCTAGTGGCCTTGATTAAGGGTTATGAGCAGTAGTGTAACTTATTGTGTTATATTGGCTTGATTAATTGTATCATTGACCTCCATACCCGAGCACATCCACCTATGGGGACATAGGGCGTCATTGTGGCACAAGTGACGTGCTCTATCTGTGGCAGAGCGATTAGACCACAGCGTCTCTACATTATTATTATGTGCTAAGTTGTGACACATATTGATTATTGTTAAAGGAGGCGTATGGATCGATCCTAGGATATCATTGTTATTGTTTATTGGTGAGATGGTTAGGTGTGTGTGCCCACATTCCTATCTCACATATTGGTGCATTAGAACTGCAGCTAATGTACACATTGTTAATTGTTATTGTTATTGGCTCATATGGGTATTCCTTTTAGATGATCATTATCATTTGATTTTCAACTTGATCATCTCATTGTTATCATTATTGATCATTGTATTGCTATCGTTTATTTCCGTTACTGAGCATTCTTTGGCTCAGCCGTATTTTCTTTTGTTGTTTTCTCTTATTTTTATAGCAGGTACTCAAGGGGCTCAGGGGAACGAGTGAAGAGTGTTAACTCAAGAAGTTAGGATGAGAATAATTGGATCAAAAAGACTTAATAGTATTTTGATTTTAAGACTTTATTTAAGTTATTTGGATCTATGTAAGGATTTGTGTGTTCCTTAGCAACTTTAATCTTATCATTATGAAACTTTGATTTACTGTTTATGTGACACGTCAGCCCTACCCGGGTTGGGGTGTTACACGTCGTGTCTCGAAACGATTTCCTTAAGATACAATCGGATTAGTTTCTCCATCTTATCCGTTTCCTTCATTGCAAGGAAGTGAGCGGACTTGGTCAACCGATCCACAATAACCCAGATTGTGTCACAACCGGTATTAGTCCGGGGTAATTTCATGATAAAATCCATAGAGATTTGTTCCCATTTCCACATCGGTATCTCGGGTTGTTGTAACAGTCCAGATGGTTTTTGGTATTCCACTTTGACTTTTGAGCAGGTCAAACATTTAATCACATACGTAGCTACATCTGCCTTCATGTTAGGCCACCAATAGTGCGCCTTTAGATCATGATACATCTTGTCAGATCCAGGATGTATAGAGTATTTAGTCTTGTGTGCCTCGCTCATAACCAAATCCCTCAGATTTCCATAAACAGGCACCCAAAGTCTATCCATGAAGTACCGAATTCCATCCTCTTTCACTACTAATTGTTTATCCATTCCCCGTAATGACTCAGAAACAATGTTTTCCTCTTTCAAGGCTTCTATTTGTGCTTCCTTAACTTATGCGGGCAGATGGGTACTGATTGTAAGCTGTAAAGCTCGCACCCGCCTGGGTTTAACCGTTTCTTTTCGGCTTAATGCATCGGAAACCACGTTCGCCTTTCCAGGATGGTACTTGATAGCGCAATCATAATCATTCAAAAGTTCCACCCAACGCCGCTGCCTCATATTCAACTCTTTTTGCTCAAAGATGTGCTGAAGACTCTTGTGATCGGTATAGATAGTACATTTGGTACTGTACAAGTAATGTCTCCAAATCTTCAAGGCAAAAACTACTGCACCCAATTCCAGGTTATGGGTGGTATAGTTCTTCTCGTGAACCTTCAGTTGTCTCGAGGCGTAAGCTATCACTTTGTCGTGTTGCATCAGGACACAACCCAATCCTTGAATGGATGCATCACAATACACCATGAAATCATCTGTTCCCTCTGGTAGTGCCAATATCGGTGCACTACAGAGTTTCTGTTTTAATAGCTGAAAAACCGCCTCTTGACTTTCACCCCATTTGTATGGCATTCCTTTGTGGGTTAAAGCTGTGAGAGGTTGTGCAATCTTAGAAAATCCCTCTATGAATCGTCGGTAATATCCTGCTAACCCCAGAAACTGCCTTATCTCGTTCGGTGTTTTGGGTATAGCCCAATTCTTTATCACCACAATCTTGGCAGGATCAACATGTATTCTCTTCTCATTAAAGATATGACCTAGGAACTGCACTTCGCGTATCCAAAAGTCACACTTAGAGAATTTAGCGTACAGTTGCTCATTCTTCAGTAATTCCAAGATTAATCGTAGATGCTCTTCATGGTCCTCCTTGGTCTTAGAGTATATCAGTATGTCATCGATAAACACAATAACAAACTGGTCGAGATAGGGTTTGCACACGCGGTTCATGAGATCCATGAACACCGCAGGTGCATTTGTCAACCCAAAAGGCATGACCAAGAACTCGTAATGACCATAACAAATACGGAATGTGGTTTTGGAGATGTCTTCCTCACGGACTCTGAGTTGATGATAACCAGACCTCAAGTCAATCTTCGAGTAATAGCTTGATCCCTGAAGCTGATCAAACAAGTCGTCGATTCGAGGTAGAGGGTATCGGTTCTTGACTGTGACATTGTTTAACTCTCTATAATCGATGCACATTCGAAACATGTCATCCTTCTTAACAAAAAGGACAGGGGCTCCCCAAGGTGATGTGCTAGGTCGAATAAAGCCCTTATCTAAAAGCTCCTGAAGTTGTGATGACAACTCCTGTAGTTCGTTCGGTGCTAATCGATAAGGTGCTCTAGCAATCGGGGCTGCGCCCGGAGTCAGTTCAATTTGGAATTCCACTTGACGATGAGGTGGTAGTCCAGGAAGAACCTCTGGAAACACCTCTGTAAAGTCTCGTACCACGGGAATGTTTTCTATTTTTCTTTCCTCCGGTTGCTTATCGGTGACGAGTGCCAGAATAGCCAAACGGCCTTTTCGCAATAACTTTTGTGCTTTCATGTAAGAGATAATGCCCATCACTGCACCACTCCTATCACCTCGGACTGTAAGGATTTCGTCACTAACAGGGATTCGTATGATTTTCTCGTGGCATATGACTTCCGCTTGCTTATTAGAGAGCCAATCCATGCCTACCACAACGTCGAAACTTCCTAGTGTAACAAGCATAAGATCTATAGCGAAAGTATGACCAACGAGTTCTATCTTAAAGTCTCTAAGGATGTGTGTTACATGGATTTGTTTACCGTCAGCCAACTCCATGGTGTATTTGGATTCTAAAGCAGAAGGGATATCACTTAGGAGACTACAGAACTTTAAGGACATGAAACTCCTATCGGCTCCAGTATCAAACAGTACTGTAGCAAAACATCCATTGACAGAAAACCTACCAGTAACAGTTGTAGGGTCATTTAGAGCCTCACTTGAGCCAATGACGAAGGCTCTCCCTTTGGCTCCATTATTGTTACCACCGTTTCCATCGTTATTGTTGTTGTTGCCTTGATTGTTGTTTTGACCATTGCCATTACCGTTTTTCCTCAGCTGCGGGCAGTTTCGCCTGTAGTGCCCTTCTTTCCCACACTCAAAGCAACCCTTTGTAGTCTCATGAGGTTACTGTGGCTTCCTAACCAAATCACCATGGCAATCCTTCGCTAAGTGTCCTATTTTGCCATACCGCTGACACTTGTAATTGTCACATCTCCCAACATGATGATAGTTGCATCGCGTACACCTTGGCTGTTTACCACCGTAACCGCTCGATCCTTGATTGTTCGAGGCTGACTGGTTGAAATTACGATTGTTGTCGAACCTCCTTTGTTGTTGTTGCGGTGGTTGTTGCTGAGATTGATGTTGACCACCGGACGATGATGCTCTATTGTTGTTGTTGTTGGTGTTGGAGGCATCCCACTTCCTCTTGTTATCGGGCATGCTCGCCACAGCACCCCGTTTTGGTAACCGTCCTTGCTCCACAGCTTCATCAGTTAGTTTGTGGGCTAGGCGGATAGCTTGCTAGATAGTAGCCGGGTTGGAGGAAGTCACCATACTCCTAATCTCTGGCACCAATCCCCGGATGTAGTGTTCCACTCTCTTGTGCATCTCGTTTACCATTCCTGGACATAGGGTAGCCAGTTCATGAGTTCTTGTGGTATAAGCCTCGATCTCTGAACCTTGCATTTTCAGGTGCCAAAATTCCATTTCCAGCTTTTGGACTTTGCTTCGAGGACAGTACTCCTCGGTCATCATATCCTTAAACTCATTCCAAGGGAGTTCATTTGCCATGGCTTGCCCCAGCATCTGCACTTGAGCATTCCACCAAGACAATGCAGCACCATCCAACGTCCCGGTAGCGTATTTCACCTGGTCAGCAGGTGGACAGTTACACTTTGAGAACACGGACTCCGTCTTCTCAAACCACCTTACCAACCCTACAGCTCCCTCGGTTCCACTGTAGGTGTGAGGCTTGCAGTCCATAAAGGACTTGTAGGTACACGCTGGTGGTCCTGCTGGCTGTCCTATTTGGGTAGCAGCTACCGCTGCCTGGACTTGTGCATTTATTAGAGCAGCCAATTCCGCAGGGGTCATATTAATAGTACCGGCGCCTTGGTCACCGGCACCTTGGTCACCGACGCCATGTCCACGCCCGCGTCCTCGTCCTCGACCACGTCCACGTCCTCGGGCGTCCATTATTCACTTTACATTCACAATACAATAATGAGTAATATCAAACCTATTTATCTCATTGAAGTATAGTAAACAATAAGAAAATAATGAATTCGTCATCACCACAACATTTATAACAAAAATAATAACCAAAGGTAAATAAATTTGCAAATGAGTCACAAATTATTTATCAATGTCAAAATTTGAGTTTGTTGTTCGGGTGGAGAAACAACTCTTCCCACATAGGTTCCAAAATAAAGAAACGCTACGTAGTCCAAATCGTTTAAAGGAATTAGAATAGAATCATTCAACTATGTCGTGCCGTAGTGTACAGACATCGCTCGTGAGTCGCCGTTCCGTGTCTAGTGCTGCCACCAATGCAGCAATCACCTACTCGTTGGACTGCACCGTCCTCGGGAGTGAAGGTAGTGGTTGCTCGGTGTTGGTCCTAGTTCTAGGTCTCGGTGTTGGTACACGTTCCCTATATATGAGGTGATCTACGAACTCAGGGTAGAAACTCCAGTCTCGCGGAGGGTCGTGTTCAGGTGGCACAAACGGTTGATCCCAGTCAAACTCAACTCGTGGGTAGTCCAAACGAGGCCAGTCAAGTCCATCATCGGGTACTGGTCCAGGAGGTGGGGACTCTAATCGGGTGGGTAATGCTGGTCGTTTACCAGGTGCTCTCGATGAAGATGCCATGCTGTAGAGAGTGTGATTTGTGTATGCCAATGAGTATACAGTAGAAAAATCAGGAACAAGTAACTAACTAACTGTGTGCGGTTATAGTCTAGTGTGTATGCAACCTAGTTCTCTATAACCTATGGCTCTGATACCAATCTGTCACACCCTCAAAATCCACGTGCGGAGTTTTACCGCAAGGCGTGTGAACAAACCAGGATCACAGTCAATAGTTACTCGGAACGACTCTATATGCTACGTTTAACATAAACCAAACCAGAGTTCAAACTTTAAAATTATGCGGAAGCGTATAGTAATAAAATAAACCCAAAATATAAAAATATATAAAATGGCAAAACATGCGCCAACCAACTGTTTAAAATCCAAAATGTAAAGATAAACAAATGTGTCATTGTAAAGTATCAGGATGCATGCTTGACTCGTGCAGTGCTCCTACTGGCAATCCAGATTAACGACCTGAGAATAGCATACTAAAAAGTCAACACATGGTTGGTGAGTTCAAGAGTTTGCGTTTAAACATAACAGCTTATCAATAGTGTATAAATAAGCATGTGCATTGTAATAGATAGCTAGTCCATTAACAAATTGATATTAATACATAGTGATTTCGACATTGAAGCTGACTGTGTTATGTTTGCCTCCCGTCACGACTTCACCATATCATGACGAATAATCATAGGACAAATTGCACCCGGTTGACCTCGAGTCACACAGGTGGGGCTCGTCAGACCCAGTAGTACTACCCAAGTTTCCCCGCTATTCAATATTAACAATTCAAAAGTGTGAGGACTTTATCATGGTAAACAACACTATATTAATATCATACACATCTTAAATATAAAAAGCGTTTGTAACATTACCAGTATGCTATCTCCCCCAAAAGAGATTTAGTAAAACAGTGGGGCATGAACTCACCTGATACGCGTATTGTGTACTAGAGTTTACTTGAAAGAAAAGTGAACAGTCAACCCTCAGAGGTTACCTAGATCACGTAAGTACATGAGTTTGTGTAAACATTGAATATGAGAAACCCTAAGTGCACCATAACCAAGGAATCAAGGTTTTAGAAGAATAGACATGTTTGACCCAGTTGACCCGTTTGACCCGTTGGTGACATTATGTGTTGTAAACCATTTAAACAGACATGAGCATATATCATACAAGTCATGTAAGTTCTTAGTATCTAGCATACTCAGTGTGTTCATAACACAACTAGTGTATCATATAACAGGTTAGATCATGCATAACCTACTTATATAACCTATAATTATCATTTAGCACATATGGGTCAAAACAGATAATCTACCAAATAATCATCCATACTAATCACAACGCATTCAATATGTCCAATACATACCATATACATCAATATGATCAATTTCCAGTCCCAAACATGATGTCCTAGTTACTAATCAACATACCAAACCATACATGATCATCAAAGTGCATAAATCACCCAATAACCTACTAAACATTTCATACAACCCAAATCTCAGATTCCAACATATTAGGCATCCACAACAAGCATTCTAGCATGATCCTAATGTCATGAACATGTCAAATTTCCAATATCCAATGTTCATCCAAAATAAAGTTTCCATTTTAGGAAAGTTTATCCCAAAACCTACTAAACACCCAATGAACATACAATTCATCAATAATATACTATTTCAAGCTCATAACAACATCCAAGCATGATCAACAACATCAAACCAACCTAATTCATCAATTTATATCTAAAAAAGTTTCTACTTTTGGCAATATATGAACAACAACATCCACCCTAAGATTTCTAGCATTCATAGCATCAATCTAGCATTCATATCATAATCCCAATGTTCATACAACATCATTAACACCCTAATAACACCAATTCATCCTTGAATTATCAAGTTCATACACAAAAGTTACTATTTTTAGTAACCTATGAACAAAGTTCTCAATTCACCAATTTCTTGCATGATTCATGTTTCCTAGCGTTCATACTAACTAATTAACATCCAAACAACATCAAACAACAATCAATTCCATAAAAGCCCCAAAATTTTCGAATTAGGGTTCATGTATATCAAGGTTCATGATCAATCAACCAAAACTGTAGTTTTCTTGCATAATCAACTTTAAACAACATACATACAACCTAACTAACATGTGAACAACATCAAAACATCAAAATTACAGCCTATTGAACTCCAATTTCGTAGCTATAGGTTCGGCCCTATCAAGAATCCCACAAAAACATCAAGACTAACCTTTAATTCAAGTGTGTACTTGTTAATGAAGGTCCAATTCGCGTTCTATGGCATGAAATCGAACAAAACCATGAAGAATTGAAGGTTGAAGGATGAAAAACACAGAGAAGAGGGCTGGAGATGGCTGCAGGTCGGTCATGGGTGTTTGGGTGGGGTTTGGGTTGTTTTATTTTAGCCAATTTACATTTACACCCCCTCTAAACTTACATTTTGTTATTTTTATAAAAATCAAGTTTTTAACTATTTGTAATGTGTTTTTAACTTAATAATATTAACATATAAACTAATGGTAACCCTTAGATATTTTATTTTGTAAAAACACAAGACATACGAAATAACACGTTCCGCGTTACGCGATAAAATTCCCGAATAGTCTTTAAATCGCGTAACACACATAAGCATAACACAATAATCATCTAATCAAGTAGATTATTATTAAATTAACATTATTAATTATTATTAGGTCACCAACGTCAAACGACAACTAGTGTGTGCTTACGACGCGTGTATGTAAAACTTAACGGAACTAACGGAGTTTAGTAACTGAAAATCACCGGATGTCACATTATCCCCATGTTGAAAGAATTTTCGTCCCGAAAATTGCATTACATGGTGAGAGTGTTCCATCACAGGGTGAGAGTGTTCCATCACTGGTCTACTGCATTGGCACGCAGAAATCGAAATCGAGTGAGTTTTGGATGAGTTGTCACAGCTATTCCTTAGGTTAAATCCGTGAAGAAATCATTGGTGTCTAATCTTTCATAATTACTCAAATCAACTTATTACCAAGTGAGTATTCATTGCCCATTTTTCATGTTTTATTATTTGGAAAAATCATGTGATTTAATATTCAATCATACTTATTCAATTTTTATTTTATTTCATTCTAAATTCAATTCAATACATGATATGTTATTATTTGCAATTACGTGTTCATAATTAGACAAACTTGATAACATGATCATTAATTCACACAACCACGGTAACAATGATAGATCTATTGGTTTGACAAACCCACCCCATTTATTTAGACGCGTGGTGATTGAAACCGGAAATCATTCATTCTATAAGGCTCCATCTGATGTCACACCCCGACCGACGGCGGAATCATCAAAGCGGACGAGGGAATGATTGATTGTTCATAACACATGGTTGTCTAATAATGGAAATAATATTAAAATCAGATTACAAGATAATATAAGTTCAACATACACAAATACAACAATTAAAACCACAAATAGTATTTGTCTTTTATTTTAACTAAGCCCGGGTCTTAAATGAGCAGGTAGAAGTCCACTATCTTGCTTAACCTGAAATCATGTGAGAAAATAAAGTCAGCTAACGAGTTAGCTGGTGAGTAATCACAGTTTTGAATATACATATAGATTGATTGATTGATTGAGAATAATTCAATTCACAAGGTAATATTAAGACTTATATGGCAATAGCGAAACATATAGATAAATCGACACAATATAAACCCCTTGACTTGACACTTGCATATAATAGACTCCACACAAACACCATAGATTGACTAATTGCCTCTGGCATAATCACCACTCGTAAGCCATGTGGGGTGGGTTATCCAAACCAGTAGATCTACCATTGATACCAGGATTGATTGATTGCACTAGGGTTTTACTTTCGTCCAGTTTATCATATTATGTTCACATAATTGCAAGTAATAACATAACCTGTCTTGAATTGAATTTAGAATGAAATAACAATAGAATATCATGATTGAATATATTGTATCACATGATTTCCCCCAAATAGGAAATTGATATAAAAAGGGGATATGAATACTCACCTGATTGATGAGATTAGAATCTGGATGTGATAGATTAGACACCAACGAATTCCTTATGATTAACCTAAGGAACGGTGTCTCAAATTAGAATAATAATGATTTGGGAATTTGGGAATGTATTAGGATTTCCATTGGGTCTTGAATGGTAGTTTAAATTAATTAATTTATTTGATTTGAATGTCTTGAAATAAATAAATGAATTTATTGAAAGTGATTATGTCAAGAATTTTTATAGAAATTTATACATATAATTTATACATATATACAAGTTATTAATAAATTGTATATGTATAATTATATACATAATTATATATAATCATGTAATTATATATAATTATATGTATAATTATATACATAATTATATGTATATAATAAATTTTTACATAAGTAAGCATAACTATATATTGTATGTTTAATTACCAGAAAGAAAGCGAATTGATGCCGAACACTTCGAAGAACAATCGCGACAGAGGTGGTGATCGATGGGTGATCAAAACTTGTTGGAAATCAAATTAATTTCGTAGGAAGCTTAGAATTTTGATCGAGACTAAAAGCCCCTTATCAAATCTTGTTAAAATCAATCGGAGATGGGGTTTATATTGAGTTGTAGGTCGTGATTAAGAAGGGTTCGAATGGTGAGTTTGTTCGATTTTTTTTGAATGAAATTAGAAGTGCCAATCGATTGAATGCATTTATATGATTGTTGTTTGTTCAATTATTGGTGGTTTATGGGCAAAAACAGGCCGAGAAAAGAGGAAAAAGAAAACGGGGAAAGAGGGGGTGGGGTTGGGATGTTTTTTTCCAATTTGCACAACTAGTCCCTGTGGTTTGTATCGGTTGTCAAAACAAAACTAAAGTTTGGTTTTAGTTTAAATAAATTACAATCTAGCCTCCTAAGTTTGTAATGTTATTATTGTATGTACAAACTTATTATTTATAAGTTAATGTTATAAAACCTAAATTTTAATTATTATTAACATTATTATTACTATCATTGTTATTAATATTATTATTACCATATTATTATTATTATTATTATTATTATTATTATGGGTATTGCAATTATCGACATATTAAATTTAATCGGTTTCGTAAATTAACATTTTTAATAAAAAAAAACGCGATGTTACAGTCTCCCCTGCTTTAGGAAATTTCGTCTCGAAATTTTAATCACGAGGAGGCTGAATCGAAAAGATGAGGGTACTTGGACTTCATCTGGTCCTCACGTTCCCAGGTGAATTCTGGTCCACGTTTAGACTCCCAACGAACTTTGACAATTGGTATTCGGCTGCGTTTGAGTTGTTTGACTTCCCGATCCATAATTTCCACAGGTTTCTCAATAAAGTGCATAGATTCATCAATCTGGAGTTCGTCGAGTGGAATGTGGAGATTTTCATCGGCAAGACATTTCTTGAGATTTGAAACATGAAACGTCGGATGTATATTGCTGAGCTCCTGAGATAGTTCAAGCTTGTAGGCCACTTTCCCAATTCGTTCGAGCACTTTGAATGGACCCACGTAACGAGGTGCTAGCTTCCCTTTCTTTCCAAAGCGAATCACTCCCTTCCAAGGTGACACCTTAAGAAGTACGAGATCACCGACATTGTATTCCATGGGCTTACGTCTTTTGTCAGCATAATGCTTTTGACGATTTCTAGCAGCGACCAAGTTATCACGGATCTTATGAATTTTGTCGGTTGTTTCTTGTATCAATTCCGGACCAGTAATCTGTGATTCACCAACTTTAGACCAGCAGATGGGAGATCGACATTTTCGGCCATACAAGGCCTCAAATGGTGCCATCTGGATGCTGGTATGGTAACTGTTGTTGTATGAAAATTCGATTAACGGAAGATGAGAATCCCACGATCCACTGAAATCAATGACACAAGCCCGGAGCATATCCTCGAGCGTCTGTATCGTTCTTTCAGTTTGACCATCGGTTTACGGGTGGTAGGCTGTGCTAAGATTTAGTTGAGTCCCGAGAGCTGATTGGAGACTCTTCCAGAAACGAGAGATGAAACGACCATCGCGATCAGAGATAATATCTAAAGGTACACCATGCCGACTGACTATTTCATTAATGTAAATACGAGCCAATTTGTCGACTCGATAATCTTCCCGAATTGGAATGAAATGAGCCGACTTAGTCAATCGATCAATGATAACCCAGATACTATCATGACCACTAGCGGTACGAGGCAGCTTGGTGATGAAATCCATGGATATGCTTTCCCATTTCCATAATGGAACCTCTGGTTGTACGAGTAATCCAGAGGGACGTTGATGCTCGGCTTTGACTTTGGAACATGTGAGGCATTTAGCTACATACAAGGCTATATCCTTCTTCATGCCGGGCCACCAATATTGGTTCCGAAGATTCATGAACATCTTATCTGCTCCCGGATGAATGGAATAACGAGCCTTATGAGCCTCATCCATGATGGTTGTTCGAAGATTATCGCGATTCGGAATCCAAAGTCGATTTAGAAAATACAGTAGTCCGTCCGACTTGGTTTCCAATTGGAGTTCAGCACTGCATGACATTTCATCATACATGTTGCCCTCGGTGACTGATTCGTGTTGAGCTTCGAGTATACGGGTCAAGAGGTCGGTTTGAATGGTAACACTTTGAAGCATAACCTGACCCTTACGACTTAATGCATCGGCTACGACATTAGCTTTACCGGGGTGGTAACGAATCTCACAGTCGTAGTCATTGAGTACTTCGACCCATCGTCGTTGCCTCATGTTAAGCTCCGTCTGGTTGAAGATGTGCTGGAGACTCTTATGATCAGTGAATACAACACATTTAGTGCCTAGAGATAGTGTCTCCAGATTTTGAGTGCGAATACGACAGCACCCAATTCAAGATCGTGCGTCGTATAATTTTTCTCATTAATCTTCAATTGTCTTGAAGCATAAGCTATAACTTTGCCTCGCTGCATGAGAACACAACCTAGACCTTGTTTTGAAGCGTCACAATAGACAACAAAGTCGTCGTTTCCATCAGGAAGGGTTAGAATCGGTGCCTCACACAACTTTTGCTTGAGGGTTTAAAATGCTTTTTCTTGATCAGGCCCCCAAGAAAAAGGCTTATCCTTGTGGGTCAAAGCAGTGAGTGGCACAGCAATCTTCGAGAAGTTAGGAGTAAAACGTTGATAATATCCGGCTAGACCAAGGAATGAACGTATCTCTGTAGGAGTTTTAGGTTCTCCCCATTTCTTTACTGCCTCGATCTTTGCGGAATCAACATGAATTCCCTTGCTGTTTACTATGTGACCAAGAAATTGAACCTCATTAAGCCAGAATTCACACTTTTAGAATTTGGCGTAGAGTTTCTCTTTCCTCAGAAGTTCGAGTATTAGACGAAGGTGGTTTTCATGATCGGATTTAGATTTGGAGTATATCAAAATGTCGTCGATGAATACGATCACGAATTTGTCTAGGTATGGCCGGCACACGCGATTCATTAAATCCATGAATACTGTCGGTGTGTTGGTTAACCCGAATGGCATCACTGTAAACTCGTAATGGCCATATCTCGTTCGGAAAGCGGTTTTTGGAATATCATCATCGTGCACACGGAGTTGGTGATAACCAGAACGAAGATCGATCTTTGAGAAATGAGTGGCTCCTTGAAGTTGATCAAACAGATCGTCGATTCTGGGTAATGGGTAACGGTTCTTGATTGTGAGTTTGTTGAGTTCTTGATAGTCAATGCACATACGGAATGAGCCATCCTTTTTCTTCACGAATAAGACTGGAGCTCCCCATGGTGACGAGCTCGGGCGAATGAATCCTTTGTCTGACAGTTCTTGTAATTGGCTAGCAAGTTCTTGCATCTCAGATGGTGCAAGTCGATAAGGAGATTTTGCCACGGGAGTTGCACCAGGTACAAGGTCGATTCGGAATTCAACTTGACGAACGGGAGGAAGACCGGTTAAGTCTTCGGGAAAGACTTCGGGAAACTCTCGAACAACCGGAATGTCTTCAATCTTCCTAGGTTTCTCATCTGCCTTCACGATATGGGCTAAGAAAGCCAGGTAATGCTTGCGGAGGTACTTTTGAGCTTTGGTACAAGACATGAGTTTAAGCCCCTTGTAAGGTTTTTCCCCGTAGATTTGTAGTATGCTTCCGGTCGGGAGAGGAATATGAATGGTCTTTTCGTGACAAATCACTTCGGCATGATTCTTTGATAACCAGTCCATGCCTACTATAACATCGAAACTACCCAGTTGCATGGGTATAAGATTGATAGGGAAATCGTGCTCGCTTAGATCCAAGGTACAGTTGGGAATAACAGAATTAATTGTAATGGGTTTTCCATCAGCTATCTCCACCGTAAAGGGGTTGTCTAGCTTGGTTCGGGCACTAGCAAGTAAGGGCTCAAAGTCTAAAGATACAAAGCTTTTATCGGCACCGGTGTCAAAAAGAATCAAAGCTTATTGATTATTGATTTGGAACATACCGTTCACTACGTCGTTGCTAACTTGGGCTTGTTGGGCATTGATGTTGAACGCTCGACCTTGAGCTACAGGGACGGCCTTGAGAAGCTTCGGACATTGGTTGCGGAAATGGTTAGGATCCCTGCATTGGTAGCAAGCTCTTGCGTGCATGATTGTCGGGGTATGCTGAACAGTCGGTGTGGTAACTGAAACCCTTACAGTATTCTTGCACACGTTGAATGTATGGCCGAAACGACCATAGTTGGTGCATTGACGACATTGAACGTTAGCGGGATGGTGATACTTGCAGTTGTTACACTGCGGAAAGGGTCCAGCGTAGGGCTTTTTCATCAGCGGTTGATTGTTAACTACTGGTTGACGAGTTGGAGGGACTTGATTAATTGGCACAGCAGGGGTAATCACAGCAAAGTTTTGGGATTTAGCCTTCCTCTTCTTGTTTTGAGAAGGTTCAGGTTTTTCCTCCTTAGGGGTTTCAGCTGAGGGTTTCTCGAGCACCTTCTTAGCACCCTTCCTAGTCAGGGTTCCAGCCTTGACATGATTGTCAGTTAGCTGAGCAGCTAACCGGATGGTATCTTACAAGGTTGCAGGATTCCTACCCCACAACGTGTCTTGAATTTGCATGGGTAGACCACCGATGTATTTCTCGATAGCCTGAGATAAAGGAGTAACCAGGTGAGGAACAAGTAGACTCAGTTCATGAAATCGGTTGGTATAAGCTAGATTTTCTCCACTTTCTTGAGTTAAGTCCCAGAACTCAGCTTCCAATTTCTTAATTTCATTTCTCGGACAGAATTCCCGAGTCATGAGCTCCTTAACTTCATCCCACGTCAATGCTAATGCTGCATCAGTTCGACGGGTTCGTTTCTCACCGTTCCACCAAGTGAGTGCTCTCTTTTGAAAAACACTTGTAGCATAACGAACCTTGAGATTCTCGGGGCACTCACTATTGAGGAAAGTGTTCTCGATACTCTCAAACCACTGTAAAAGACCAGTGGCACCTTCGGTTCCTCTAAACTTAGTGGGATTGCAAGAATTGAAATGCTTGTAAGTACAAGCTCGTGGAGGGTTTTGTGCGGCTTGATTTTGAACGGTGTTGTTGCCTTGGTTCAAATGGGTAAGCAGTGTTGGGATGACCGTAGCAACTTCACGTGCCACTATAGCAGCAATCTTGCGGCCAGAGCTTCTAGATCGGGAGCGGTTTTGACGAGAAGACATGCTGTATAATATGAAAAAAAACTTTATGAGAAACGGGTAATTGGTTTTTAAAACTTTTCAAAATGATAAAATCGTTAATGAGATTGCTTAAAATAACAATGAGAGGTTAGGAGTGTAAACGTTCGGCTCGCAAATCAAAGCGAATACGTTGACTTATCAAAGTATTTGTGTCCACCACAACCTTAACGAGGACATGCGTACCTATAAGCGAATACTCATCTCGAGGGTTCCCAGGTAAGGTAAACGGATCCATCGGTTGATTTTGATTTATATGAATACCTTGCCTAGACAGAACACCCCGAGATACAGGCATCCCACTCTTCCAGCATTGCATGTATTCAGTTGTGAGACACAGACTTTGACGAGATTTTTTGAAAACCACGAATAATGATTCAAAGCTCATTTTGAAAACCATTTGATTTAGGCATACAATGTCTTGAATATGATTTAAGATTTGTGTGTGCATTGATAAGAATCAAAGTATAAGAAGAATCACATAAGGCATATAATCATATAATCAAGTATAAACATATAAGGCACACAAAATCCTATCTAAGCATGTAAAATACATGAGAGGACTCATGCATAAAGGTACTTAGTTATAGTCTAGGTCATTCCATTTTTAATAACCTAATTCCCTATAACCATGGCTCTGATACCAATCTGTCACACCCCGACCGACGGCGGAATCATCAAAGCAGACGAGGGAATGATTGATTGTTCATAACACATGGTTGTCTAATAATGGAAATAATATTAAAATCAAATTACAAGATAATATAAGTTCAACATACACAAATACAACAATTGAAACCACAAATAGTAATTGTCTTTTATTTTAATTAAGCCCGGGTCTTAAATGAGCAGGTAGAAGTCCACTATCTTGCTTAACCTGAAATCATGTGAGAAAATAAAGTCAGCTAACGAGTTAGCTGGTGAGTAATCACAGTTTTGAATATACATATAGATTGATTGATTGATTGAGAATAATTCAATTCACAAGGTAATATTAAGACTTATATGGCAATAGCGAAACATATAGATAAACCGACACAATATAAACCCCTTGACTTGACACTTGCATATAATAGACTCCACACAAACACCATAGATTGACTAATTGCCTCTGGCATAATCACCACTCGTAAGCCATGTGGGGTGGGTTATCCAAACCAGTAGATCTACCATTGATACCAGGATTGATTGATTGCACTAGGGTTTTACTATCGTCCAGTTTATCATATTATGTTCACATAATTGCAAGTAATAACATAACCTGTCTTGAATTGAATTTAGAATGAAATAACAATAGAATATCATGATTGAATATATTGTATCCCCAAATAGGAAATTGATATAAAAAGGGGATATGAATACTCACCTGATTGATGAGATTAGAATCTGGATGTGATAGATTAGACACCAACGAATTCCTTATGATTAACCTAAGGAACGGTGTCTCAAATTAGAATAATAATGATTTGGGAATTTGGGAATGTATTAGGATTTCCATTGGGTCTTGAATGGTAGTTTAAATTAATTAATTTTATTTGGTTTGAATGTCTTGAAATAAATAAATGAATTTTTGAAAGTGATTATGTCAAGAATTTTTATAGAAATTTATACATATAATTTATACATATATACAAGTTATTAATAAATTGTATATGTATAATTATATACATAATTATATATAATCATATAATTATATATAATTATATGTATAATTATATACATAATTATATGTATATAATAAATTTATACATAAGTAAGCATAACTATATATTGTATGTTTAATTACCAGAAAGAAAGCGAATTGATGCCGAACACTTCGAAGAACAATCGCGACAGAGGTGGTGATCGATGGGTGATCAAAACTTGTTGGAAATTAAATTAATTTCGTAGGAAGCTTAGAATTTTGATCGAGACTAAAAGCCCCTTATCAAATCTTGTTAAAATCAATCGGAGATGGGGTTTATGTTGAGTTGTAGGTCGTGATTAAGAAGGGTTCGAATGGTGAGTTTGTTCGATTTTTTTTTTGAATGAAATTAGAAGTGCCAATCGATTGAATGCATTTATATGATTGCTGTTTGTTTAATTATTGGTGGTTTATGGGCAAAAACAGGCCGATAAAAGAGGAAAAAGAAAACGGGGAAAGAGGGGGTGGGGTTGGGATTTTTTTTTCCAATTTGCACAACTAGTCCCTGTGGTCTGTATCGGTTGTCAAAACAAAACTAAAGTTTGGTTTTAGTTTAAATAAATTACAATCTAGCCTCCCAAGTTTGTAATGTTATTATTGTATGTACAAACTTATTATTTATAAGTTAATGTTATAAAACCTATATTTTCATTATTATTAACATTATTATTACTATCATTGTTATTAATATTATTATTACCATATTATTATTATTATTATTATTTATTATTATATTATTATTATTATTATTATTATATTATTATTATTATTATTATTATTATTATTATTATTATTATTATTATTATTATTATTATTATTATTATGGGTATTGCAATTATCGACATATTAAATTTAATCGGTTTCGTAAATTAACATTTTTAATAAAAAAAACGCGATGTTACATCTGAGGACCGAGTCAATTCAGTCATTAGGGTCGATTGTGTTGGGTTTTTCTGTTATGATTTACTGTTGCATTTTAGTCTGACATTGTCATGTGAATTGAATTGTTTTTGAATATATTTAATCAACCTATGTATGTGCATTTAAACCTATGATTACTCACCGGCTAATGTGTTAGCTGACTCGTTACTTTTTCGCATGATTTCAAGAAATGCTATTTAGTGGAATTCTCTCTGCTCATATAGGATTGGACCTAGTCAAAAATAAAAAAGACAATATTATATTTCATGGTTTTATTTTAATTGCGTTGTAATGTGTGACTTGACTGGCATTATTCAATAAATAAATGGCTATTAAATGTTATTTCAACGCATTTATTACCTTGTGCTATGAACAATCGATTCACATTCGTCCGCCTCGATAATTCCGCCATCGGTCGGGGTGTGACAACCGTAGGGTAGGGCAGGAGGGGAACATAATGACCTTAGGTCAATGTAGTTACATGGTGTTTGGTTTAGTTTGGGTTTTCTTGTTTGTAAATGTTACGTATCAGGTAAGTTCTCGCATTTAATATATGCATGAAATCGAGAGATATACATATATGTATTAATGTGTAATTGATCAACATGTCGTTAATTTTTCTTTATATTCGTTTAAGTTGCGCATTTTAATTTAAGTGTTAATTTATTAAACTTTGATATTTGCTGTAGTTTGGGTTTAAAAGATTAAAATATGGGTGAATATGATGATTGTTTTTACTTTAATCATTTCACTTTGTTACTTATGACTTGTGTTGGCTTACTAGTGCGTCACTTGCATTGTGCATTTTAAAGTCTGTGTCACAATGTCTAGGGATTCTTATAGTTTCCCATTATAACATTGACTTTTACATCACTATATTGTGTTTAGTTAGGTTCAAAATTTCAAATTTTGAATGTGAAGTATTGATACACAGATCCAAATACGTTATTTACTTAATGAGGATCTTAGCCTAGTTTAGAATCTTAAGCTAAGTGGTTAATCTCATCAAGTCAGTTTATGCACACAACATGATAGTTTAGCAAGTAAGTTGACTTTGCAGTGATGTTACAGCTAGTGATAAGCCATAGCCGACTCTTTAAAATCAACTAGCCCAACTCCACCAATTTCAACATACTTGCTCACAATAGCCTTCTATTAATATGCAAACAAAAAACAAACAAGTTGAAGAAAATAGAAAACATAATATGTTAATAATTCAATTGTACATCAATATTTATATATTTCAACATTTACTAACTCTAAAAACATCAATATCAAACTTGATTATTGGACACCAATTTTAATCCACTCTTACATGTTATTATTTTCTGATTTCAGTTGCTAATGCCATGTTAAATTTTACAAATAGTTATGATATGAAGAAGAATTTTAGATATTTTTAAACTAGGTATAATGCTAGATGTAAAATGAGTTTCACATCATTGTAAAAGTGTACGTATGTAATATGTGAACTAACATAGGTGGATGCTGTAGACACTTAGATGAATACTAAAATATGACAGAAACAACTTCACATGCTACACAACTTTTTGTGAAGATGTTATTAAGTTGCAAGGGAAAAAATTTACATAGACCAATAAAAAATTACATACAACTTTTGTACATCATTCATGAAACCAAACATGGATTCCCCTAAATTCTAGGAATTATTAGAAGAGATTATTTGACATTATTTAGTTTCTATGTTTATCCCTAATTGTTAGGCATAGAGTTTATTATTTATATCATGTTTTGTAATCTTTGAAGGGCAATACAAATTATTCTATTCCTCTTCATGGGTATCAGAGCCAATCCCGAACCCTAATTTTTTTCTTCTTCTTTGGCCGCCACCTTCACCATGGCCATTGAAGGTGAAACTTCACAACCAAATACCCAAAAAGAAACCACTCACACCGCTTATTCCGTTACCAACATCAACAGCAAGGTACGAACTCTAGACGGCAAGAAAGTCACGTATGCAACATGGGTTCGTATCTTCAAAAACAACGCCAAAGCCTATAAGGTCATGTCTCACATCGACGGGACTCCTCCTCCACCAGAAACCGACCCCAAACATGAAGGTTGGATTGAACTCGATGCCCTAGTACTCCAATGGATCCACAGCACAATCTCAGACGACCTTTTGAAGCGCGTAACAGATAAAGATCTCACTGCTCGGGAAACATGGCTGCAAATTCAAGAAATCTTCAACAACAATAAGCATGCGCGAGCCGCCACCCTCGAGAACCAGTTCGTCAATCTTACCCTTTCATCATGTGCTTCATTCGATGAATATTGCCAAACATTGAAAGACATCGCTGCTCAACTCCACGACGTAGATCAACCGGTCACCGACACTCGTCTTGTAATACAAATGGTTCGGGGGTTACCTGCTGAATACGACACCATTGGAGCTATCATCAACCAAAGCAAGCCAACATGGGAAGATGCTCGAAGTATGGTTGAAGACGAACTACAAAGACAAGCCGCTAGATCGGGATCCAATCGTGATTCGGTTTTGCTTCACTCTTCGGATCAAACGAGTACCAATCGTCCGGCTCAAAATAACAACAATGACTCCTCTCGATCTCCCTATCCGAACGGGTATAAGGGTCGCAACTACGACCCGGCAAAAGCAGCCCGTGGCAGAGGTCAGTTGCAGCGTGGTGGACGGACGACTGGAAGAGGAGGCAGGCAACAACCACCTATGGGCCGAGGGTATCATGCTGGCCGGTTTACTAATTGGGCCCCAAATCAAAATTACAACTACAGTTTTCATCCCCACTTGGCCCAACAGCAGATGGCCCAACAGCAGCAACAAGCGTGGCCCGCACCTCCTACACCATACCCGTCTCAGGCAGCCCAATTCTCTCCACATCAGGCCCACGTCGCAGCTCAAGCCCAACCAACAGTTCCTCCCGGGTTTGGTCCATTTAGCAATGATGCTCTCAATCCTAGTGACATTGGAACCGCTATGGCTAACTTGCACTTGAACTACACCGACCCGCAGTGGTATATGGACACCGGTGCATCTCAACATATCACCGCGGACCAAGGTAACATAACATCACCATGTCTATTTCCTACAATTCCTATATTTGTTGGTAATGGTCAACGTTTGCAAGTTAATGGATCCGGTAATGGTTTTATCAAACTCCCAAACAAAACTTACAAACTTAACCAACTTGTTCACTCACCCAATATCATCAAAATCTAGTGTCGGTTCATAAATTCACTATTGACAATCAAGTTAAAATTGAATTTGATCCTTTTGGTTTTTCTTTGAAGGACCTCAAGGATGGACACCTCCTTTCCCGACACAATAGCAACGGTGATCTTTATCCTCTCACAGCTCCTGCGGTCTCTTTGCTGTCCTCAACATCTATCCCATGGCACGATCGTCTTGGTCATCCCGGAGTGAACGTGCTAGATTATCTTAGTCGTTATCATATTTCAAATTGTCATAAAAATATTGGTTCTTTTGTTTGTTCTTCTTGCAAAGTTTCTAACAGTAAACGTTTACCTTTTGTTAATTCAGTTTCTGTTACTTTTCAACCATTTGATATTATCCACTGCGACTTATGGACTTCACCCGTTACTAGTTTTTCTGGTTATAAATATTATATGGTCTTAGTGGACAATTACACGAATTATGTGTGGGTTTACCCTCTCAAATATAAATCTCAAACTTTTCAAACTTTTACAATTTTTCACAAACTCATCCAAACTCAATTCAACAAAACAATTAAAACGTTCCAATGTGACCTCGGTGGGGAATTTAATAACAATAACTTCAAATCCTTTGCTGCCCAACATGGTCTAATGTTTCGATTCTCTTGCCCTCAAACGTCCCAACAAAATGGTCGATCCGAACGCATGATTCGTCGTATTAACGATATCATTCGCGCTCTTTTGTTTCACGCTCATCTTCCACCAACATTTTGGGTAGAAGCCCTTCTTACAGCCGCGTATCTCCACAACATTTCACCATCCAAACGCCTCCATTATCAAACACCGGCTTTTGCTCTTTATGACCGCCACCCCACCTACGATCATCTTCGGGTGTTTGGGTGCGCATGCTACCCAAATATGTCCTCCACTCAACCTCACAAATTGTCCCCTCGTTCTGTTCAATGTGTCTTTCTTGGTTACCCACCCGACTTCCGAGGATACCGTTGCTATAACCCACAAACAGGCACTGTCTATACGTCTCGACATGTAGATTTTGATGAAAATACCTTTCCCTACAAAACACCAAATCCACCAACCACTTACCAGTTTCTTGAGGAACCCACCCCCCTCTTGAACGAGCTACTCGGCCCAAACTTCACCACTCACCAAACACCACACACAAACATACAACCTATGGCCCAAAACCCAAACCCTCCTACGGCCCAAACCGATCCAACTAACTCACACCTACCTACGGCCCAAATCCCATCCTCTACAGCCCAACCAACCTCACCTCACCAAACTCCAACATCGGCTACCACACCCCCAGGCCCACCAGCCGCAACCCAACCAAATCCAACCCAAAACACCCATCCCATGTCCACCAGATCCAAATCGGGCATAACCAAACCAAACCCCAAATACAACCTAGCCACAATCACAAACATTTCACCCATTCCAACCTCATATATAAAAGCATTATCGGATCCTAACTGGTTACGTGCCATGAACAATGAATTTAGTGCATTGCAGGTAAATAATACTTGGGAGTTAGTTCCTAGACCGGCTGATCATCCTATCATTCGGTCCATGTGGTTATTTCGGCATAAATTTAATGCCGACGGCACTTTGGAAAGATACAAAGCCAGGTTAGTTTGCAATGGAAAATCTCAAACCATGGGCATTGATTGTTCAGAAACCTTTAGTCCTGTGGTTAAACCTGCTACCATTCGTACCGTCTTATCTTTAGCAGTTTCTCGGTCATGGCCGATTCATCAACTAGATGTTAAAAATGCATTCTTGAATGGGGAACTCCAAGAAACTGTTTACATGCATCAACCTCCAGGATTCAGTGACCAACGGTTTCCTAATCATGTATGTCGGCTACGCAAATCCCTTTATGGGCTTAAGCAAGCACCGAGGGCCTGGTATACTAGATTCTCGAATTTCATCAAATCATTGGGGTTCCGTAGCAGCACATGTGACACTTCTCTGTTCATTTATCATAATGGTCAGCATATGGCTTATTTACTTTTGTATGTTGATGACATCGTCCTTACCGCCAATAACAATGAATGTCTGTCATGGATTATTTCAAAGCTTTCGGCCGAATTCTCAATGACCGACTTGGGGGATCTACATCACTTTCTTGGCATTACAGTTACTAGAGATCACCAATCTCTATTTTTGGCTCAGACTCAATACGCACGAGACATTTTACATCGTGCAAATATGACAAACTGCAAACCTTGTCATACTCCAGTGGATCTTGGGTCTAAATTGAGCGCCACTGACGGGGTCCCATTGCCAGATGGATCTCTATATCGCAGCCTAGCTGGTGCATTGCAATACCTTACCATCACCCGTCCAGATATTTGTTATGCAGTGCAACAAATATGCTTATTTATGCATGCTTCCCGGGAACCTCACTTTGCATTCCTGAAACGAGTGTTAAGGTATGTCAGTGGCACTATTGCCTTCGGCCTTAGACTTACGGCATCACCCAATCATTCTCTGATTGCTTATTCTGATGCTGATTGGGGTGGATGCCCGGATACACGTCGTTCCACTTCAGGTTACTGCATATTTTTAGGGGATAACCTCATCTCTTGGTCGTCCAAAAGACAACCAACTATCTCCAGATCCAGTGCCGAGGCTGAATACAGAGGAGTAGCTAATGCTGTTGCCGAAGCCACTTGGCTTCGTAATCTCCTTCTAGAGCTGCGGGTTCCAGTGCACCGTGCCACAGTGGTCTACTGTGACAACATCTCGGCAATCTACATGTCAGGGAATCCCGTGCAACATCAGCGCACGAAACACGTTGAGATGGATATCCATTTTGTTCGCGAGAAAGTTCAGCTTGGGCATATTCGAGTCCTTCACGTTCCTTCTTCTATTCAATATGCTGACATCTTCACCAAGGGCATCCCAAGATACCTATTTGAGTCTTTTCGCTCCAGCTTGAACGTGTCAACCTTTACACGTTCTCACTGAGGGGGAATATTAGAAGAGATTATTTGACATTATTTAGTTTCTATGTTTATCCCTAATTGTTAGGCATAGAGTTTATTATTTATATCATGTTTTGTAATCTTTGAAGGGCAATACAAATTATTCTATTCCTCTTCAGGAATTATTAATTTTACACACTGGGTTTGAAAGAATTTCACAATAGCATGGCGAGATTAATATATGAGTAGTGATCTCTAGTACTCAATGATTATCTTCGAGCGAATGGCCTCTCAAGATTTATGGTTCTAGCGTATTCTTTGATATTGCCGCATTCAAACAATGACATCAACTTCCCCGCTTAATCATCTGTATTTAACAATGTTATGCATGAATTTGCACCAAAAGTTTCAATTTGATTCAAACATTGTACAATTGAACTATGAACTGTTAATAGGATATACTCTAAGTAGGCAACTATTGAAAAATCATTCTCTTATCCTATTTTGAAAACCAAAGACAGTTCTAGGAAACATAAGAAGGGCAAGAAAGGCAAGAAAAGATGTGAAATGGGCTTTAGAAGTCCTAGAGTTTGTTATGTTATAGTTAGTTTGACAGGCTGCACAGGCAGTGCTTCCTTCTTAAATTAGAAAAAAACAATAAATGCTTGCAGTATATTACACCATATTTTCTAAAATACGACGGACTACTGATGTATCTGAACATTAAAAATCCTTCGATCGATGAAAAAGATGACAATTATATTACTTTGTAGTTATGTTGCCAAGAAACTCAAGACAATCGTCGAAAGGATTCTATGGAGCATATTAAAATCGCAAGCCTACCCACTCTATACAACTTGTTGTATTTTAATTGTTTATTTATATAGTCTTGTAGTGTTTTAATTATAAAATGTTTTTTTATATTTTTAAATAATATTTTAATTCATTTAAATTAATTTTATGTTTTTATTAATATATATATTTTTAAATTAATTGATTAAGAAGGGTTAGGAATGAAGAAATATGATCACCCAGTTTAGAAAGAAAATACAACAAAAAGTTATATGATGTGACATCTAAATAAAGTAAAGAGAGCATGTGAATAAAAGGGAATTCATATTGAAATTTGTGATACCCACTCGATGATCATAATATACAAGAAAACTTATTAAGTGGCCGGGTTTACTTAACAAAGTATTCTGACCACTATTCACATATATTCTCTCTGTCTATACATGCATGTCTATACATGCATGTCTATACATGCATACACACACATAGAGAGACATGATCAAATAGGATGTTAAAAATGGAGCTAAGTAGATCACATCATTGATCAAACTTTTTCAATAGTTCAGATTGATACGGTGGCATGATCATAAATAATATAAAGTTAAATATGATTGAAAACGCGAAAATGAAACAGTCTCAACCGTTAACCTTTTGTGTTAAACATAGTAACATCATATTATTTTTAATCAAAAAACTTTATATACTTTATTACTTTTCTAAACTATATTATAGAATCAAAACTTGTTATCTTTATATTTATATTTTTTCCTTATATTGATTATAGTATACTATATTTTTTCTTTATATTGATTATGAGAAAAAAACTTCTACATGAACCGACGTATTTGTATACGTGAAGTTGTCTTAAATGAGTATTAATAAATAATAACTGAAAGACAATTTGAATTCGTTCACCACCCCCTTGCCTTCTCTTGAATAGATGGTTTTGTTAACATGTGACTCAGGAACACATGATCAACTATCATTTGTTGACTTCATACTTGTCTCGTATACAAATTGTTGTATATATTAAACAAAGTTACCGTCTAAAAACTTGCAAATATAGGTTGATTATTCTCATAATCGGGCTAGTTTACTTAAACAAAACAATAAACTTATTTTCAATAGGTAAAATTTAAAGTGATCCAAGTCTAAAAACTTGCAAATCTGAATATTTTGGGTATTGAATTTGGTATCTTTTGTGCATGACGATGTTTATTAGTTGCTCTAGAGATCATTAGTATAATTTGATGTCCCTAACATAACATTATAGGCTAAAAGCTCGCTTTGAAATCATTACTTATACTACTAAATCATTTTAGTTAATTGTTAATTTGAGAAGAGTTGGTCAAATTAGCAACTATATATTTGAAGATTCTGACACATTAAAAAATAAATGACATATCCTTCTACATACATAAAATGTTCAAAACTTGAAAATAATCTATAATATACAATAAAAGATTTTTTTAATATTTGTTACTCTCTTGACCCATTTTTTTATCACTTATCATTTCTCTAGACATTCATATATTAATTTTTCATCTAAAAAGATATTATAGTAATTTAAATACTCATACAAATTTATATATTTTATTAAAAAAACTTTATTAATTGCTATATTAATTTCTCTCTCTTATCTATATATTTTTTAGAATCAAGCTATCCTTTTAAAAATAGATTTTATTAAGAAAATCAGAAATTACATATAAAACAAAAAATATATATATAATACTAAATTTTCTAAAACACTAAACCTTTTTTAAACAAAATATTTTAAATCGTTATGTTTTTTAAAAAAATATAAAAATATGAACTTTTATAAAAATAAATTATATTTTTTAAAAAACAAGATTTTTATTAAAATATTTTTTTATAAAAAATCTTAAAATGAATGTTTAAAAATGAAACTATTTAGATAAAAGAGTTAAAAATAGTATAATTATTTTATTTCTTGAACTATTACGCATATATAATTTTAATTATAATTTATATTAAAATATTATTCTGTAACTTTTCATGTTTGTTACTAACTATAACCCGTTTAATTAATGAGTTTTTAGCCTATCTATCAATCTATAATAAAAGCTAAAATAAACATGAAATAATTGTAAGACTAATTATACTAAATTTTTATTTCCCTATATTATTAATAATAATATTGAATACTAATAATGTTACTCATACTATTTATAAATTAAAAAATATATAATTTAAAAATTAAAAACCTATTTTTTAAGTACACAATTTTTAAAAATGAAAATTTTATAAAATACATATTAACAAACTTTTTTTAATAATATTATTTTTCTTAAAACAAAATATTTAAAAATCATAATTTTTTTATAAAATAAAATTTTAAGAAAAATACGTTATTGTTTATTTAAAATAACTATTTATACGTAATTATAATCATAATTATGATTTTATAATGTATAAATTTGTATTATATTTAATATTTTATTTATTAAATACGTGAAATAAACAGGAACTAACCTAATACATTGATAAAGCAACTACCCTCCCTCTTATAGTTTAATGCTAACTAATAAAGGCTATAAACTTACTCAACATTTAGTGGATTGTTTAACGTGAAGTTTGTATATTCACAATCGTAAAAAGCCATTTTTGTTAGCCCAACTAAAAGCGCACAATAACAAACATCTTGTTCTCTTGTTCTTTGATTTATATTCATGAAAATTTATTTATTTTACATGGTATCTAACAACACAAATATCCAATCATATTGCATTGTATTCTAGTCTAAGGAGGTAGTTTGGCTCGCCTGGATTGATTTCGCCCAATGTCTACCCTTTAAAATCCTTGTTACATGGATGCTAGTGAACGACGTGCAACCCTATAACTAAAACATGCCACACACTATACTTTAGTCCATCGCAAAGCATATCCCTGGGTTTCAATTCCTTAATCCAGACAAATCAACATACGCCATAGTAGTCAATGATCTCAAGGTAAGGCTCTCGCATGACCATGTTAGCATCCAATGACACTCTACAGGTGAGCACGTGTTATTAAGCTATGGTTCAAGCATGTGACATATCTGTTCTTCATGATGTGGATTTCTTCCTCAATGGCTAAAAAGTGCTTTATTACGTACTGGTTAGTGGTTAGATCTTTCCAAAATTACTAGTTTTACCAACCGAATAATGAAATCACAAGATGAAGGTAGTGAACCTTACTAATACAGTCCTCAAGTAGACATGTGGCCCTTCTTGGAACCAGCCTTTCACATACAAATGATCTGATGCTGTAAATGTAACACATTGCATTTAAATTCAACTTAACAACACTCGGGGTTATGATTTAAACCACAAAGGAACTTACCTCATGAATATTCAAGTACCCGATATTGTTTCCAAGCAAGGAGGCAATCAGACATTAAAAATGACCTTTGATAGCTTTAATGAGCATCCAAACCACTAAAATATAAAAGAGCTACCGTGCATTTTCTAAAGTGACTTGAGGAGGTGAAATGAGCTCATTAACAGATTTTTGGGTCTTTTAAACAAATCTAACCATACAGACCCATAACAAACAGTTTTGTTGAACCTTGGTGGTCTAATACAGACTTAAAAGGGCATATTCCAATCTTCTATGACACATTCCAAACAGGTTGTATCTTGACTCCTTGGCAATTCACTAAGACCCGTGGGGGACAGTTACATTTTAACATAGTCGGCCTGCTATTGAACTTTTAGTCAATTACGTTATGCTTCCATAATTGACCGTGTCAAGAGTTTGTAGTGGTTTTCTGTGACTCTAGATTCCCAATACTTATCCATTTTCATCTTTTCATGTATCATTCACGATGTCTCAAACTCATGTCCCCTCCTCAAACACAAACACATTCTTAGGGCCGAGGGTTTACTTCCTCCTTCCTTAGTAGGATTCCATCCTCAAATTGCATCTTGTAGCAAATTAATTAGGGTATTTCCCCCTTGTTGTATGACTCCGGTAACTATAAGTATTTGGGACCTCACTTAGCATTTCATTACTTTCATAATTGGAAAACATTTCCCCCTTAACATGTTAAATTACTTCTCAAAAATCTTGAAAATGGCTCGGGCACCTACCTTTCATCCAGCAAAGCTCTTAAGTGTCTCGTCAGACTAAAACTTTTTCAAGTGCCACATATATAATATTGGATGAATCCTTTGTGAGTTCTAACTTATAGGCCATCACGTTTATCCATGCACAACCTTAAAAGGTCTTATGTAATGAGGACTTAGTTTTCCTCGCTTCTCGACCCTAATGGTGCCTTAGCCAAGGAAACACTTGGGCATCACTTTTTCATCCACCTCAAATTCCAATGGCCTTTACTGCCTATTGGCGTAGCTTTTCTAACAATCATGCGCTACTTTTAATATGTCCCAAGTACTTTTTCATTTTCTCAGTAGTATTGTCAGTTAACCTTAGTCCATTTCAACCAACAGAGCGATACTCGACATTTCTACCCATACATTCCCTCAAAAGGCATAAGTTTCAGGCTCGCGTGATAACTCATTTTAAGAATTTAGATCGTACAAAGTGTAGGTACAAGTGGCTAATAGGATAAAATTAAGAGTTAGTTTAAAACATATATAACATTTAGTTACTTTTATTAAAATTATATACAACGATAACATTTATTTTGTATTGATATAATATATCGCATTATATAGAATTTTATATTTAGTTATGATAGTCTCGTGAGCCTAATCGATTTTGATATATGAAATTTGGACTTGAATTTGTTTATTAAGTGGGTTGCATTATAAGATCAAGTCAAAGCTCAGACTCGTATCAACTCGATTGAGTTTTAGCTTTTTAGTAAATGGATTTTATTGAGCTCGCAAACAGTTAAATTCATTTATAAAAAAAATAAGAATAAAGTGTTGGTATTATCTATGAAAATTAAATAGATGTTTAAAAATCTTACCCTAAAGAAAGTAAACTGAAGACCCCCTTTTACAATTATTTTGAGATGAATTTATGGACTTATAAACTTATGATAGTTAAATTAAGAAGCATAACATGGTGTTTGGATGAATTACAAAAGACTCGAGAAGCCTACCTTTGCTACATGGGTCATGGCTGATCAAAAGACGCTAATTATCCTCCATGCATCGTTATCAACAAAGGAGGTTTACATTATTGTTGGTTTGAATGGGTGGCCATTGAATCCGCCTATACTTATTCATCCATTGAGCGGGTCTACACTCTTTATGATCAACTCCACCTTATATCGAAATTTCTGAATCGGTTGCCAAATACAGTAGGTCCTTTAAAGCCTTATGTTACCAACTATTTGCTATCAGGAATCTGGTGAATGCAAATGATAAACTCCATTGGGTTCTTTGCAGTGGCAGAGCTTGATCGAAAGCTTGGGGCGGAGGCGAAAGTAAAGTATTTTAGGGGGGCGGACTCTATATTTATTAAAAAAATTTCACCACCGGACTGAAAATTTACACTATCAAGCCGAACATTTACACTACTGATGAAAAAAGAGAGGGGGTGGGGCCCCCTGGCCCCTATGAAGCTTCGCCATTGGTTCTTTGAGGGCTAGGCTCTCATTTGAATGTTCTAGATATAAAATCAATCCACTGGCCTAGTCCTTTATTTGTGGATCTTTTAGCACAAGTCGAGAGAATGTTCTTACAAGCTCTTCACCAATTCTCTCCACCTATGATCACCTTCTTTGCGGTTCGGGCCCCTTCCTTACCTACGGTTCGTGTTCGGAAGGCAGGAGAACTTGTCGTGTTGGACCAAAAGAACCAATGAGCCAAGATCAGGAAAACCTCTAAGTCCCACATGCCACTGCAACAACTGCTGAAGACTCCCATCAGCTATTGTGTTCTCTTGCTTGAATGTCAGACTCGAGAGCATCTTAGCTCCAACCATCAGCTGTTCTGACAAAGTCTGAAGAATAAAGTATGAAGATCAAAGAACTAAAGGACAACAGCTGAAGAAGACTCCAAAGTACTGAAGACCAAGTACTGAAGTCTGAAGTACTGATCTTACAAGTACTGAAGACTTCAAGTACTGAAGACAAGTACTGAAGAATCAAAAGCTGAAGAACGAAAGAACTGAAGACCTTCTACTGAAGCACAAAGTCTGAAGACAAAGACTGAAGACAACAACTGATGATATCTACTGAAGTCATCAGTTGTTACATCATCTGAAGCCAAGTCTGAAGAACAAGTGCTGAGCTCAGAGTTTGTCACAACAGCTGAAGAAGTCTTCTTCAGTTGTTGTGATGATTTTTCCTTTTCAGTAGTTTATTTTGTTTCAGTAGTTGTTATAGTATCATTAGTTATAAACGACTGAAGAGTTTGTTCTTCAGTCGTTACAGGATTTCAGTAGTTTTACTTTTGTCAGTACTTAGGAAAACTTTTGTAAGAAGATGTCAGTTGTTGACATCTTCAGTAGTTTTATGTTTTGTCAGTTGTAATTTTAATATTCAGTTGATGTCAGAAAAAGGACATCAGCCCATCCTTTTGCCGCCTATAAAAGGATGGGGAACCATTCTGTATTAATGGCCGAAACGTGCTAATGCGATAGAACATTTATTATTTCGCAGAACTCTTTTCTCTCTCTATGCTTGTGCTTTTACATGCAATATCTTTTATGTTCTTGCATTAATCGCTAATTAATGTGCTAAATCCGCTGCAAACATAATCTGATTGATCAAACGAGAGGCTGAGATCCTGTCAAATGGTATCAGAGCGGGTTAATCATTGATCGATTTAACTATTGATCATTTGAAACTGCTCTTTTGATCTCTCTGTTTGATCGAATTAGCAATTTGCAAGAATTAGCCATAGAGAGTGAGTTTCTGCTGTTTCTGGCCAAAATCTTGAGGTCTTTTGGTGGTTTCGAGTTACGTTTGTCTTGTTTAAACTTGTTTTTGACTAAAACCTGAGATGACAACACCAACTAATGATCCTCACAATACTGGTTCCGCAACCAAGCCTCCGATGCTGGTTAGGAACGAGTATAACATATGGCAAAGACATATGCTACACCACTTGGCTGTCAACAGTGCTGGTTGTTGGAAGTCAGTGGTGCATGGGCCATACAAGCCTATGGTGAGCGTTCCGGAATCTAATGAATAGGTTGCGAAGAAACCTGAACAATATTCGGATGAAGATCTAAAGCTGTTCGAAATTGATGCTAGAGCCCATGGAATTCTAGCCATGGCCATTCCTAATGAGATATATTCAGGGCTCTTGCATCATGAGTCTGCTCATGACCTATGGGTTGCTCTAAAGGAACAATTTGGAGGAACTGATTCGGTCTTAGCAAACAATAGGGAAATCCTCGCCCAACAATATGAGACATTCTCATATAGAAAGGGTGAGACTCTAACCCAGCAGTTTGAGCGGTTCTCTTGTTTGATTTCTGAGCTGAAGATGGTCAAACAAGAGTACTCCAAAAGCCAGATGAACAACAGGTTCCTCAGGTCATTGCCTGAGAGATGGGACACATATACCATTGTCCTACGCTCCAGTGCTGACCTGGACACTATCTCTCACCCAACTTCATGGGAAATTGCTCACTTTTGAGAGAGAGGTAGAGCAAAAGAGGAAGTTGTCATCTTCTGGCAAACTTGCTGATGACTTTGTCCAAGGTAATGCTACCTTGATAAGTCATGAGTCAGAATATGCCTCATCAGAAAGTTCTTATGATGAGCATATTGATTTCTCTACCAACTCAGAACAAGCTTTTGTTGGTGTTAGTAGTTCAGGAGGTGGTGGTGACAACTTGTGTTTTCTGATGGAGGACTTGAAGGGCATTCCAGATGATGATCTGGAAGAGATGGATATTTTGAACCAAATGGCAATGATAAATATCCGCTCTCAAAAGTTCTACAAGAGAACTGGTAGGAAATTCCCAGGACTCTCTGGCAAAACCAAAGTTGGTTTTGACAAGAGCAAGTTGAGGTGTCACAAGTGCCAAAGGCTTGGACACTTTGCAAGAGAGTGTAGATCATCTGGATCTAACTCATCTGCACCCTTTGTGACTTTTCCCAGCAATAGCTCACAGCACAAAGGGCAACCTTCCTAAAGTTCTACCCATCCATCTCAGGCACAGGCACCACCTGCTTATTTTATGCCACAGGGTCATATGCCATATCCTTACCCCTGTTACTACATGCCTCAGCCTGGTCAAACTCAAGCACCCTCGGCTCAACCACCTCATGCTCTTCTAGAGCCTCAATCTTCCCAATCTCATCACCACATACAACCTCAACAACAAAGCTTTTTCACCCCAACTGCTGTTGACTGGAGTAGTCTACCAGAAGAGCTATCTGGTCAGGAACAACTACTCCAAGGTGCTGGTCAACATGGTGGTGACCAACCTTTTGGAAATCTTGCTCTGATTGCCCTTGATTCTGCTAAAGGGTCATCATCCAATGCCTCATCTCAGGTATCCACTGAGGCAAAAGCCAAGCTTTGTTCAGAATCATGCATAGCAGCATTTGCTTCTATTAAAGAAGCAAATATAGCTTTAATAGATAAAAATCTTGAGCTTGAGCAAACAATTTCCAAAAGAAAAGCTGATTTTGAGGTTGTTCTAAAAGATAAAAATGATGAGATTTACAAGCTTAAATGCCAAATCAAAGATAATAAAGCTAGGGAAGATGTACTTCTAGAAAAGTACAAAGACCTCAAGGAAACTCTTGCAACCACCCAAGTTGAGTGTGATCGATGGGTGCAATCATGCAAGGGTTTTGAAATGCTTCTTAGCAAGCAATCAGCTTCCAATGTGAAGTTTGGCATTGGTTATAATCACACTGCTCCTCCTACAGATTTCACTTCAAGAGCAGAAGTTGAATCTGATGGGGAGAGCAATAACCAATCCTTCTCTTCATGTGACCTGCTATCCTCTGATTCAGCATCATCAGAGATAGATGTCAGCATTAACTCCTATCAAAACCAATCAGCTGATGCCACAACAGCTGATGGTTCAAATGCTGACTGTCACATGACCAAAAGGCTGAACAACTCGGGTGTTGTCACTAGAAGTACTGAAGGTACTGGAGAGCAAGTGACAACATCTGAAGTTCAAACCTCAAATACTGTTAGAACTGAAGAGAAGAAAACTAACAGTAGAAAGGGTTTGAAGACAGCTAGAGAGGATACCAGGAAAGCAGGAACTAGGAAGAAAACTGCTAGTACTGATGGCAAACAGCTGAAGAACAAGTCTTCAGCAGTTAAATCCTCTTTAGCTGATGATCAGCATAAGATGAAGAAAAAGCCATGTGAGATATGTGGCTTGTTCAATCATCTTACTGATGATTGCTGGTACAAAAGGGGTTCCAAACTCAAACAGAAGGAGAAAATTACTGAGAGCATCAATAAAATGAAGAATGAGTTTAAAACCAAGTTTGTACTAGCAACATCCAAGCCTGAAATCCCTAAGCCCAAAGCTAAATCTAAAAAGAAGGTAGGGATTACTCAGGCAACAGCTGAGGTTGCTCAGAAAAAGATGGTACAACATAGGAACTCATCATCAGCAAACTCCAATGTGTCTGAAGAGCTGAAGGCCTTATCACAGAATCAGACACAATTGGTGATAATGGTTCAGCAGCTAGTGGGAAGAGTCAACCATTTAGATGCTCCTGTGTTGAAACCACAGAAAAGGAAGTCCAAGCCAAAGGGTTCCTCTTCTGTACCATCTTCTTCACCTCAAGCTGTCACACACAACACACCTGTTAGTGCTGCACCTGTAGCTGAGAACAGACCCAAAACCAAGCAGGTTTGGGTCTCCAAGACAAACTAACACATGGTTGTGTTTGCAGGGTTCTTTAACATGCCATAGAAGCATCTGGTATGTAGACAGTGGAGGATCCATGCACATGACAGGAAGCAGCTCCCTTCTTAATGACTACTCTCAAGGAAAGAAGGGATTTGTTTCTTTTGGCAATGATGCAAAGGGTTACATCATTGGTAAAGGTTTTGTTTTCAATGGGGAAATAAGGTTTGATGATGTTAACCATGTGGAGAATCTCAAGTACAATCTCTTGAGTGTCAGTCAAATGTGTGACAAAGGCCATGTTGCCCTTTTCACAAGCCAGAATTGTCGGATTCTGTCATCCAAAGTTCTGAGTTTGATTGACAAGGCATTGGATGAACACACTCTCCTGAAGGCCAACAGGACAGGAAGAGTGTATGCCTTAGATCTTTCCAAAAAGATGGATCTAAAAGGCCATCCTTGCCTATTCTCCAAGGCATCTCCTTAAGAGTCTACACTATGGCATAGAAGGCTGGGTCATGTTAATTTCAAAAACATGAATCAGCTTATAAGCCAAGGTTTAGTAAGAGGATTGCCTCAGAAGGAGTTCAAGTGTGAAGATGACTGCACTGCTTGCGTGAAAGGAAAACAACACAAAGTTTCATTCCCTTCAATAGAAGAACCCAAGTCAACTGCCTGCTTACAGCTTCTGCACATGGATCTCTTTGGTCCTGTCAGAGTAATGAGCATGGCAAAGAAGAAATACTGCCTGGTAATTATGGATGATTACTCCAGGTTTGTATGGACTTTCTTCTTGCACTCCAAGGATGAAGCAGCAAAGACAATAATGAACTTTGTATTACATGTAGAAAAGCGGTATTCCCTACAGGTCAAGTGTGTGAGGAGTGACAATGGAACAGAGTTTAGAAACCACACACTTGATGACTTCTACCTGTCCAAGGGAATTAGAAGGCAGTTTAGCATTCCTAGAACTCCTGAGCAAAATGGAGTGGTGGAGAGAAAGAACAGGACCCTCATTGAAGCAGCAAGGTCAATGTTGGCTGACTCTGGGTTGCCACTGACCTTTTGGGCTGAAGCTGTCAATACAGCTTGCTATGTACAGAATAGAGCTTTAGTAAATAAGAGGTTGATGAAGACTCCTTATGAAGTTCTTCATCACTTGGCCCCTCTTATTTCATTCTTTAGAGCCTTTGGGTGTCCATGTTTTATTCTCAACACTAGCAACCCACTCCAGAAGTTTGCTAGTAAAGTGGATGCAGGGTACTTTGTTGGTTATTCATCAACTTGCAAGGCATACAGAGTCTTCAACTGTAGAACAAAGGGAGTTGAAGAAACTTTGCATGTCAAGTTCAATGAATCTCCAAAGGACAAGATTCCACAAAACCTTGTGGAGTTGTTTGATCTGGACATAATGTAATATGTTCCTTATCAACCTCCATCTGTTGAGCCTGTCAACAAACCTCCACCTGGTGGTACTGATGATGATGTAGTCAGTAATCACATCTTCAGGTTCAGTGACAACCTGCCTGAGTCCACTGAACCTGATGCACCTGTAGCCTCAGCAGCTCCATCCACTACAAATGCTGATGAGATTTCTGCTTGCTCTACTTTGTTTGAGCTGCCATCCTCTACATGGTTTCAGGAATCTCCATCACCATCTGTTGCTGCAGATGGGTCTACAAACACTTGCACAGATATCATAGTCTATCAAGAGCTCAGGAATCACCCCACATCACAGATCATTGGTGATATCCAGGCTGGAGTTTCAACCAGGAATCAATTGTCCAACTTCTGCTTCTATGCTCTCTTCATCAGTCAGCAAGAGCCAAAGAACTATCATATTGCTTTAAGAGACAATGGATGGGTGGAAGCTATGCAGCTTGAGCTTCTTCAATTCAAGAAACAGCAAGTGTGGGAGCTTGTTCCATTACCCAAAGATAAGTGTGCTATAGGCACCAAGTGGGTATTCAGGAACAAAACAGATGAAAAGGGCCAAATTGTCAAGAACAAGGCTAGACTGGTTGTTCAAGGGTTTGCACAGGAAGAAGGCATCGATTATGATGAGACCTTTGCACCTGTGGCCAGACTGGAAGCAATCAGACTGTTCTTAGCTTATGCTGCCTTTCACAGTCTTAAGGTTTATCAAATGGATGTCAAAAGTGCCTTCCTATATGGGAAAATAAAAGAAGAGGTTTATGTGTGTCAACCATCAGGCTTTGAGGACAATAAACATCCTGATTGGGTGTACAAGCTTGATAAGGCTCTTTATGGGCTGAAGCAAGCACCTAGAGCCTGGTATGAGACACTCTCAACCTTTCTTCTAGAGAATAAGTTCACTAGAGGCACCATTGATAAAACCTTATTCATCAAGACTGTGGGACAACATAAGCTCCTTGTTCAGATTTATGTTGATGACATCATCTTTGCATCCTCTGATCCAAAGTTGTGTGATGAATTTACAAAGCTTATGAAGCTAAGGTTTGAAATGAGTGCTATAGGAGAATTACAGTACTTTCTGGGTTTGCAAATCAAACAACTGGATGATGGAATCTTCATCCATCAGTCCAAGTATACCAAAGAGTTGTTGAATAAATTTGATTTACAAACCTGTAAGCCCTGTTCTACTCCCATGAGCAGCATCACACAACTAGATGTAGATCAGAAAGTAAAGCGGTTGATGAAACCCTTTACAGATGTATGATTGGGTCCTTGATGTACCTTACAGCTTCTAGACCAGACATCATGTTTTCAACATGTGCTTGTGCTAGATTTCAGGATGCACCTAAAGAATCCCATTTGATTGCAGTCAAAAGGATCTTTAGATATTTGCAAGGTACCCAATCACTAGGACTTTGGTATTCAGCTGGGCATTCTTGCAAACTAGTTGCTTTCTCTGATAGTGACTATGCAGGATGCAAAGTCACAAGAAAATCCACTTCTGGTGGTTGCCAATTCCTAGGCAATTGTTTAGTTTCTTGGCAGAGTAAGAAACAAACATCAATTGCTACATCCACTGCTGAAGCTGAGTATATTGCTGCTGCAAGTTGTACCTCTCAAATACTCTGGCTTCAGAACCAACTCCTGGATTATGGTATTACTGAGACTAAGACTCCATTATTAATGGACAGTGCTTCAGCTCTTTGTATTGTTAAGAATCCAGTCCAGCACTCTAGGACCAAACATATTGAGATCAGACATCATTTTATCAGGGATTGCTATGAGAAAGGTCTGATTGATCCTAAGTTTGTGCCTAGTGCTGATGAGCTTGCAGACATTTTTACTAAGCCTTTAGATAGTGCTACATTTCAAAATTTGGTACTAAGGCTTGGTATGCTGCAGCTTGATTGATTTGACCTATGCTAATGCTCTTACTTCATAACTACTGAAGAGCAAAGGTCAAATACAAGTACTGATGAGTAATTCAGTCTTCAGCTTTTTCACAACTACTGAAGACTAAAATGACTCAAAGTACTGATGTACATTATTTATTGAAAACAACTGATGTAGTGAGGTGGATTACAACTACTGATGTATGATTTTCAAATAAATAAGTACTGAAGAACAAATTTTGCTCACAAGTACTGATGTGTAATCTTACACAAGTACTGAAGACAAAATTTGTTCACCAGCTCTGAAGAATATTTTATCAGCACTTGTGAACATCTGATCACAAGAGCTGAAGGCATAAATCTTCACAAGAGCTGAAGGGTCAATGAAACATCTGAAAGTCAGCCAAAGAGCTGATGAGTAAGTGTGGAGGCTAGTATGAAACAACTGATTTGACGGAAACAGCTGATGAGTAATTTCTCATCAGCTGATGACAACAGCTGCTGTTTCATACCCAAACAACTAAAGGACAAAACCATGTCTTCAGTAGTTCACAACTACTGATGTCAGTAGTTCATAACTACTGAAGGCTAACACCAAGTCCTCAGTTGTTTACAACAACTGAAGCAATAACATGTCTTCAGTAGTTCACAACTACTGATCTCAGTAGTTTACAACTACTGAAGGCTAATACCAAGTCTTCAGTTGTTATAACGTCTGAAGAAGAATATTAGGTCATCAGTAGTTCATAACTACTGAAGACTAACAGTAACTCTTCAGACGTTTACAACATCTGAAGGACAAAACCAAGGTCTCAGTAGTTTAAACTACTGACGACTAACACCAAGTCCTCAGATGTTACAACCACTGAAGGTTAAAACCACGTCATCAGTCGTTACAACAACTGATAACTAAAACCAAAACCTTCAGTAGTTTTCTTTCAACCTTTGACCTACCCTATAAATACCTCACCTTCAGAGCATTTACTCCTCACTTGACCTAATCATTCCAAACCTCTGAAATTCCCATACACCATTAATGGCGAACATGCAACTGAAACCTCGACACAACTGTGTCGCCCATCTCACCAAATCGCCATTATGGCCCAAATTTCACCAAGCCGTCGATCTTATGCACGACTCACCATACAAAACGGCTTTTCTCTTAAACCCCACTATTTACACCGACTCCTTGGCGGAGTTTTGGACGAACGTAACCGTCCAAACCGGAGAGCAGAATGGCGAGGTCTCTCTCCGGTCCTCTGTCAACGGCCACCCCGTGGTTATCACTCCAGCTACCCTACGCCAAACCCTAGAGCTGGAGGATGCCACCCACCCAACCTCCTACCCCAAAGGTGCCCTGGATCTCTCATTCACATCCCACGACTACCAGGGTAACCTCTCCGCCTCCACCTTGTTGAAGAAACACTTCCCTGACCCTCAAAGACTGATCTTCCACATGGTGAACGTGTGTCTGACTCCCAAAAACTCTTCGTGGGACCAGATGTCCAAAAGGTGGCAACAGGTATTGTTCTCTATCCTTGAAAAACAACCGTTAAACTTAACTAATATAATATTTTTGGAAATAAAGGATATGGCCACAAAACCAATTTCTAACCGATGGATCTTGTATCCTCGGTTCATTATGGCCATAATAGAGAACCAGCTTCAGGCTGAGGGACTAGTTGGCACTGGAGTCCCTGCCATGGCTGTTCTAGCCGAGGTATACTCCAGGCACAACACTGACCAAACACTCAAACAGGCTGGCCGGCTACGAAAACCCACGCAGCAGGAACCCACAGCCTCCACCTCCAAATCCAAAGTCCTTTCCAAACCCAAAGCCAAAAAGAAGCCAAAAAAGGCTACTCAGGGAGATGAGTCCCCTGAGGATGCCCCTGCAACACAAAGGCAGGATGTGCCTGCTGGTTCGATTCTCCCAGCAGGTACCACGACTCCACCTACCACAACCGCATAGGCTTCCTCTCAACAGGAGCCTGATGCAACCAATATTGGGGCAACCACATTACTGGGGTCTATCTCACTTGAGAAGACTGCCATTGAAGAGCACAGTCCTCCCCATGTGCACTCTGCTTCTAGCCAATCTACTGATGAGGCCGCCCCACAAAGCCCTACATTGGCAATAGCCAAAGTGCTGACCCATCTGAGCACTCCACCCTCTCCCCAGAAACCTACTACAACTGGGGAGACTCCAACCGAAGATGGGGTGGATACAAGTGCTGGTGGGAGCCCACAGCACAGAGAATCAGTCCAATCTCCCAGTGTGGCTAGGGAGATGGGACAATCTGGTGAGGCTGCCACTTCCCCTGCATAAACATCTGAGCAGGGTGAAGCTGGTAACATCAATAAGACCTCACCAGAGGCAATGGCCGATGATGGATCCAATCCGGAGGCTAGAAGTCCCCAGTACCATGAACAAGGGGCACATGCCATTACTGAGTCACACTCAGGGCATGTACATCCTGACATTATCAGGAGGTCAGGTGATTCAGCTCATGCTGATGATGACCTGAGCTTCTTCTACGATGTAGTAGCTCAAAACACTATCCTAGAGGATGAGATAAGCAGACTCAAAGAGCTGCTTGCTCAAATGACTCAGGATAGAAGTCCATCTGCCACCACTACCCAACAGATGGCACTTTCACCCGAAGGTCTCACAAACACTGAGCCACTCCCACAAACTCCGCCACCAGCCCCTGCTTCTGGCACTAGCTCTCAGGGTCAGAACCCCCCTGAGTAGCTGGATGCTATCCTCCAGAAATCCCTACCTCTCATCACACCCATACTTAAAGACTTAGTCATTCAAACCATTGATGTGAGGCTTCCCACATACATACAACCCTTGGTGGAGGTTGCCATTTCTAAAGCACTTACTGATAGTCAAACCCCAACCAATGCACCCAAAAAGGGGGAGACATCAGTGCAAGTCAAGAGGAAGAGGGGTGAGGAGGAGAAAGAGGCAGAAAAAGAGGTGGTGGTAGAGAGGGAGTTGGTTGAGGAGACTAGGAAGGTGAGGGAGAAAGGGAAGAGGAAAGAGAGGGAGGTAGAGCAAATAGAAGTGGCTGAAATCCAAAAGGATTTCAGTGTCACTTATAAGAAAAAGGGAGAGGAGGAAAAGAAGGTGGCTGATCCTGATCTAGCAGCCCTTGTCAAGGAGGCTGATGCTGAGCATAGCCGTTCAATGGACTCTGTCATTGAACAGCTGTTCAGGCAAGGCTTTTGACAAGGACACTGCCTTGCTAGATCAAGAGATCAGGAATATGGAGAGAAGAGAGATTGAGTACCGATGGACTACTCATAGCCAAGAGGAAAGAAAGAAACTTGAGGCTATGAGTAGGTTCGCTTCGAAGTACCTGGGCAGACCAGTCCTTGATGTCAAGGGATGGACCAGGGACAGACTCTTGGCAATAACCACCAAGATCTGTTCGGCTGGTGATTTCACTAAAGGACTGGTCGCTGAGGCCCTCTCTGAAGCCGGTGCTGGGAACAGGACACTGCTAGTAAAACTGACCAAACCAGCCCTTATCTCTAGGTTACTAGCAGTGCCTGCCAACATTCCCACACCAACAACCCAACCACAACCCACTAAACCAACCCCTTCACCATCAAAACCCGCAGCCAATGATCCACCCTTGAAGAAGAAGAGAAGGGTGTTGAGGCTGCAAGAAGAAGAAGAAGAGGAGGATGAGGAGGATAGACTGCCCCTTTCAGCAGTCATTCCTCTACCAAAAGCCAAATCCCAAACCATCACTCCCACCTCACAGATGGACACTGTGAGGGTAAAGATAGAGGAAGAGGCACAGCAGCAGCTTCATGATGCTGAAATGCTTAAGTCAATTGACCAAGCATATGCTGCCTCTACCTCTATCATGAATATGAAGAAAGAAGCTCTGAGACTCTTCACTCTCAAACAAACCTTCCAATATAGCAAAGAGAGTGAGGACTTGGCCTGATCCTAGGGTGGCTCACAGGATCACAAAGAAAGATATTCCTGTGAGGTACAAGAGCCAGATGAAAAGGATTGTAGATGAAGAAATCACAGTGGCTCTTGTAGTAACACCCTGGGAAATTGTGGATGAGTTCGAGAAAGCTTATAAATCTAAGCAACCTCCTGAAATGATTTTGGAGAACAGGATGGTGAGGAAAGGCTTAGTTTATAAGAAGCTTGAGAACTTCCACAAAGATGAGCTCAACTTGTTGCTAGAGGGCAGACATCCAGATGAATTTGCTTATAGGCAAATCACAACAATTGAGCTCAAAAATGGGAAACAGGTCAAGTATGTCTCAGAGATGTATGGCCGTGAAGGATTGTTCGATGGTGGGGATGAGGGCATGACCAAAGAAGAACAAATGATCTTTGTCCGAGCCTACACCCGAGAATCCTACCGGTTTGTACATGGGAGGTAGATCTCATGGATGGGACAACAGCTCTGTGTCCAATTCCCCAAGACAGAGCTCCCATCCACACTTAGCCAAACAAACACTAGAGACTACCTCTCAGGCCAGTGCTTATCTGGGTCAACTTCTAATCTGATCTAGAAGGAAATAGACCAATCATTATGCCACCAATAAGTGGGACAACCAATAACTAGAGGTTTTGGCTGCATTGGTTCAGGGGGAGTTTGTTGGACCAAAAGAACCAATGAGCCAAGATCAGGAAAACCTCTAAGTCCCATATGCCACTTCAACAACTGCTGAAGACTCCCATCAGCTATTGTGTTCTCTTGCTTGAATGTTAGACTCGAGAGCATCTTAGCTCCAACCATCAGCTGTTCTGACAAAGTCTGAAGAACAAAGTATGAAGATCAAAGAACTAAAGGACAACAGCTGAAGAAGACTCCAAAGTACTGAAGACCAAGTACTGAAGTCTGAAGTACTGATCTTACAAGTACTGAAGACTTCAAGTACTGAAGACAAGTACTGAAGAATCAAAAGCTGAAGAACTAAAGAACTGAAGACCTTCTACTGAAGCACAAAGTCTGAAGACAAAGACTGAAGACAACAACTGATGATATCTACTGAAGTCATCAGTTGTTACATCATCTGAAGCCAAGTCTGAAGAACAAGTGCTGAGCTCAGAGTTTGTCACAACAGCTGAAGAAGTCTTCTTCAGTTGTTGTGATGGTTTTTCCTTTTCAGTAGTTTATTTTGTATCAGTAGTTGTTATAGTATCAGTAGTTATAAACGACTGAAGAGTTTGTTCTTCAGTCGTTATAGGATTTCAGTAGTTTTACTTTTGTCAGTACTTAGGAAAACTTTTGTAAGAAGATGTCAGTTGTTGACATCTTCAGTAGTTTTATGTTTTGTCAGTTGTAATTTTAATATTCAGTTGATGTCAGAAAAAGGACATCAGCCTATCCTTTTGCCGCCTATAAAAGGATGGGGAACCATTCTGTATTAATGGCCGAAACGTGCTAATGCGATAGAACATTTATTATTTCGCAGAACTCTTTTCTCTCTCTATGCTTGTGCTTTTACATGCAATATCTTTTATGTTCTTGCATTAATCGCTAATTAATGTGCTAAATCCGCTGCAAACATAATCTGATTGATCAAACGAGAGGCTGAGATCCTGTCATGTCGTCCTTATAATAATATAGGTGGACATACGCGTCACCCAACCTATTGTCAATTATGTTAAAATAATGCTCACTATGCAAATACATGTCCTAAGCTCTCCATTTATGCCTCTCAACCTACACCACCAGACGATGATCTAGCAAAGCCTGTTGCTGCCTAATGTCTGTTTCAACATCCAATCTAGATTGGTATGTTGACTCTGGTAGGACGGACCCACTACTACAAAGCTGTTAATAGTTGACGTGCAAAAGATGACACGCGAAAAAAGATGACGCGCATTTTCGCATGTCATAAAAGTTATGTCGTATTTTTAAAAATTTATAGAAAAAATGACACGTATTTTTGCGTGTCTCCTTTTTCTGTCATGTTTTAAAAATACACGACCCTTTTAATTTCCCCCCTTAAATCGATTTTGCCTTAAAGTCTTCATCTTTCCCCCTGCGCATCCTTCAACCACATCACCAAAAATCGATTTTGCTCACCATATTACCGCCCTCCATCACCACATCGCCGCCCTAATCGGCACCTCGGTCACCACATCACCGTTACCACCTGCCTCGGTCCCTCCATCACCATATCGCCGCCCATATCGCCGCCCTCGGTCACCACATCACCGCTACCGCCTGCCTCTCCCTCCGTCACCACATCACCGCCCTAATCGATGCCCTCGGTCACCACATCGCCGCTACCGCATGCCTCGGTCCCTCCGTCAACCACCGCCGCAGGGTCAATCGCAGGTGCCCACTTCTTTCACCGTCGACCTCTAGTCCCTCCGTCACCATATTGTTGTTTTATTTGTTTTGATTGTTAAATTGTGGATGATTATATTACTGTGATTGTTAAATTATGGATGATTATGTGTAAGTCACATGTTCATAACTAATATTTAAGATTAGATAATGTTCCTCTTCAGTTTCTCTATCTCTTCTTCAAGTTTGTTGTAATTTAAGGTTTCAAGTAGAACTTCTTGGATCTAGTATATGTTTTAGTGTAGTAAATTTTATGGATTTTGTTTTGTGTTTTATTTTTTTAGGTTTTTGAAGTTTTATTTATCTTTTTCATGTTGTGTGGAACTTTGTGCGTCTTGTTTAGGTTGTGTAGAAATTAAATACATCTTGTTTAGGTTGTGTAGAACTTTGTGTGTCTTGTTTAGGTTGTGTAGAAACTTATGAGTAATGACGTCTTATTGTAATGTGGATAGTTTAACCCTCACATAGAGGTGCACAAATCGCGTCATAAGAAGAAGATGGGCGGATGCGTTTCATCGTTCATTTATGACTACCCTTCCTTCACGCGCATTTGCGCATCATCTGACCCTAAAGATGACGCGCAATGCGCGTCATCTATTGCCGTTTTTCTAGTAGTGACCACATGTCCTCATCCCACTGGCGGAGGATAGTAGGGGCTTGGGTTGGGGGGGGGGGGGAGGCGTGTCCCCCTCCTTTTTTCGTCGGTAGTGTTAAATTCTAGTCAAGTAGTGTAATTTGTATATAAATACCGAGTTCCCCCCCCTAATAAAAATTAATTTCGCTCCCGCTCCCCGTACATGAATGTTTAAATTCCGCCATTGCCTTATCCACCCTCCGTTTCTAATGCTACTTCCACAACAGGTAATAACTTTGTAACCTCTGGGAATATGCAATCTTTTCCCATTTCCCATATTAATTGATCTCATATCCCCGGCAATCTTGTTTTAGAAGATGTATTTGTTGTTCCTAACCTTACCAAAAACCTTTTATCCATCACTAAACTCACACATGATAAATTGGTAGATGTCTTGAAATCTCATCGTTTTTTGTTTAGGATATTAACACCAAAAGGATTCATGCTTAAAGAAAGTGCGAACAAAGACTATATTTTGCAACTGAGCCATCATGCTCTAACTACACTAAGTGCCCCAAAGCTTCTTTTGTGACTTGGCATTCTAGATTAGGGCATGTTTATTTTGATACTCTTTTCAACTTGCAAAACATAGACACTTGCCTTTTAATGCTTTTCTGCCCATACTAGGAGCTTGTTTGACCATTATTTATAAGTCAAAAATATTCTTTGGTACAATAACGACACATTTGGTATGGACTCATCTTTAGCAAATAATCAAGTCCTCTTTACTTGGCTTCTTAGATGCTGACCCGACCCGATGCCTAGAAACTCGCTGCTCAACTTATTGGTATTCAATTTTTCTTAGGGTGGGGGGTGGGGGGATCTTGTTTTTCCTGGAGAGCAAAGAAACAACAAGAAGTATTTCGATCAAGTTGTGAATTCCAATATCGGACAATATCAAACATTGATGCTGAGTTAATTTGGTTAACTCACCTACTTCAAGAACTTCATGTTTTACCACCAATTCGTCTAACCTTACCGTGTGACAACCGCAGTGCGATCTTCCTCACTTATAATCAAACATCGCACAAAAGGGTCAAAACATTGAATTGGATTATTTGCTTTAGGAGCAATTGCATATATCTCCTCTCCAACTGAAATATTGCATATTTTCTCAGCACAAGTTTTCAATATATAAGTATAATGCTTTTAACATATCATTTAATTGTACTAAGTTTAAAAAAGGGATTTGCAGTTGCCCCATCATTTTAAACGTGAGCTTGTTGTTTCTGGGAGGTTGCACACTCAATTTATATCTAGCAAGCTTTAGGTTGTAGATATATTTACAAAGAAATTATCAAGTTCTCAGTTCGAGTTCTTTCGAAGAATGCTTCATTGCGTCTGCCACCCTCTTGCTTGAGGGGGATAATAGTTCACCATTTTAGCTTTCATTCTCATTTATTAATTATGTAACCCTTGTATCATTTATGTGTCATTTACTAGTTATTTAATTCAATTTTCACATATTTACTGAGACATTTCATTCCTAAGTTACAGTTTGTCAAATTTATTTCTCATTTGAATAGAATTTTATATTTTAACAATTATAAAGTGCGGTACATCTAAATTATATTTTCACCTTAACTAATACGGTTTAATGATTAAAGATAAAATAAAAATCTAGCAAATTAATCTAGAAACGGTAGCGTGAATGATGGGTGTGAGGTCAAAGCAAGGGAGTGAGTGGATCTGATGGGACCAGAGTTGGCCACCAACAAGATGTGATGCCGATGTCTCTAAACTAAAAGTCTCAGTTCTGAATCTCAACCACGGCCGCCCTATACACCACCTATTTTTATATATTTTATAAGAATGATTAAAATTGATATTATATAATAGAGTAAATTACTATTTTGGTATCATTTTAATTATTTGAGTCAAAAAACGAAATTTTTAACAAATCAAGTCCTATGGTTTATGTTCTATAACAATTTCAATTTAATATACTAATAGAGTTAAATTTTTCAGTTAATTTTTAATAACATGACCCACATGCCCTTGGACTGAGATGATTATTTTTAATAAACTAAGGGACCAAAAACATAATTTACTCTCTTACACAAAATAACTGAAAAATCTAACTCTGTTAGTGTATTGGACTGAAAGATTTATAGAATACAAATCATAGAGCTTGATTTGTTAGAAAATTCGTTTTTGAACTCAAATAGTTAAGATGATCAAGCCACATAGACCAAAATAGTAATTTACTCTATATAATAAATATCTTTTCTTTAGCTTGTTCTTTAGACAAAATTTACTAGTTCAAAAAGATAACCATAAGCATAATATACGAACGTAAATAGAAATCACAAGTAATTAGAGCTGGTCACAAGACAATGTGCTCGTGATTGTGTTTAACAATATTGGTGTCATACCGTCATTTATGGATTCTAAAGATTAAAACTGTAATTTATAGATATTTTGATAGAGAATATTACTTTTTTTTTGAAAAGAGAACTTCATTAAAACTCAAAAACTCGCAAGGCCTCAAAACGGGGACTTCACGAGAAAAACAAACCAAAACATCATTCCAACGGATACAACCTCCATGTTTTCCAATCTAATTGTTTCCATCTAGACCTATGACGTAACCAAAAATAAGCCATAGCTTTGATGCTCTCCACGATTTGAATGGGACTCTGTCTTTTGTTATTAAACACCCGCTCGTTCCGTTCATTCCAAAGCATCCAAATAGTTGTGAAGATAATACCACTAAGAATGCTGGCTGAATTCTTGGAAAGAGGCTGCAACTCAACAATCTTTAGCAAATCTTGGACATCAAATAGAGCATTGTGACTAATCTTGCACCAATCTTCAATCCGGTACCATACTTCATATGAAACAAAACAGCCCGTAAACATGTGTGATGTGGTCTCTAGCACTTCTTGACAAAGGCTGCAATTTGTATTCTGAATACTAACTCCTCTCTTCAGCAACTCAGAAACGGTAGGAATCCGATTCCGTATTATCCTCCATACCAGAATTTTGTACTTCAAGGGAACCCATCCTTTCCAATCAATCACGAGATCCCTTCTACCCGCAACACTATCGGAAAAAAGTTTTTTGGCCGATGCTACTGAAAATATCCCATCTTTATCTGCGGACCAACTCCAATAGTCTTGACCACCCTTCCAAACCAAGTTATGAATGTTATTTAGTAATTCAAACAACTCTATTACCTGATCGGAAGTGGAGGGAATAGATTTCCAATCCCAAAATAATTGTTTGACATTATCAATGATACGAAGCCGATCCGAAATCTTTGCCCACTTATTCTTCTCAAGGGAAAACAAGTTCGGATACATATCACGAAGCGGGCCATTAGACAACCAAACGTCACACCAAAAGAACATAGAACTCCCATTGCCAAGTTCTCCTCGAAAGAAGGATTTAAGCGGTCTACCATTTGGAAGTTTAATATCGCCATTTTTGACAATGTGTTTCCAACAACTACTCAAAGAACCGTTACAAGGGAGCAAAGTCCATGGTCTATTCGACCCATGGCAACCCCAAATAACCTTCTTCCATAGAGAGTTACCTTCGCGTTTAAATCTCCATATCCATTTGAGCAAAAGAGCATTATTTTTTCTTGAAGTTTAGAGATACCTAATCCACCTTTATGCTTTGGAGTTGAAACCTCATCCCACGCCACCCATGGAATTTTATTCTCTATGCTAGGACCGGCCCACAAGAACCTCCGCATAAGAGACTCGATCATATCCATCACGGCCTTAGGGCCTTTGTATAGAGAAAGATAGTACACCGGAAGGCTTTCAAGAACCGACTTAATCAACACCAATCGTCCACCCATAGATAAATGCCTCACCTTCCAAGACGCCAAACGATTTTTAATGATGTCGATAATCGGCTCCCAACACTTTATTTTTGTCATCTTTGCCCCAATCTGGATACCAAGGTATGTAAAAGGATAGGAACCACGTTTACACCCTAAAGAATCCAACATAAGGTCAACCTCATTCTCCTTCGTACAAACGCCAAACATATTAGACTTGTGCAAGTTGATCCTTAGCCCCGAACAAAGGTAGAAGATGCGGAGAATTCTAGCAATGTTTTTAATGTTAACATCCGACCAATCTCCCATAATAAGAGCGTCATCGGCATAGAGAAGATGAGTCAATTCTACTTCATTGTTGGGCAATTTAATACCGTGAAAAAGATCTAACTCCTTCGCTTTAGCCATAATCCACGATAATGCTTCCATGACCAAAAGAAATAAAAAAGGAGATAGAGGATCTCCTTGGCGAAGACCTTTCTCACATTGGCACTCGAATGTCGGGGAGCCATTAACCAAAACTGCCGCTCTGGACGCGGTGCAAATGCCTTTGATCCAATCACACCATCTAGAAGGGAAGCCCATTTGTGACATAATAGAAATGAGAAAATTCCAGTTGACGTTATCATATGCTTTCTCGAAATCTATTTTTAACAAAAAGGCTTTCCTATTATTCTTTTTCAACCACGCCAAGACTTCGTTGACCATGAGAGGCCGATCAAGAATAAATCGATCGGATAGAAAAGCCGATTGTGTGTCTGAAATAACCTGGACCATCACCTTCTTGAGACGATTAGCAAGAATTTTTGAAATAACTTTACTAATCATTCCAATAAGGGTAATTGGCCTATAATCTTTAAGACCCATGGGAGACTTAACCTTCGGGATAAGTGTAATAAAAGAAGATCCACAGCCTTGATTAATTTTGCCCGTCACGTGGAAAGCAATCATAATATTGTAAAATCGTCTTCAAGAAGATTCCAAAATCGTTTGACAAAGCGAAAATTGAAACCGTCTGGACCCGGGGCTTTGTTTGAACCACAGTCATACACCGCTTCTTTAATCTCTTGCTTGGTAAAATCGGCAATAAGAAAGTCGCGCCCCGAATTATCCAACTGCTTGATACCTGTACAAACCAAATTCGGCCTCGAAGCATGATGCTCTTTGAAGAGATTTCTATAGAACTTCAGAACTTCACGTTTGACTAGAGGAGGACTAGTCACCCACTCGCCTTCAATCATAACCACCGGAATTGCATTGCGAGCCTTTCTACCATTGACGACACAATGGAAGAAACTAGAGTTTTCGTCACCCAAATTAGCCCACTTGATCCGAGATTTTTGTCTAAGATCCCGAACCTTGTGAGCTTCAATATTATCAAGCGCAACCTTACATTCGGCCCAAATCCATGTGTCCGATTCTTCCACGTCCTTGAGTTCCATATTTACCTCTATATCTTCTTTCTCCGCTCGAATTCGAAGCTCGTCTGCCAGCGCAGTAGCATTCAAGCATTTGTACCATTCTCTCAGCCGGTTACGCAGGTGACCCAATTTCCTATTAAGATTAATATCCGCTGGACCGGTGTGTTCCCAAGAATCAAAAACCGATTTGATAACTTCAACACAACCAGGACGCTCCAACCAAGAATCAAAGAAGCGAAAAGGTTTATGGCCAAAATTAGAGTCAATCATCGAAAGCACCAAAGGAGAATGATCTGAGAGATCCTTGTTCAACACCCGAACGTAAGCATTTGGCCATTTATTAAAAACGTTTTCACAAACGAGGAACCTATCAATCCGACTCCAAGTAAACACCCCTCTTCTATTCGACATATAAGTGAATTTATAACGTTTTTGGTTGTACTCGCGAAGGCCCGTTATATCAATGAAATTATTAAAATCACTCGCACACACCGGGTCGAATCTAGAAACCTTCCTTTCATCTCTATCACGAACTGCGTTAAAATCACCACATAATATCCACCATCCCTCAGACGATCTCATAAGGTCACTGATTTTCGACCATAAACTTCTTTTATCGTTATTGGTTTGAGGAGCATATATGTTGAGCAAGTTAATCTTAACCGCCCCTGCATTTAGAAAACCGGAAACAAGCAAAAAATTATTGTCTTTCACCACTTTGTCTTTCACGAAAACCTTCGGATCCCAAATACTAATTAATCCTCCCGAGTTGCCTTGGGCTTTAACATAATCGAAGTCAAACCCATAGCCTCCCCAATAATTAGCGATCATGCCATGAGACACATCCCCTACCATAGATTCTTGCAAACCTATGAAAGAGATGCCATTATCAAACTTAATCTTTTTAATCCAACTAGGTTTACCGCTGCCTCCAAACCCTCTAATGTTTATCGATAGACAATTCATCATTCCACTCCTTGTAACCCTTCACCGATGATAGACTTCTCGATCATAGCCTGAGCATTAGACAAATCAGCGCCTAACATATCTCCCATCATTATTGTTGCTTCCAACTCGGACTGATGTCTGATGTTATTGGACGTCTCCCCTGGGTCAATAAGAACTTCAGGCTGGGCCGTGGCTGAGTCTGCTTCCAGGCCCAACAAGGAATCAAGCCCAAACATGTCATCTACAGGCCTGTGTAGATGACATTAATATCTGCATCGAAATCATAATTAATACCTGGGACAAAATTGTGATTGTCCATGATTTTCTCCTTGACAATAGGAAAAACCGAATCCTCATTAGAAGCTGCATTGATTGGGGGAATAATATCAACAGCAATGGTTGGAGAATTAAATCCATCATTAATGTTGTTGACTTCCTCCTGATTTTTAGCACTGGAATTAGTAACCGTTTCTTCCACCTCCATCTCCGGCGATTCATCCTCCGGCTCTTGAACCTCCCGATCATCGTTTACGATATCCTTAGGATCTCCCTGCTTGTTCTGGTGACCACTCTCCGCCGACGATTCGTTAACAGGAATAGAATAAAACTCCGGAACCCATAAACCCGATTCTTCCGATGCCCAAACCTTAAACTTTTTATCCTTCCAAGTAATGTTGATCTCTTCATCAATTCTTTTACCGCCACTCACCAAGACTCCCAAATAGTCGTATGATAAGTCACTATCTGCATCGGACCTGTTCGGAACATGCACCACCTTACCAATCGTATCCCCCACCGCCCTAATTACGGTAGAAGACATCAGATGCAAAGGGATTCCTACCACCTTTATCCATGCCAGACGTTCAAAAGCGAACACCTGACCATCCCAGATGTCTACCGCAGAAAATCTTCCCAATACTTCACTAGCAGCCAACTTAAATGTTGCCGCCGCCTCATTATCTTCAAAGGAAATCAAAACGGATAAACCACCAAGGTATTGAACCGTACCTTTGCCCGGACATATCTCATTTAAAATGATATACACCGATTTCAAAGCCTCCAGGTCAATCATCCTGACCACAAGGGCCCTTCCATGCAAACCATTCAGGGCGCTCATGTTATCTTCAACCGTGATCGATTTACCATGCTTCAAAATTCCTTGTCTACCCAGCAACGTATCCGAGAACGACCGATTACCATCGTAAATAGACGTAGCTGGTCTAAATGTTTTTCCATACCCATCATCTTCACGTTTGTCAGGAACCGGCGGAATCTCACCTTCCTCAAGCGTAAATAAAGCGACATTTGCCTTTAACCAGTGATCACCCATGCACGTGTTTGAGATCTGTCTGATAAGAGTCTTGGCATCCTTAACATCAAGAAAAGAGACAAACCCAAAGCGATTGCCGAATTTGTCCCTCTTACGAGCGATGTAAATATCATAAATATCCCCAAACCCACGGATGAAGTCCGCAATGTCGTTTCCTCTGCATTTTTCAGGCAGATTAGTGATGAAAACCTTCGTGAGCCTTCTAAGAATATTTGCCGGGATGGGCTTCCGACGACTCATACCGGAATGGTTGTACAGAGAATATTACTTCAGTTTTGTAAGATTAATCCTTTAACTAAAATAAGAAAATTTGTTAAGAAAGCATTGGATTCAAAAGAAATTTGACTTGTGAACATGAAAGGTAATCACTCCTAGTCTCCTATTTAATTACTTACTATAACTTATTTACAGCTTAAATTTAATCTTGGTTTCTAACGTTTACAAAAATAATCAATTCCCTCTAATCAATTAAAAACATTATAGTTATCTTTAAAAGTTCCATTAGTTATTTCAATTTTAATTCAAAATTTTCAGTTTTTTAAAAAAAATTGATCTTTTAACTAATTAGAATACTATTGAGCTCTAAATTAAAAATACGTAAGTAAGAAAATTGAATTTTTAATAATATAAGTTATTAATTATTGGCTAGTATTAATACTAACTAACAATTTTACCAATATTTATCCTAATTTTTGATTTTATTTCTAATAACACTCTCATTCTAGTTGTTTGTTAACTACTTTAGTTTTTTATGTTTGGGCAAGTGTCACTATATGACGTGACATTTAATATGTCTTATTAAATAATTAAAATATAAATATATAAATATATCACTGAATTTTAATCTCTTTGTCTCCAAGCTATTCAACTAGCGATAAAAGTGTTAAGACCTCACCTAGTCAGCTTATGTATTAATAAAGACAGTTGTTCAACATGTCCGTTTGAAAATTATAAGAGTTAACAAAGTACCCTGCCGAGAACTTAGTACTCGATTGGTGCCCAAGAGTACTAGTTCTTGGTTGCGCTTGTATAAGTACTCAATGGGACTTAGTTGTCGTGGGCTTTTGGTTCTGTTTTGTAGAAGTATATAAACCGTTTTTAAATAGATTAAAAAAGATATTATAGTTTACAAGTTAACGGATTGGTGTTTTCTCTCTGTGACGTTTTTATACCCGCACCACGTGATCGTTTGTGTGGAAGAATACAAAGTATTTTAAGTGAATCTACTCTTGTGTTCTTTTCTCGATACCCGCGTAATTCAAATTTCGCAAGTCAACGGATTTACATAATGAGTTACATTGAATAACTTTAGAAAATAATTTTTTAAAAAAGAATTGTGAAATATATATAAAATTTTAATTATAACTATGTTATGTTAGATCACAAGGCACATCACTTGATACATAATTAAAAACTAATAGGATTGATATTAATAGTTAGTAGTTTGATTTTTAAAATTCAATTTTTCACACACACACACACTCACTCACTCACGAGCGCGCGCGCGCGCGCGCGCGCACACACACACACACACACATATATATATATATATCTTATAATAAATAAAAATAAATCTGGACACTTGTTACCATTCTAGACTATCTACAATTGGTTTTCCCGCTTCTCTCTCCTCTTAATTATGAATTCCATAATAGCTATTTATTAATTAATAACTATCCATAATTAAAATTTCAAATATGTTAACTTTAAATCTTCGAATGTGTAATACATGAGTTTATTCAATCAATATAATACATAATATTTAAGAGATAACTTTTTATATTATAAATCATGTAACAATAAATTTATTTAGTGCGTGTATCACACTGGATTGTAACCTAGTATGTATATATATATATGTATGTGTATATATATATGTGTATATGTATGTGTGTATATATATGTATATATATGTATATATATGTGTGTGTGTATATATATTGTGAATCCAAGGATCGCAAACAAGAATTATCAGTATTAAAATGGAATCAAATTAATGATTGTAGAATCATCATTAACCGTTGCTTAATTGTTTTAATTTAAAGATTTAATATCAAAATTAATGCTTGTTATGACGAACACCATTATGTCTATGCAATAAATAAGCAAACAAGAATTGATTCAAATGTATTTCATTAAAACTGAATAATGATTACAAAAGAATAATTTATGAATGTTATGAACAAAGCTGCTTCGATTGTATTGTGGTTGATGTATTGATGTGATGGCGGCTAGGGTTTGATTGTGTGATGTGATGTGTTTTTGCCGTAATAATGCTCTTGTGTTCAATCGATTGATTTGAAACCTAGGACTCATATTTATAGATAATTATAAGTTTGTTAAGGAAACACCAGATCTCTTGGGATTCGTAATTAACTTGTTGACTTGCTGACTTGTAACACTTGTAAGATGTGTCCAAGTGTTTTTGCTCTTCCGTAGGAACTTTGTCTTCCGTAGGAACTTGTTCTTCCATAGGAGATTGGACTTCTGCAAGAACATTGCTCTATCTTATGGTGGTTGTTCATCAGTGAATACTGATGGTTATCCGTAGAAGATCTTCAGATGTTTTGCCTTGTAAGAAACATATCTACGGAATAACAAAGATGTTCATCCGTAGATGTTTCTTACACTTAGTCGATTCCAAGAAATTCACCAAGTATATTGCTTTTACCTGACATCATTCACATCAAGCAACACATATATGGGTTAACCTATATACTCAATGCATACAAGAAGATAGTGAGTTACAATCATTTATTACATGAATTGAGTAAAGTACTAAGCCTATATAAAATGATCTAGACCTATTGTTCCTAGATCTAATAATACTCCCCCTTAGGTTTAGACACTTGTAATCAGTTCTTCAAAATTGAAAGCTCCTTCACTCTAGCAATAATCTTGTTGTAGAAGTATGACACAACTGACTTTTGATCATCATACTTATAATTGATCTGCATCTTGCTAAGCTTCTTCAGAGTTTCAAAACTCAGTCCCAGAACATCTTCTTTAGTAGTAAGAGTGCAAAACACATTATTGTAGTGCACTACTTCCAACTCATCTTGCTCTGAGATCCTTAGTTCTGAGACTTCTTCAAGATCAGCTCCTTTCAATAGTCCAACATTATGCCTTCTTTTCTTGTAAGCATTGGAGTGCAGTTTGTCCACTACTTGTATTACATGAACATGTAGGAACAGATCATTCTGTGCTCTTTCATCATTTAACTTTGGATAGAATTTGTCATGTAAGTACGAAGTGTAGCTGGGATGCAGTGTTTGATTTCCATAGGATCAAAGATCCTGATTCTATCAGCTTTCTTGTTTTCAGCATTCCTCAGTAGCACCAGGTCCTTTGTTCTTTCAACATATCCCCATTCTGTTATAGGATATGTGTATTGATTTTCTTCAATTGTCTTGATGGCTGCTGTGTTCCTGTTATTGTATCCAATCCTCTTTAGAAATTCGTCATCAACTGATTCAGAGGCATTGGACTTAAATCGTTTTAGCCCTTGTATTCTCTTCTTGTGTTCAGCATCATCTCTCTTTACCTCAGTCAGCACATCATCTCTGAACTTAGTCTTCAGCTTACCCACCAATGTTGAGAAATCTCTTCCTCTTGGGTGTATTGGGTAGTTAGTTATGATAAGGCTTTGTAAGTCTTTGAGATCATTTTCTAGCAAACACAAAAGTGAAAATACATCATGGAAGTATTGAATTCTTCCAGATGTTCTCTTAATTACTGCACAATCATAGTCTGGATCATATTTTCAGGCCATGATCCTGTTGTCTTCCATAGAACTGGGAGTTGTGAGATGCTTAATCAGCTCTATCAGGGTAGACTTTTGTTCAGTGATTTCTCTGACAGTTGTTCCAAGTGGCCATACTTTGCCGGGTATCACTTCCCTTGGTTCTCTAACCAGATTATCTTTCCCTTTATGTTGATCTTTGCTCTCAACAGTCACTGGTTCAGCAGGAGCTTTGTTATGGTGCTCTATAGCTGGGTTTGGAACTTCAGTTTGAAATCTCACCCCTATCTCAAGTTTAACATTCATAACATGCTCCATCATTCTTTTCAACTCACCAACTGTTCTTCCTTTAAGCTCATGCATCTTGTAATTATGACCTAGTAGCCAGCAGGTCATGTTGTATTTACTTAGTTTGGATGTGTCACAGTGGCCTCAGTCTTTCTTGATCTTCTGAATTGATTGAAAGGTTGTGAAAGCTTCATAATCACAGTTGGGGATCATGAATCTAGCAAACTCAAACTCTTTTAGCAGATTCTTCAACTCAGTCATATTCATCCTCTCAACCATGTCATATGGAAATCCATGGTTGATCAGGGTCATAAACATGGAGGACTCAGGTCTCTCTTCTAGAATGTCTTTTATAGTCAGAAGGTCATCAACCTTTGACTCTTTTGTTTCTTTTGAAGAGTCCATTTTTATCAGCTCATTCCACTCTGCATCACTGTCACTATCCTCATCAGGGGTTTTCTTCATAGTAGATAAATCTACTGAAGTAATGTGTTCAGGGGATGTATGTTTTGGATTTTTAGGTGAATATTCCACATTGATCACCTTCTTCTGAGTAGCACCTAGATACTTCGTCTTCTTAGAGTAAGGAATGAGGTGCTTTGCAGCCTCAGAAGATTCTTTCACTGGCTTTATTATTGGAGCAGCACTTGACTCCAGAGCATATATCTTCATTTTCAACTCCTCAATTTCTTCATCTTTTAACTTTAACAAATTAGATTGAGCTGAGAGAGAGTTTGTGGCTTGTTTAACTTTCAAAACCATCTTTTCTTTTCCATTTTTCTCATGATTTATAGATCCAGCAGTTCTTTCTCATGTCGAAGTAATGCATCAATGACTTCATCTTTGCATTGAGCATCTTCTCTGAGCCTTTTGAGTTTTGCTTCTTGTTTCATCAACTCTTCATCTTTTTCTTTTATAACCCCCTTCAACTCTTGTATTCTTTGTTTTCTTTTGTTTGACTTGAGCACTAGTTTGTTGTATTCAGCCACCAGGTAACTCTTGTTCACAGGGATGTCTTTATCACTCAGATCATCTTCATGGTAGGCAATAACATCAACAAAGTTGCCTTTTTCTTCTGCTACAGGTTCAGCAGCAGTCTCATCATTATCTTCTTCAGTGGGAGCCACACTTACTGAACTTGAGCAAGTCCTAACTGTTTGATCAATAGGCTCTTGATGTTAAGGTTGAGACAGTTGCTGAGCATCAAGAATTGGAGTTATGGGTTTAGTGTGATCAGACAATACTGGGTTTTATGAGTTGGCGACTAAGAGTGGAATCATGCTAGCTTGAGACATTAACTAAGTCTCATCAGAGTAAAATGAGTTTTGAGACTGAGTTACATGAATAGGCATAGTATGAGAACTCTCAGGAGTGTGATGTTGTGGAGTTTCAGTTTGTTGATGGATAGGCGATTAATTGTAGATTGTAGAGATTGGCTGGGTATGTTGAGTGACTAATTGAGATTGTGGTGGTGATTCTTGTTAGATAGGTGATATGGGCATTGTGTTTTCACTGGCTGGAGATATATGTTCGTGAGAGGTTGGTTGATGGGGTGAATATGAGGCTTGGACAGAGTTGGATGATGACTCTTCTTGCTGATCTTCCCAAACCAGCTCTTATGGAATATTGGCATTGGCATCCATCACATGGGCAAACATTGGCATGTCTTCCTCTTGGTATTTTCCACTGATCTTGTTCAGTACAGATCTACCCAAATAAGCCTGTACAAACACATCACCCTCTCTTGCTATACCAGGCAGCTCAGCATTAATAATCAGTTATAGGTGTTAGGACCGAGTACGAACTGGTACTAACCGAATCTACGTGAAACCAGATCAAATAGTGCGGAATCCTATTTGATTGGCGATCCAATCAGGGAGAACGTTAATCTGATCAAAACTAATGATTAGAAAACATTAAGAATTGATTAGCAATGATCAGGAACGCTCTATGAAGTTGGAAGGGACGACTTGGATGTTCTGGGACGGCTAGGGTTGTAAATTCTTGAAGTGTTTTGTTTTTCCACGAATTAAGTGGTATTTATAGGTTTGGAGTCTTCATTCGTGCGACTGAACCATCAGCATGGTTCAGTCGTATGACTGAACCATGCGGTTGATCCATCCGCACGACTGAAGGTCCAGTCGTGCGACTAAGTCAATCTCATGTTACAATCGTGCGACTGATCCAGTCTCCTGGTTTAGTCGTGCGACTGGTCCATTAGCATGAAGTGTTCATGCGTATGGTCCATTAGCATGGTCCATTCGCATGAGAACTTCATACAATTCACAAGCCTATCTAATTAGTTCAATATGCATATAATAAACATTAATATAAAGATACAAGGCATTCAATAACACATATTCATTCATTCAAGAGTCTTTCATTACATATATCAAACGATTACATCAATGTAACAAAATGAAAGTCATTAAACGTTAAAGTACATTATAACTGGAACTAGGGACATGTGTACCAACAAACTCCCCCTTGGACCTAGTTCTACCTATTCTTTGACTTCTTTGGCAAACTCTTCATATCTCTTGAATCTTTCCTCTTTCGAAACCCCAGCATAAATATCAAATTTAAAGCATAAACGTATAACTTGTTGAAACTGAAGTGCTTGCACGATATGCTGTGTATCAAAAAATAGTGGCCACTTGTACAAAGTGTATACATCAGCTGCTGACAAGTTTGTGAGCCACATTGGGTCGAACACCCTTATTGTCTCCAAATTCCCCTTTCTATCCAACACAATGACGGCTTCTCCAGTACGCCAGTCATAGTACCACCATTTAAAATGGGGTGTAAAGTCTTATGGCATCTCCCTCATAGGTATACGAGACATCGTGCGTGGAGGTTGCCATTTTAAGACAACTGTTGGCCTGCTAGTAATGGGATTGACTTTAGACCTTTTGATAAACCTCATCGGTTGTTAAGATCTGAAGTTAACCCACCTGGTACGGTACTCTCTTTTCAACACAGCCTCAAACCAGTCTGACATCTTCTTCGGGTTGGCATATAGCAGCTTTAGGCGTGCCAGCTATTTGAGCTCAAAACTGAGAAGAGTCTTTAGATCATGTGGAAATCTAAAGTACTCTATTCCCCTCTCCCTCTTTACTGTGTAAACACTCGGATCCTCAAGGTATGCCCATGCTATGATCTTCCCTGACACCTTGAGATGCTTCTTCACTTTGTAGAGCTTGGTGTAGGTACTTGGCTTTGGTGCAGCGCGTTGGGCTCAGATCTCTGCAAAACAAGCCACCCATTTAGCTTTTCTGATGTCGACATCGGCGTCCGAGGCTTGGGCTTGGCTTGTTGATGTCTCTGCTTCCTTTTCCATCTGATTAAGCTTCTCCAATGTATCACTGCCGAGAGTACTACCCAAATTAGGAACCACATGTCCCTCTCGGTCAGTGTACTTTGGATAATACTGGGCTGTGACGTCCTCGATCTCTATTTCATCTACATCGTTAAGCTCATCATCACTAGCCACATCAACAGTTGGAGCGTCTTTGACAATCTCATCTGGATTCAGCCGGAATATCTCAGCGTTGCTCGTCAGTAAGGTCATGAATTATTTCTCCTTCTTCGGGAGTATAACTCACGGACCTCCTGACAATCCCTTGCAAATCAAGTATCATTGTTAATTGAGACTTGATTTACTGTAGGGGAGCAACATCATATTCATCTTGCTGAGATGTTTGATCTGCTTGAATTAAACATGTAAACACATCAATAGTTAGTAAGTAGTCAAGACAATCAAACATTTGATAATGAAATATAAACATTAATTTACATAACATTAATGCATGATTCAAGTACAAAGCTTTCAAAAATACATAGACAATAAACGTTACTTTTGTCCTGAATCATGTCGGGATCTTCTGCAGTCGGGGAAGTAGGTGGAGCAGACGATGATGCTCCTTGGTCTTGTTTTCTCTTCGTTCTTCGCTCTTGACCCGGAGCTGAGGTAGATGCAGCTGCATCTCTTTCATCATCATCATCATCTTCCCTCCTTTCTCTTGTTTCTCCATCACCACTGCCCTCATCATCATCACTCTCATCATCTTCTCCATCATCGTCATCATCATCTCCTTCACCGATCTTAAGAGGCTCATCCTTAGATCCTTTAAGTTTGAGCATGATGGTCTTATTGGAAGCCTCCAACTCCTCTATCTTCTTTGCTAATTCCACCTTATGCTCTTGGAGTTGGGTGTTCTGCTGGGCTTATTGTGAGATCTGCTGAGCTTGGGTAGCACTGAGCTTCCCAAGCTGACGTATCTGTGCAGTCTTCTCCTCATCAACAGCCAACAGCTTCAGCACTATATGGTTTACTTCTGCTAGCTGTTCCTCTACCCCAATGGAGGGTGGAGATGATCCAGTTGGGAATATGGGGTGTGAGGATGGTCCGGCTTGGTGGCTGGTGGTAGTAGTGGTGGCTGTGGTGAATATGGGTGGTGGTGAATGAATGGGTGGAGAAGTATGGGGTGTAGCTGTGAAAGGTGGAGGTGTGGGGGTAGTAGTGGGTGGTGTGGTAGTAGTGGTGGTGGCTGTAGTGGTCGAGATAGTGGCTGTTGTGGTAGAGATGGTGGCTATAGTGGTAGAGGTGGTGGTAATCAACGGGAACCTCGACCTCTTCCCCTTCTTGCCTTAGGGCTGAGCCATCCTCTTCTTCCATGTCCCCTTTGACATGGAGGCTCCCCTTGGCTGCTGGGTTGGTCTGGGGAGTAAGATGGATCAGAAGTAGCCTCCCTAGCCTCACCCTGGTGTCCACCAACCGCCTTCACGCCTCTCTCAGGTGCTACGACCCGGCTTCCCACCGTTCGTACCAGAGGCTCTTTGTCTGACTCCTCCTCCTCATCAGGCTGAAACTCCTAATGGAATCTGGCAGTTTCTATACCTCTTTGGGTAGATGATGGAGATGTAACATCAGCAGCAGTGGCTTGAGTTTGAGAGGGGCTGGTATCTCCACCATCACCACTGTCATCATCATCTGAGTCGTCAACCGGGAGCACAATCGGCTTGGTATCTGAATCGTTGTCATCATGGTGCCACTTTCGCCTAGCTGGCGCCACATAATCCTCCCGGGCCGGATGCCCAAACAGTCGCCTTACCGGGGGCTTCACCTGCTTGCCCCGGTACACTTTCATCCGTCCGAGGGTGGTATCATCCATCACCTCTAGGACCACGGCGTCCTCCTTCTCCTTAGGCAGCGAAGTGAGCTTCTGATCGATAATCATCTGCATAAAGTGTGGGTACATGCAAAAGCTCCCTTTGCCCTTCGCCTCAATGTTCTCCACCAGATAGGTGAAGATCATCCTCGAGAAGCTGAATGGGTGATTTAGCACCAACGCCACGTAGGCGTTCTGCATCTGATCTGATAACTCGTCGAAACCCCCTTTCCATGAGGCGATGCATCTCAACAGTACATGGGCTAAGTACTTGAATTTGGGGCACAAGTTGCTCTTATTGAGCACACCTGCGTTGATGTCCCCCGAGTACTTAGCCCTCAGAAAACATCCTCGAACAGTAAGGGGATGCAGTCTTGTAGGGCTATCAGCATCATCCCCAAACTCATCCTCCTCTGTGATCTCTATAGCCACCCCAAATATGGAAATCCTAATACGATGGGGCTCGGAGGACCTGTCAACTACAGCGCTTTCCCAGAAAGCCTGCTGAACTGATCTATACGGTGTGCACGGTGTCGAGATCGCACAGAAGATCCTCGATCTCCGTAGAAAGGTAATGATACTGGCGAACTCAGCTGCGTTGTGAGATGACAGATCAAGATGCGTACAAATGTTGTGCTTTATGCTCATCGTCCACTGACTAGCCATCTATGACGCAAAGTAAATAAACGTTAGTAAGTGTCAAAGAGTAACAGTTTGATTCAATGAACTTGAAAACTTTTGTTTAGTCATGCGAATGAACTGTGCGACTGAGATCTAGTCGTGCGAATAGACTGCGCGAATGAGATCTAGTCGTGCGCATGAGCTCATACGTACGACTGAGTCATGCGACTGGGCTTAGACGTATGTTCTGTCATGCGGTTACCTCATTCGTGCGACTGAACTCATACACATGGTTCAGTCATGCGATTGAGTAATTCATCAATCTCAGTCGTGCGATTGAGCCATTCGCATAGCTCAGTCGTGCGATTGAAGTTCATCAGGGTGTCTATTCGCATGACGGACTGTTTGTCCATTCAAATTCAAATTTTGAGCAAAACATGATGTTAGATGTTGTGGCTTGGCTCATTAGGTTCGCACATGTCCGACTAAACTCCTAATAACTTTTATTTGATCAAGATACTTAGTTTTAATGGTTTATTTGTCAAACTAAGTCTCGGTTCTATTTAGATCTTAAGTTCGATCATTTGGACGTGTATTACTGATCTTTGAGGTTGAACATCGTCGCGCAATATCTGTAGAGTCAGTACAAATCATCAGAATAAGTCACACAAAGGTCTATAGTGATCAAACGAAATTTTGGCAGAGTGAGTTTAGGTCGTGCGTTTGAGAGGGCGATTGGAGTGAATGAACAACTGCGACCAGCTCCCCTCTATTTATACTAGGGTTTCCTCCAGTCGTGCGATTGAACCTAGTTGCATGATTGATTCGTGCGACGGAGGGTCAGTCGTGCGACTTGCCCATTCGGTCACCTCCAATCGTGCGATTGAGGGTCATTCGTGCGACTGTCACAGTCGGTCACCTCCAATCGTGCGATTGAGGGTCATTCGTGCGACTGACATAGTCGGTCACCTCCAATCGTGCGATTGGGTTCCTAGTTATGGTCCAATCGTACGACTGGTCCATACTCATGGTCCAGTCATGCGAATGGCTCATACTTATGAATTTTGACTTTATTACCATTTGACACTTAGCCCCTTTTTAACAATTGATAAAACATTCTGAGCATTCGATCATCTCAGACATGACCATTTTAACTTAAAGAACCTTTGATCACCTCAGACGTGATCCATTTATCCACCCGATCACCTCAGACGTGATCCATTTTTCCACCCGATCACTTCAGACGTGATCCTTTGACTTTTTCAGAAACAAGTGATTCAAGATTTACATTAAGTTCATTATATGACATTCACAGAGATGAATCTCGTAGCACAGTCCGACACTGACACACTATACATAAAACGTGGAAAACTAGAAAACTAAACTAAGTAACAAAATAAACATGTTTTTGTGATTTTGTTAGGGTAGGGTTTACAAACACTTTAACAATTGTTTTAAAATGATTCTCCCCCTGAGCAGAACAACCTATTAGCATTAACATCATTTCTAAGACAGATTCATACGAAATCAGACAGGCATAAACGTAACTTCTTGGAACTTTTTGTTGATATGGTGAAAAGGAAACTACATATTTACAGATCACAGTTTCTCATTAATCTAAGACTTCTAAGTGCCAACTGGAAATCATGCTTGGTCTGTTATGTAACACACATTGATTTTGAATATCAGGTGGTGCAGTCATGACGATTATCAGTACACTCGTCCACTTAAGTCCATACACAGATTTTTGACACACATCAGTGATAATTAAGTGGATTTGACCAACAAGTGTTTGTGCGTCCCACTAGTATATGGTAATCAATCTTCCTCAAGAGATTTTTGAGCGGTCCGGTGGATTAAGAAGATTTTGGGTTCTAAGAGCTTTCAAAGAGATGCAAAGCCTCAGGTCAATGCCATCGCACAGCAGAGAGGCGCAAACAACAGTGAATTCTTAAAACGGATAGGTTATGTTAAGCCTTAGGTCAGTGCCATCGCACAGCAGAGAGGCACAAGACCTATCCTCTTCTTAGAGCAATGTACTATAATATACATTTTAGCAGTGACTTTTGTCATCTTTTGCTCTGTTTTTCAGGTCTTTGCACACATTTATAGCATTCAATTGCTCCTCACCCCTTATTGGAAATTGATTGATTGTGCAAACCAGGGATATCATGGGAACCCACAACTTGTTGATTGAATTAGGTTTAAGTGAATCACCACTGATGTCTACTAGTCTTTGTGTTGAACCTACCGACACATCGTATAATGGACTAGCACCTCCCTAGATCTACTTTCTTCGTGTAATTACAGTAACAGATAAGCGCACTATCATTTTCCCAATTTGTTAGACTTAGAATTCTCTGACTAACAATTTTCTGTGATTTAATTAAACTAAAATTGCAAAAATTGAAAATCTTTTTGGTGTTCCAAGTAACTCGACGCCTGTGTACCATCACTTTCCATAGTGTTGAATCACATTCTTAAATTTGTTGTTTTTGCCTTTTTAGCTTATCTGCCCTCCTTTTTTTATGTAAGTAACAAACTAACTAACTCTCCCCCTAAAATTTTAAAAACTGAAAATCTTTTTGGATTTTTGAAATTTTCTAAAGCAAGAAATAAACAGAAATAGTAAAAACAAAATTAAAAGCTAGACACGGTCGGACTTAGCACTTGATTCCTCTGGAATCACATCTTCTTTCTTTTTCACGCCATTTACCTCCAACAGATAGAAAAATCTGGGTTTATCAAACGGTTTAGTGTAGAGGTTGGCGCGTTGAAAATCCGTGTTTATTTTAATCACATCAATTAACTGTTTTTCATAGCAGTCGCGTATGAAATGATACTTTATGCCGATGTGTTTTGTTTTAGGGTGTTGAATAGGATTTTTAGTTACAGCTATGGCAGCAGAATTATCAACAAAGATAGGGGTATTAGAAAATTGCAAACCGTAGTCCCGCATTTGCTGTTGAATCCAAATGATCTGAGAGCAGCAACTTGTAGCAGTAACGTATTCAGCTTCACATGTTGACAATGCAACAGATGACTACTTCTTGCATTACCTTTGACTAAACGCCTTCCAAAGAACTAACACCCTGCTGATGTTGACTTGAAGTTCATATTGCAGCCACCATAGTCTGAATCACTATACGCAGTTAGCTCAAAGTCATCATCATGAGGATACCACAACCCTAGTGTTGGAGTACCGTTCAGATAACGAAAAATCATTTTCACCCCGATGAGATGATTTACTTTTGGTTTGGCTTGATATCTGGAGCATAATGTGGCATACATGATATCTGGACGTGAGGCAGTGAGATACATAAGAGATCCGATCATCCCACGATACATAGTGGCATCCACCAAATCCCTATTATCATCTGGTGCCACATCATGGTTTGTGGCAAGTGGGGTATCGGCAGAAGTGACATTTTCCATATCAAATCGACTTAGAATGTCTCCAACATACTTAGTCTGATGCAGAAAAACACCGGTAGGTGTCTGATCCACCTGTAAACCTAGGAAGAATTTCATCTCTCCCATGGCACTCATTTCAAATTCTGCCTTCATCACAAATTCAAATTCTTTACATAACTCTTCATTTCGGGAACCGAAGATTATGTCATCCACATAAATCTGCACCATTAGTAAATCTCCATCTTTCTCTTTGATAAATAACGTGCAGTCGATCACACCCTTGCGAAAACCATGTTTTAGTAGGTGGGTGGACAGCTTCTCATACCAAGCTCGAGGAGCTTCATGTAGCTCGTACAGAGCTTTATCCAGCTTGTAGACTCTGCCCCGATGGTAAGGATCTTCAAATCCTTTGGGTTGACTGACGTATACTAATTCACGGATTTCCCCATGAAGGAATGCACTTTTAACATCCAGCTGATAAACCGTGATTTTCATGTTGGATGCATAGGCCAGAAAGATACGAATAGCTTTCATTCTTGCCACAGGTGCAAACACTTCATTGTAGTAGACTTCCTTGACTTGTCTAAATCCTTGAACAACCAATCTTGCCTTGTTTCTGATTACTACACCTTGGTCGTCCTTCTTGCAGTGCAACACCCATTTGGTGCCAATCACCTTAACTCCTTTAGGCCTATCCACGAGCATCCACACTCCAAGCTTCTCGAACTGTAGCAGCTCTTCTTGCATAACATTGACCCAGGCCTCATTCTTCAGGGCATCACTTACGTGTTTGGCCTCGACTTGAGAAACAAAACATTTGAAAGCCCTATCATTCATGTAGCCCTTTACATAATCGCAACATAATCAGCAGAGTATAACTGATTTCTCGTCTACACACCAGAGTGAAGATCCCCAATGATAGTCTCCGGGGGATGATACACACTGATCCTAGTCACAGGTGTCGTAGGAACGACAACTTTAGTATCCAGATTTGTGATAGCAGGTTCAGTATCTGAATTCCCTGATGCATTCTCAGCATCTGTTGAGCTTCCATCTTAATTAACGTTATGCTCATTGCTTGTCTCAACTGCTTCTTCATCTTCTGATAAATCATCACTCTCGTCCTGAGCAGTTGCTGAAGATCCCGAAGCACCACTGGCTGGTGCTATATTGCTGATATCCAGATTCGGTGTATTCAAGACATTGAACATCATCTGAGTAGTAATCTCGTCATCTGAACATGTCGGAGGAAGGTTGAATGCTTTGAAAAAGCCATCGTTATCGAAGAATGACGACGGACCTTTTCCAGCAGGGGGTGGTGTATCTTTGCACATCTACATTGCACCACACTTCTACCTGACCTGTCGAGTTGTTATAAACCCGTTTGTCTAGTATACTGTATCCTAGAAAGATCCCCTGATCTGCTTTCTCGCTGAACTTGCCCTCCGGAGTTTTCTTCAGTAACATACATGGAGCTCCTAATGGTTCCAGATACTCCAGGTTCGGTTTGTGCTTCTGAACTAACTCATAGCAAGTCTTCCCATGCCTTTTGACTACCAACACATGATTAAGCGTGTAGCGCGCATTGGCAACTGCTTCATTGCAGAACTGTACTGGCAGCTTTGAATCTGCCAACATAGTCCTTGCAGTCTCGATCAAGCTCCTATTCTTGCGTTCAGCAACCCCATTCATCTATGGCGTGTATGCAGAGGAGAACTGATGAACAATTCCCTTTTCTTTGCAGAGAGCATCCATCCACTGATTCTTGAATTCAGTCCTATTATCTGAACGAACCTTCCTCACCTTCAGATTGTAAAGAGACTCCAGTATTGTGACGAGCACTTTGAACGATTCAAATGTTTCTTACTTAGCTTTTAGAAACATTACCCAGGAGAATCATAAGTAGTCATCGATGACTACAAAGCAGTACTAGTCTCCAGTGATACTCTTCGTGCTAACAGGACCGAACATATCCATATGCAGAAGCTCCAGGGGCATCTCAATAGAGTTAACATGCTTAGACTTGTGTGACTTCCTGGTTTGCTTTCCCTTCTTGCACGAGACACAAAAATCTGGAAGTTTGAAGTTCTTGACAGTAACTCCCTCAACTAAGTTGTTATGAATCAGATGACTCATCTTCCTAGGATTTATGTGTCCCATTCTCCTATGCCATGAGATGGACTCCTCCATTGCCTTTGACAAAAAGCACTGAGCAGTGGACTCGGTAGTAGAAGCATTTGACATGTTCAAGACATACAAATCATTGTACCTTGACGCTGACATTAATACCTGCTCCTCCGGAATATCCATCTCCTTCTTCAGAATGTAACACTTCCTATTGTCAAACATTACTTTGAAGCCCTTGTCACATATCTGAGAAACTGAAAGTAAATTGTTCTCTAACTGTTGAACAAAATTTACTTTTATCAAACTTTACCTTTCCATTACCTACTTCTCCTTGCATGGTAATGTAGCCTCCTTTGTTTCCAGTGAATGAAACATGTCCCCCTTTAATTTGTTTGACGTTGAAAAGGAGAGACTGATTTCCTGTCATGTGCCTAGGTGCTCCACTATCTACAATCCATGTGCTGGTAGAAGCGCTGTAGTTCGACTTTACGCCTAGGTGTCTGATAACGAGGATTGTGTGAAGAAATATGTCCTCTTTGTCCACAAGTGTAGCATGATCTCCTCTCAACAGGACTAGGAGATCTCTTGTGGGGTGGGGAGTACACTTCAGGCATGGGCTTTTTGGTCTCAACTTTTGGTTTTTCACCTTCTTTGACAAATTTGATTTGTTTAACGTTATAATTACTTTGTCTTTTCAAATGGTTGAGATCTTGCTTGATCGGTTTAGACTGAGTTGTTTTTGAAAATTTTGGTTTTGACACAGCAGTCCATGATCCCAAACCAAGAGGCACGTGATCATCCTCTACCACCCAGTCCCTAATTAAGACATCATCCTTTGTGCCTGATGTTGAAGCCTTCTGATCAGCAACCGGAGGTGCAGGTTTAACTACAGTATCCGGATCACTGACCAGAGGAGTAGCCACCACATGATCCTTGATGGGGTTATTGTTAACAGGTCTCTGTTTGGTGTTTAGAAGGATCTCATGTGGTGGGGGCACAACTTTATAACCCAACCCTTCCCCATTGTTTCTTTCTTTAACCAAGTTTTGCAAGATGTAAGAGGAACTAGCTAAACTATGTAGTTTTTGCTTTAAGGACTCATTTTCAACTTGTAAAACAGCTCTTTCCCTTTTAGTTTCCTCAATTGTCTTTATGTAAAACTTTACGTCATTTTCTTGGTTAAATGCTACAACTTCGGTTTCCCTTAGTTGTTTTTTCAAAACATCGATTTTCTCTTTATAACTGCACTTATTTAGTTTTAACACCCGATTAGCCTCAGTGCACAGTTTTAAGTCTTTTACCAAATTGTCATTATGATGTAACAATCTAGCAAATTTTAGATCTATGCTTTCTCTAAATTTATTACAATCAACACAAGCATGTTTATCAAAGAGAGTTTCTTTCGATTCTACCTGCGCAGATGTAGAGGTGCCGGCCATGAAAGCAGCCTGGGGTTCTTGGTGTATTGCAGATCTTGCATTCAGTTCATCCTCCACCAGGTGATCAACAGCAGCCATAATCTCATTAACATCTGCAGTATCAAACTTAACCGAGTTCTCACCCTCACTCGTGAGTCGTCGTTCAGATCATCAACCAATGCAATGTTAGCTTCACCATCAGATAAGAAACGGAAGGACCAGTCTTGTCCTTCATCACCTTATGTTACCATGGCTTTGGAGTCATGGCTGGTTGAAGCTACATTTTTGTCCTTATCCTGCCTGTTGGTTGAAGAAAACGGGTTGCCATTTCCTGTCTTCTTAGGTTTGACAAACTCTCTCTTGAAATGGCCTTTCTCACCGCAGTTGAAACAGGTGACTTTTGACTTGTCAAAACCAAAAGTTGTATCCTTTGTAGCCACCAGGTTCTGTCCTGTCTTCTTAACAAACTTCTTTGCTCTACGTACAGCACTAGCGAGAGCCCATATGATATCCATCCGCTCTAGCTCAGTTTCATCCACTTGCTCATAATCTTCATCGGCCAAGTGACAATTACCAATTTTCCCTTCTACTAACCCGTCATATGAATGGACCACAGTAGCAAGTAAATCCATATGCTCCTTAGCAAGTTCCACAGTTACGTTGCTCAGATTCTCTGTCGTTAACTTTGTCGGTTGAGCTTCTGCAGAACTATGTTGAACACTTAATGAAACACTTGACTCACCACCTGAAGATGCACTTTGAACGTTTGCAGATGTGTTAGACACGAAAGCAGTCTGCAAGGGTGCACTAGAAGATGCAGTAGTAGGAGTCATATTGTATAGAGAAGGATTCTGAGAGTAGGTTCCCTTCTTAGACTTGTACTTATGTCGTAGCTCTTCCTCTCTCAATTTCAGAATAAAATCATTTATATCCAACGTTTCCAGCACTGTATTATATCTTAAAGTGGAAACAAATGAATCCTACTTATCAGGTAACCCATCAGCCAAACTCGACACCTTATCTTCCATAGACGTTTTAACCCCATGAGTGTGCAATTCACTCATCAAATGATAGAAGCGATCGATAACATCGTCCAAACTCTCATTTCCAATTGACGAGAAGTTGTCAAATTCGTTCTTCAAAGCTTTAGCCTTTAAAGACTTAAGAGTTTAATTTCCTTCATATCGCTTCTCTAAAGCCTTCCATAACTTCTTGCACTGTTTGTGCTCTGAGAACTGATGGAAAATATCTTTTGGAATGGACTGTGTCAACAATGCATAGGCCTTCTTCTCAGCATTATACGCAACCTTTTGCGCCTCATTCAAACCACTAAGAATCAGTGGAACATCGTCTGCTCCAACTGGCATAGTGTAGCCAGTCTCAATTGTGCTCCATAAGTTGGTGTCCACTCCATTTAAATGAATTTCAAACCGTTGCTTCCATTGAGGATCGTCAAGTGACAGAAGCTTTGGTGGTTTGTTGTGATTTCCGATCTCATTTTCCAAAAGCAGGAGATTCTGAATTCTGGAGTCCTTCCCGGCTGAGAAAGCAAAGTGCTGTTCGTCCATGATGACTTAGACTGAAAACTCGACAAACTAACTGACTGATGCGAATGGGGAGTGCGAATGAGACTCAACCAAGCGATTGAAGTCAACCGGACGATTGAAGTGTGCGATTGAATTCACACTTGAGATTGAGGTCAATCGTGCGTATGAATCTATACGTATGAATCTATGCGTATGAGTTCAGTCGTACGAATGAAAGATACGACAGAGCTGAACCGAACGAATGAACTTAAACGTGCGAATGAGCAGAAGATTGGACCAATCATGCGACTGAGCTATGCATATGAAGTTCAGTCGTGCGATTGGATCAATCGTGCGACTGAGACGTCTGACTTCAAAATTTTTCAAAATTTTCACTCGATTCGACTAAAAACACGATTTTGAAAACCCTAGTCGGCTAGAACTCGAAAAATACAAACTTTTGAACACACGCACTCATAAAAATCGACTTTTTAATGTAAACAGAACAGATCTTTGATTGAAAAACATTGACTTTTGCAAAAACATGATTGAATCCACGTAGAATCGAGAGCCAAATCTCTGATACCACTTGTTAGGACCGAGTACGAACTGGTACTAACCGAATCTACATGAAACCAGATCAAATAGTGCGCAATCCTATTTGATTGGCGATCCAATTAGGGAGAACGTTAATCTAATCAAAACTAACGATTAGAAAACATTAAGAATTGATTAGCAATGATCAGGAATGCTCTATGAAGTTGGAAGGGATGACTTGTTCTGGGACGGCTAGGGTTGTAAATTCTCGAAGTGTTTTGTTTTTCCACGAATTAGGTGGTATTTATAGGTTTGGAGTCTTCATTCGTGCGACTGAACCATCAGCATGGTTTAGTCGTATGACTGAAGCATGCGGTTGATCCATCCGCACGACTAAAGGTCCAGTTGTGCGACTGAATCAATCTCATGTGACAATCGTGCGACTAATCCAGTCTTCTGGTTCAGTCGTGCGACTGGTCCATTAGCATGAAGTGTTCATGCGTATGGTCCGTTAGCATGGTCCATTCGCATGAGAACTTCATACAATTCACAAACCTATTTAATTAGTTCAATATGAATGTAATAAACATTAATATAAAGATACAAGACATTCAATAACACATATTTATTCATTCAGGAGTCTTTCATTACATATATCAAACGATTACATCAATGTAACAAAATGAAAATCATTAAACATTAAAGTACATTAGCACTGGAACTAGGGACATGTGTACCAACATTAGGAACCTTGGGAACATATACATCTTGTCAACCTTCTGCACTCTTATTTGGTCGCACAGACAGTTGAAGATGTACTTTGAGTAGTTGTAGGTCCTACCCTCAAAGATGCCAATGATTCCTGAAGAGATGTGCCTTGAAAACCTATCTAGTCTGGACTTCATGTTTGAAATACACTTAAGGTAAGTGTGACATAGAAATCGGTAAGGCTAGCACAATCTTCCCTTCATGATCTCGCCCTTATCAAAATCACCATCATATACCATCAGGTAGAAAACCTTCTCTATGTATTTGTTTTCGAACACATCTGGGTGACCAACCTCTCGTTCACCCAGCTCAAGTGACCTTTTGATAGTTTGTTCATTAATCCGTAGTGTTTCAGTTCAGATTTCAGAAACTATCACATCATCTTCTCCATCTTGCTCTATTCGAGCTGAATTCCAAAAATTCACTATGTGCTCTTGATGAATCACAGGCTCTGTTGTTAGGGCATAGAAGAGCCTGGATCGTGGAAGGTATCTGATGATGTCTCGACAGCCTTCTGATGCTGGATCATCAGCATTAAGGAATGCGCACACATTGTGTTCTCTCACAAACCTATTCAGCATCTGTACATAAGAACGATGAAGATTACGTTAGTGTGAGTGTTACAGACATGAATACGATCAGTTTTAGCGATAATCAAAAATCAAACAGTTCATTATTGATGATTATGCCATGATTTACCTTCAAAAAATGATATGTGATCAAGATTACATGTTTGTTTTAAGGTTTTGAGTTGGTAATTTTGAATGTTTGTGAAAGGGGGAAAAGGGAGTGTGTTTTTCTAGGTCTGAAAAGTGCTCTGAAAAAGTGAATAATGAAAGTTTTAAGTCAAAAACATCATTTATACTCTCGGACACATTAATTTCATTTATTTAATTAAGTGGGTCTACTACCTTTTTACCCTTTCTGAGGAAGTTATTTCTTCCGAAGATTTCAGTTCTTCCGTAGGACATCTACGGATGCATAACATCTGCGGATGCCTAACTATCAAGTACTGAACTAGAATTTGAAGTCTAACTTGATTATCCATAGATTACCACACTATGAACATGGATTATACTTTTAAGATATTAACACATCCGTAGTTTACCAATTCTACGGATGGTCATATTTTATTTGGTTAAGTTTCACACTGTAGCTTCTGCTGATGCTGAAATTTCATTGTAGCTTCTACTGATGTTGAATGCAATGTTTAAAACTTCTTTTGATTATATGGTCCTAATCAAGTGATAGAACCATTTATTGCTATTGGACCTTGTTGACTTTGTTTGCATGACAATTGTGCACAAGAAGGTTTATAGCCTGCAGCCAAGTTAGTGCTCAAGTTCCAATTCCTTCTTAGTTGGTTGATCAAAATTCAGCTTTTATTGCTTTCATGCATTAACTACTCCCCCTAAATTTGTGATTAATGATAAGATTTAGCATTTATCATAAATTTATGTAGAAGAATAGCATGAAAGGCATATGACAGTCCAAAAGTGATGAAATCTATTAAAATAAATGCATGCATATATATATATATATATATATATATATATATATATATATATATATACATATATATAAGGGGATCATACTATGACACTAAGCTTCTTTTTTGTTTGATTTGTTTGATGAGATATGATCTGATGCTACACCCGATTACAAGTATATATTTCCACTTAAATCCAAGCAAGAGTATTGTATCAACTAGGCATGCTATTTATCATGTTTTAATGTTTATTGGAGATTAACTGTTATGCGCTCCACATTCAATTCACATTAGAGTTTGTCATCCGTTTGTGAGACAAATCATCACTTTGTCACACTTAGAGACTATGTACATTAAGTTATAAATTCTATCTTGAGACAAATTTATAGTCTCATTAATGCTTTGTTGTTACTGCTCTTTAGATAATATACAGTGTATCACAATGGATTCTTTTGAGAGCTGAGATATGATCCTCATAAGGTCACCAGGTCTTTACTTACATAAAACAGAGGTGTCTGCAACCCAGATCTTTGTTCATACAAAACAGAGGGAGGATGAAGATCATATTCTAAATCATAAACCCATGTCTTTGCTCACACAAAACAGAGGGAATATGATTTTGCAAAGATGGAAATTATAAAGTGTTTTACATAGTGTGCTTAGGGGAGTGATTTGATCACATTAGGATATGACTTACTTGCTTGATTCTCAAAATGGAGTTTCCCACAGACAGTCCCCTTTTCATTATGTTATGCATGCTCTTAGTGTAGTTTCCACTTAAGATGAACCTACTCATATATCAAAGTACTTTTGATCAGATTTAAAGTTAGTTAATTACAGGAAGTAAGCAAAGGCATAGTGTACTATCATTTCCCAAACATATGACATGCTGAAACAAAAGACACAATAGATTACTACTTAAAAGGATAGTCATATGCTTTTCTTATGACGATTAATCTAAGTTAATCATCCCCAAATACTCAATTAGAAAATTAAATCTAACTGAATCAAAGGCTTTAGTGAATAAGTCAGCAAGCTGATTTGTTGTATCTACTTTGATTAACTTGATTAGACCCTTTTCTGAGCAATCCCTCAGAAAATGATATTTGATTTCAATATGCTTTGTTTTACTATGTTGAACTGGGTTAGCAGTGATGAATATAGCAGCTGAATTATCAATATGAATTGGTGTTTGAAGGAAATTATAACCATAATCAAGTAATTGGTTTTGGAACCAAAGTACTTGAGAGCAACCAGCTGAAGCAGCTATGTACTCGGCCTCAGCTGTGGACACAGAGACATTTATTTGCTTCTTGCACTGCCATGAAACAAGTCTTGGTCCTAAGAATTGACATCCACCAGTCGTGGATATTCTGTTATTGTTGCATCCTCCAAAATCACTATCTGAGTATGAGTAGAGGCTGAAATTTCCATCTTTTAGATACCACAATCCTAGAGCTAGTTTCCCCTTCAGATATCTGAAGATTCTCTTAACAACATTCAGATGAGACTCTTTTGGATCAGATTGGTACGTGGCACAAACACACACAACAAACATTATGTCAGGTCTACTAGTAGTGAGATACATAAGAGATCCTATCATTGATCTATACAATCTTTGGTCAACAGATTTCCTAGTAGGATCAGGCACAATCTTGTCTATTGTTGAAGCAGGAGTTTTGCATGAAGATGTATCAGCAAGATTGTACTTCTTCAATATTTGATGAATATACTTCTCTTGATTTATAAAAATGCCATCTGTTTTCTGATGAACTTGTAGACCAAGGAAGAAAGTCAACTGTCCCATTGAACTCATCTGGAATTCAGATTTCATTAACTCTTCAAAACTCACACACAGTCTCTTGTTAGTTAATCCAAATATCATGTCATCTACATATATTTGAACAACCAAAAGTTCTTGATGTTCTTATTTGAGAAACAGTGTCTGATCAATAGTTCCTATTTGTACCCATGCTTGATTAAGAAAGATGATAATGTTTCATACCACTTTCTTGGTGCTTGATAAAGGCCATGCAACGCTTTGTCTAGCTTGTAACTCTATGTGGGTACTCAGGATCTTCAAAACCAGGAGGTTGAGCCACATAGACCTCTTCATCGAATTTCCCATAAAGGAAAGCACACTTGACATCCATTTGGTAGATAGTGAAATTCTTATAGGAAGCATAGGCTAGAAATACTCTGATTGCTTCAATTCTTGCAACAGAAGCAAAAACTTTATCATAGTCTATCCCTTCTTCTTGAGTATATCATTGAGCAATCAGCCTATCTTTGTTTCTCACAATTATTCTCTGTCATCTAGCTTATTTTTGAAGAGCCATCTTGTTCCAATTAGGTGTTGACCTTCAGGCAAATCAATAAGATTCCAGACTTTCTGCTTTCTGAATTACTGAAGCTCTTCCTGCATAGCTTCAATCTAGCTATTATCCTTCCGAGCAGCTGTGATGTTTGGAGGAACAACTTGAGAAAGAAAACAAGTAAACAAGCAAATGTTTGCATCTCCCCCTTGGCTTCTTGTGGTTCTTGCATTTAGATCTCCTATTATGTTGTTAGATGGATGAGACTTGTGAATTCTGGTTGTTGAGATAGATTCAACCGGAATGGATGATTCCAAGTTAGACATATCCATTGAAGCGGATGGATTCAGCCGTGATGATGAATTTAAGAAGTAATCAACATGTTCTTCATGTTTAGCATTTGAAGTAACATGTTCTTCAATTGGTACATCAGTTGTATTGTGAATGTCATCCGTAGGAACTTCTACGGAGGTGTTTTGTTCATCCGTATAAGTTACAGGAACATCTATGGATGGCATATGTTGGACTGCTGACAACTCTTTGGAATGCAAAGGATCATCTCCAATGTTTGGAGCATCTGCTGAAGCATTATTGATATCTCCGGATGAAGTATGATCATCTGCGGATGCAGGGTCATTAGCAGCAGATGCAGTGTTGCCATCTTCGGATGTAGATCCATGTTGGGATAGGTAGAGTATCATTTTTGATAGTGGTTGTTCCTTGATCCATGATACTTGAGGTTTGTGGTCTTGGAGGATTAGCTGATAATGGTACTTCATTCAGATTTGGAGGAACAAATGGATAACATGTATCAGCAGGACCTGCATTAATCAAATAACAGAGTTAAATGAGTCTGTTAATGCATCTATATTAAACAGCCATGATGATCCTTTTACAGATTTGGTAAATAAGGATTCATCAAATGAAACATTAGGAGTTTCTTCCACAATGTTATGTTGTGGAATGTAAATCCTATATGATTTAGATGTTGAAGAATATCCAATAAAGAAACCATCATAGGCTTTCTCAGAAAATTTTCCCAATTGTTCCTTTGTGTTTAACACAGATACATGACACCCAAAAGCTCTAAGATATCCTATGAAAGGTTTAATTTTGAATAAAAGCTCATAAGGTGTTTTATTATGTTCTTTGACAATTAAAGTCCTATTTTGAACGTTGCATGCTGTGTTCACAGCTTCAGCCCAAAATGTGATAGGCAACTGAGAGTCAGCTAGCATTGTTCTTGCTGTTTCAATGAGAGTTCTGTTCTTTCTTTCAGCAACTCCATTTTGTTGAGGAGTTCTCGGTGCACTGAACTGCCTTGCAATGCCTTTATTCCTGCAAAAAGAATCTAAATCAGTATTAACAAATTCAGTCCTATTATCACTCCTGAAAATTTTAACTTTTAAATCAAGTTGATTCTTAATCTTGATGACAAAGTCCATTAATGTTTCAGATGTTTCACTCTTTTTTTTTAAGAAGAAGACCCATGTAAATCTTGTAAAATCATCCACTACCACTAAACAATATTGCCTTTTTCCAATGCTCATGACATTGGTTGGACCAAAAAGGTCCATGTGAAGCAATTTGAGTGGTGTAGTGTTGGTACTACTAATTTTGGATTTATGAGACACTCTATGTTGTTTTCCTTTATAGCATGAAGAACAATGATTTGAACAATAAAACTCTTTCTTTGGCAGTCCAATGACTAAGTCAATTTTCACCAATTTATTCATATTCTTCATGTTGGAATGAACAAGCCTTCTAGCCACAATTAAGATTCATCTTCTGAAGACTTAGATAGCAGGCATGTTTCATGGCTTGTGAGTGTGGTATTGTTCATATCCAAAACATATGTGTTTCCTTTTCTTGATGCTTTAAGAAGGATCCATTCTTCTAGAATTGAAAAACCCGGCTTAAGAATGTAACAATTAGTATTATCAAACAGTGTTGTATAATTTTGATCATAAATTTGAGACACAATTAATAAATTATACTGTAAATTTTCACAATAATTTACTTTCTCAAATTGAGTACACCATTAGTTACCATTCCTTCACCAACTATTTTACCTCCCTTCTAATCCCCACCAAATGCCACATATGAGGCATTTTTATGCTTGAAGTCATGGAGAAGAGAACAGTTTCCTATCATATGCCTGGAACAACCACTGTGAACATACCACTTATTGTCAGCTCTCCACGATTGTTCCTGCACAATTAAAGAAATCAATTAGTATTGACCACCTAAGCTTTAATGATCTTGGGTTTGCCAGCAGTGTATAAAATTGTTACTTCTTCATGAATCAGTCTTGAAGTTTCAGTGTTAATTTTAGGCTTAATTGATTCATTCTGAGTTGTTTGTGGTAAGGATGATTCTGTTGAAGATGAGGTTGTGTAATTTGGATCTAGTTTCTTAATCTCTTCTTCATTCACCTTGTCTTTCTTTGATTGTTGCTTTGATTTTGACACTGAACCTTGATTTTTAAAAGTTTCATCATCTTTTGATTTGAATGAGACACATGTGTTCCCTTTTTAAAATTATCAAAGAAAGCATCATCAACATTTGACTTCTTGTCAGTCAAGTCCACCTTTTTATGAGGTGTTTTTCATTGACTTGATGCTCTTTTCTTCAAAGGTTTACCCTCTGTAGATGATTTCTCCTTTGGTTTTGGCTTTTGTTTTTGTTGCAACTTCTTTGGTTTTGAATCTTCATGGCTGCCAATGGATTCAGAGTCTGATTTAGCCAATTCAGATTTGACTTCTTTGTGCTTTTGTCTTGTTCTTTTTGTTGAAATAACATTCCTGAGTTGAATGATTATTTTTGTTACAAATTGCACAATGTTTGTTGAAGTAGCAATCAGAGGTCATGTGATTGTTCATATTGCAAATAGAACAATAACTGCTAATGTAGCAATCATCAGTATTATGATTTTTCATATCATACCATTTGCAGTACATTTCCTCATATTCTTCATCAGACTCAACTACCTTCTTTTTCTTATTCAGCTTTTGAGTCTTTAACTCCTTTTCCAATTGAGCACTTGATTTGTTCTTGCTTTTGCTTGGTACAATATCAAATGATCCTTGTTTAACTTTTGATACATTCTGTTGCTTGACATCCAACACTTTCTGATTAGATTTGTTGGCAGTTGCTCTTGTCTTTGGCAAATCTTCCATAGATTTGGATTTTGCTTTCCGTAGATGTTCTACGGATTTAGTAAAATTTGCCTTCCGCAGATCTTCTACTTGTAACGTCCCATTTTAGGTAATTTTATAATTTTATAATTTGTGTTTTTAATAAAATGAGTGGTAAATTAGAACTAACTGAGTTAAGTTAGTATTGTTAGTGTAAATGAATAGAAGTAACTAGAGGGACTACTTTTGCCAATTGAAAAAATTAAATTTACATATTAGTAAGGAGGTGTAGAACCTCCTGGACACTCACACACACACACTCACGAAGAGAGGAGAACGGGAAGGAGGAAGGAGATCAAGAACCCTAGTCAAATTGAGTTGCGGTTGTGTTGAATTCAAATTTCTAATTGTGGAATTGAGTTATAAAACACCTAGTTCCTGCATCTAACTCATAAGGTGAGTCTTAATTGGATGTTTCTTGCTAAGTAGTTTACTTCATGATTGGGGTGTTGAGGAGAAATTCATCTATGATCAAATTAATATGTGTTGAACTTAGAATAGTATGTATTAGGTGTTCTATGTATCATGTATGCCAATTTTGAAACACGATGGTTCATAGCAAATTAGTTGTATGAAATATGTTGAGTTATAAATCATGCCCATAAGGTGTTTGATGAAATGCCTCCAAGAAGTTTGAATTATGAAAGGAGGGGCAAAGTGGAAATAGAATGACCGGTGGGTCAATATAGAGTTAATTATGTTTAAACTAGTCATAAATGGGTCATATGGATTGGTTTTATACCATATGTATGTGTGTGCTAAATTAATCCTAAACGTATGTTTAGGTGAAGGGAGTATTAGCAAAGCAGTGAGCAAAGACAATGGTTGAGTTGAAGCTTGTTTAAGGTAAGAACATTAGCCTTATAACCATATATAGTCTTATCTTTATGATTTTATTATGTTTACTCTTGAGTAAATGTGAGTTGTGAATAATGACCATAAGTAATGGTTATAGCAATAGTAAGTATACATGCTCGAGTGCATGAATTGGGTTGAAGCTACATGCGCGTGTGCATGAAATAAATATACCGGTATAGTTCACAGGTGTGTGAATCAAACCTGGAGGGGTTATAATTATATTCAGTTACGGTGGTAACATTTAAATCACTAGTGAGTGATGAACTATATTTAGGCTACTGTGTGTAAGCCTAATTCACCAGTGGGTGATAAACTTGTGGTTTGGTGACTGTGTGTATGTCAAACATGAATAGGTATAACGAAGTGAATAGGTGTGTAATCCAAATCTAATATGCTAGTTCAAGTTAGTGAGTGACTAGCTTAAAAGTAGAATTATGACCCATTTCTATTTAAATATGAAAGTGTGATGATAGAATGGGTGATAATGTGATAGATGCAAAGAGTCGAAGCTAGGAGAGTTAAAGCTTCTAAATTGAGCAAATAGAGATGTTGAAATGGACCCGGGATCATTGAAAAGTCGAAACAAACGAAACGGGTCAAAACTTTGAGAAAAACAAAATAACAACAGCAGCAGCTGATAGGGACGTAAGTTACGTCCATAAGGACGTAAGTTACGTCCTTAACTCATTGGTACGTCCTGAGCTACTGTCTTACGTCCTCAAATCAGGGGAATTGGGGTAAGGACGTAAGCTACGTCCTTGATGACGTAAGCTACGTCCCCTGCAGAATTTTGCTTTCGATTGATATTTTAAGCCCCCAAATCACCTCCTAATAACCTATAAAGTAAGTATAAGAGTTCTTATTTAGTTCTAATGGACTAATGTGATAAAAGTGGTTGTTTTGTAGGAATTTTCCAAGAAGGCAAAGGTGATCGATGAAGATGCTTGTGGATCGAACAATGGGTTGTTAATTAGTTTCTTTTAAACAAACTTAACGTTAGGTAAATCACATAAATGTAATTTGAGGTGTGTAAACGTTAATAGTGGGTTGACGTAGTCAGGGTTATGTGTAATAGAGTTTTAAAAGTAGAGATTTTAACTGGGACCTAAATTAAAAATCTTTTACCCTCAAACATGTTTTATAAATTATGGTAACAAGGTGGTGTGTTACAAGTTGGTATCAGAGCCGTGGTTTGAGGGATTCAAGTGAGTAGAGAAAGCTTGAACTCAAACCTTGTGCTCGTGATAATAGAAGAAAACTTGTTCGATTCCAAGATTCGATCACTGAGCCATCAATCAAGGTTAGTGTACCTGTGTTAATATGCGATATGTGTGAAAGTTTTTATTGAATATAAATATGTGATTTACATGATTATAAGCATAGTGATGCAGTAAATATAAAATTGAACTTGAGTTATATTTCAGTCATAAAGGATGGCTGAGGAACATATTCGCGAGGATGTGAATCAAGTAATTCAGAGATGAGAAAAATTATTAGTGAAGAAGTGGCTAAAGCGATAGGGGCCAATTTACCAATGTACATGGAAGATATGCAAAGAACGCTACAAGAGTTTATACAGCATGAACTTACAGTGTTGCAGGTTGGAGAGAAAACTGAGAAAGCACCTAAACGAGTAACGTATAAAGATTTTGTAGCATGTAAACCAACTGAGTTTAATGGTGAGGTGGACCCATTACTAGCAATTCGGTGGATCTCGGATATAGAAGGGACGTTTGAAACTTCACATTGTGATCCTAATGATCGGGTGATATTTGCGGGTGGCCAGTTAAAACAGCGAGGTAAAGACTGGTGGGATTTAGTGCGAGAAGAAATTGGGTTGGAAGGTATACGAGTGATGACTTGGGAGGAGTTTAAAGAGAGATTTTAAAGCGGTTTAGCTCGCAAGCGGCGATCAACCGAATTTATGAAGAATTCTTACAACTACGACAGAAGGATGAGGACATAGATACCATCACGGCGATTTTCTATGAAAAGGCTAAGTTCTGTCGCGACTTTTTAAGAACAGAAAGGATGTGGATTAATCAGTACTATGGATGTTAAATGCTAAATACCGGGAGTTTCTTACACCTTCTCGATGTGAGACCCTAGTGGAACTTATAGATTGTGCTCGGGAGAGAGAAGCTGAGTTGAAACGACAGATGGAGCGTGGTGAAAAAAGGCCCGTACATAAAGATGAAGGACCTTCCAAGAAGCCTAAATTTTCTACCCAATTTAAGAAGCCGAGTCAGGTTAAAGAAATTAAACCGTGTGTTAACTGTGGCAAGAGGCATCCGGGGGAATGCCGTTTACCTCCAAGAACATGTTTAGATGTGGGAAGTCCGGACACTTGTCTACCCAATGCACCAGTCAGTTGGAGCTGTGTTTCAATTGTTATAAACCTGGGCACAAGAGGAGTGAATGTCCAGATTTGAAAACTGGTGGAAGTTCGAGTGCTCAGAGCAGTGTAAAGAAACCTGAAATACCGAAAGCAAGGGGAAGGGCTTTTCAAATTACAGCTGAAGAAGCTAAAAAGACCGCCGATGTGGTGTCGGGTACTTTCCTGTTAAATTCTTTACCTGCGTATGTGTTATTTGATTCCGGTGCTAATAGATCGTTTGTGTCGATTAAATTTGCGTCTCATCCTTTGTTTGAAATAAGTACATTGCCTGCACCAGTAGAGGTCGAAGTGGGTAATTCTAAGACATTTTTAGTGTTTGAAGTTTACCGAGGGTGTAGGTTAACTATTAAGAAGGAAGAGTATCCTATTGATCTAATACCTATGACCTTAGGTGAGTTTGATGTGGTTGTGGGAATGGATTGGCTTTCTACATACCAGGCTGATATTGTATGTCATCATAAAAAGATAAAGTTAAAATCTCCGAGGGGCCATAAGGTAGTTATTCATGGAGAAAAGTGTAAAGGAGTAGTGTTGTGTTCATTAATTAAGACCCTAAAGCATATGAGGCGTGAAGGGCAATGTTTCCTGGCATATGTAGTTGATACTAACCAAAGTGTACCGAAATTAGAAGATGTTCCAGTGGTTAGAGAATTTCCCGAGGTGTTTCCAGATGACTTACCAGGCCTTCCACCTGTAAGAGATGTGGAGTTTCGAATTGATTTAGTACCAAAAGCTAAACCTATTGCTAAAGCCCCATATCGATTAGCATCATCTGAATTACAAGAGTTGATGAAACAATTACAAGAACTCCTTGAAAAGGGTTTTATTCGCCCAAGCATCTCCCCGTGGGGTGCACCAGTTCTTTTTGTTAAAAAGAAAGATGGAAGTTTTAGAATGTGTATTGATTATCGAGAATTAAATAAGGTGACTATCAAGAACCGATATCCTTTACCTAGGATTGATGATTTATTTGACCAACTACAAGGCGCGTCTTGGTTTTCAAAGATTGATTTAAGGTCAGCGTATCATCAACTAAGGATAAAGGAGGACGATGTGCCTAAGACAGCGTTTCGCACTCGCTACGGTCACTATGAGTTTCTTGTGATGTCTTTTGGGTTAACAAATGCACCGGTGGCGTTTATGGATTTAATGAATCGGGTATGTCGACCTATGTTAGACCGTTCGGTTATTGTTTTCATTGATGATATATTAGTGTATTCTAAAAGTGAAGAAGAGCATGCGCGCCATTTACGAGAGGTTTTGGAAACTCTTCAACAAGAAAAATTATATGCTAAATTTTCAAAATGTGATTTTTGGTTACGAGAAGTACAATTCTTGGGGCATGTTGTAAACGCAAATGGAATTCAAGTAGACTCCTCAAAGATTCAAGCAGTAATGAAATGGAATCCTCCAAAAACTCCAACTGAGATTAGAAGTTTCTTGGGCCTAGCAGGGTATTACCGGAGGTTTATTCAAGACTTTGCCAAAATAGCTTCTCCGTTGACTAAACTTACTAGAAAAGGGATTATTTTTAAATGGGATGTCGAACAAGAAAAAGCGTTTCAAGAGTTGAAATTAAGATTGACGCAGGCACCAATACTAGCATTACCCGAGGGGAATGAGGATTTTGTTGTGTATTCTGATGCATCCTATTTTGGGTTGGGGTGTGTTCTGATGCAAAGGGGTAGAGTGATAGCTTATGCCTCAAGACAACTGAAAACACATGAGATGAACTACCCAACACATGATTTAGAGCTGGCCGCAGTGGTATTTGCCTTGAAAATTTGGAGGCATTATCTTTATGGTGTGAAATGCACTATTTTTACCGATCATAAAAGTTTAAAATATTTCTTCACTCAGAAAGAGCTTAATATGAGACAGAGGCGTTGGTTGGAATTATTAAAGGATTATGACTGTGAAATCCTATATCATCCTGGAAAGGCTAACGTGGTAGCGGATGCATTAAGTAGAAAAGATGAGTATGAGCCTATTAGAGTAAAGGCGATGAGAATAACGATTAATTCAAGCATAATCGAGCAGATTAAAGAAGCGCAAATGGAGGCACTCAAAGAGGAGAATTGGAAACGAAACCGTATTCAGGGTCAAGTGCAAATCCTAAAGGAAGACAGTTATGGGTTAAAAACAATGAGGGGACGAGTGTGGATTCCTCCAATTTGTCCAGTAAAAGAATTAATACTGGATGAGGCACATAAATCTAAGTATTCGATTCGCCCAGGAGCTACTAAGATGTATTGTGATTTAAAAGTGAATTATTGGTGGCCAGGAATGAAACGTGATATCATTAAATATGTGGAAAAGTGTTTAACATGTTTACAAGTAAAAACAGAACATCAAAAACCACATGGTGAATTACAACCTTTAGAAATTCCAGTTTGGAAGTGGGATCGTATAGCCATGGACTTAATAACAAAGCTTCCAAAAACCCGAAAAGGCTATGATACCATCTGGGTAGTAGTGGATAGATTGACAAAGAGTGCTCATTTCATTCCAATTCGGGAGACTTACTCATCGGAAACAATGTCAGAAATATATATCAAGGAAATTGTGTCTAAGCATGGCATACCTGTATCCATAATATCAGATCGAGATGTTCGATTTACTTCGAGGTTCTGGAGAAAATTTCATGAAGAAATGGGTACCAAACTGTTGATTAGCACCGCATATCACCCACAAACAGATGGTCAAAGTGAGAGGATTATCCAAATCCTAGAAGATATGTTGCGCGCGTGCATTATTGATTTCGGAGGTAGTTGGGATACATATCTACCCTTGGCAGAATTTTCTTATAATAACAGCTATCATTCGGGTATGAAAATGGCGCCATATGAAATGTTATATGGGAGAAATGTAGAACTCCCGTATGTTGGGGAGAAATCGGTCCACGAGAGCTAGCTAGTACCGAAGTGGTGAGAAAAACTAATGAACACATTGATCAAGTGCGAGCTCATCTAAAGGCGGCTCAAGATCGTCAAAAGTCGTATGCGGATAGAAGAAGAAAACCGATTGAATTTCAAGTAGGAGATTATGTGTTATTAAAGGTTTCCCCATGGAAAGGTATAATTCGATTTCGAAAGCGAGGAAAGTTAGGACCGCGATTCATTGGACCATTTAAAATTATAGCTCGGGTGGGCGAGGTTGCTTATCGTCTTGAGCTACCAGAAGAACTAAGTGGGGTCCATAATACCTTTCATGTCTCTCATTTGAGAAAATGTCTAGCAGATGAATCAGCGTATATCCCGTATAAGGACTTAGTGATTGATAATAAGCTGAATTATGTGGAAAAACCGGTGGTAATACTTGACAGAAAAATCAAAAAGCTGAGAAACAAAGAAGTAAAGCAAGTGCTGATACAGTGGAAGAACCGAAAAGGGTCGGATGTCACTTGGGAGCTGGAAGACGAGATGAGAGAATGCTACCCTTACTTATTTGATGCATCAGTAAGTTTGGGGACGAAACATCCCAAGTGGGGAAGAACTTGTAACGTCCCATTTTAGGTAATTTTATAATTTTATAATTTGTGTTTTTAAATAAAATGAGTGGTAAATTAGAACTAACTGAGTTAAGTTAGTATTGTTAGTGTAAATGAATAGAAGTAACTAGAGGGACTACTTTTGCCAATTGAAAAAATTAAATTTACATATTAGTAAGGAGGTGTAGAACCTCCTGGACACTCACACACACACTCACGAAGAGAGGAGAACGGGAAGGAGGAAGGAGATCAAGAACCCTAGTCAAATTGAGTTGCGGTTGTGTTGAATTCAAATTTCTAATTGTGGAATTGAGTTATAAAACACCTAGTTCCTGCATCTAACTCATAAGGTGAGTCTTAATTGGATGTTTTCTTGCTAAGTAGTTTACTTCATGATTGGGGTGTTGAGGAGAAATTCATCTATGATCAAATTAATATGTGTTGAACTTAGAATAGTATGTATTAGGTGTTCTATGTATCATGTATGCCAATTTTGAAACATGATGGTTCATAGCAAATTAGTTGTATGAAATATGTTGAGTTATAAATCATGCCCATAAGGTGTTTGATGAAATGCCTCCAAGAAGTTCGAATTATGAAAGGAGGGGCAAAGTGGAAATAGAATGACCGGTGGGTCAATATAGAGTTAATTATGTTTAAACTAGTCATAAATGGGTCATATGGATTGGTTTTATACCATATGTATGTATGTGCTAAATTAATCCTAAACGTATGTTTAGGTGAAGGGAGTATTAGCAAAGCAGTGAGCAAAGACAAAAGTTGAGTTGAAGCTTGTTTAAGGTAAGAACATTAGCCTTATAACCATATATAGTCTTATCTTTATGATTTTATTATGTTTACTCATGAGTAAATGTGAGTTGTGAATAATGACCATAAGTAATGGTTATAGCAATAGTAAGTATACATGCTCGAGTGCATGAATTGGGTTGAAGCTACATGCGCGTGTGCATGAAATAAATATACCGGTATAGTTCACAGGTGTGTGAATCAAACCTGGAGGGGTTATAATTATATTCAGTTACGGTGGTAACATTTAAATCACTAGTGAGTGATGAACTATATTTAGGCTACTGTGTGTAAGCCTAATTCACCAGTGGGTGATAAACTTGTGGTTTGGTGACTGTGTGTATGTCAAACATGAATAGGTATAACGAAGTGAATAGGTGTGTAATCCAAATCTAATATGCTAGTTCAAGTTAGTGAGTGACTAGCTTAAAAGTAGAATTATGACCCATTTCTATTTAAATATGAAAGTGTGATGATAGAATGGGTGATAATGTGATAGATGCAAAGAGTCGAAGCTAGGAGAGTTAAAGCTTCTAAATTGAGCAAATAGAGATGTTGAAATGGACCCGGGATCATTGAAAAGTCGAAACAAACAAAACGGGTCAAAACTTTGAGAAAAACAAAATAACAACAGCAGCAGCTGATAGGGACGTAAGTTACGTCCATAAGGACGTAAGTTACGTCCTTAACTCATTGGTACGTCCTGAGCTACTGTCTTACGTCCTCAAATCAGGGGAATTGGGGTAAGGACGTAAGCTACGTCCTTGAGGACGTAAGCTACGTCCCTGCAGAATTTTGCTTTCGATTGATATTTTAAGCCCCCAAATCACCTCCTAATAACCTATAAAGTAAGTATAAGAGTTCTTATTTAGTTCTAATGGACTAATGTGATAAAAGTGGTTGTTTTGTAGGAATTTTCCAAGAAGGCAAAGGTGATCGATGAAGATGCTTGTGGATCGAACAATGGGTTGTTAATTAGTTTCTTTTAAACAAACTTAACGTTAGGTAAATCACATAAATGTAATTTGAGGTGTGTAAACGTTAATAGTGGGTTGACGTAGTCAGGGTTATGTGTAATAGAGTTTTAAAAGTAGAGATTTTAACTGGGACCTAAATTAAAAATCTTTTACACCTCAAACATGTTTTATAAATTATGGTAACAAGGTGGTGTGTTACACTACTGAAGTAACTTTCTGTTGCTTGTTTGCTGATTGTTTCTTCTTGCCTTTATCTACGGAGGATAAATGTACATCCTTAGTAGATCTGTACTGATAAACTCCTTTAGTTGAAGATTTTTGATGTTGATTAAGTTCTTGAAGTCCTTCATTTACTTGAGCAATTCTCTTGCAGATAGTCTTCAACATGTTTCTTTGTTTTGGAGTATTGCAGTTTTGATTCTTCAAGAACTTTGGGAAGGACAGTTTCAATAACAACATTCTTACCAATGTTCAGTTGATCATCACCATGTTCATCAGAATCATCCAAGTCATCACACTTATCAAAGTCAAATTCTGAGTCATTATCTTTAGAGTTTTCTGATTCAGAAGACTCAGTTTCACCCAACTCAGTTTCATTGTTATTATTTTGTTGATTAGATTTTGTTTCAAACTTGTTGCTTGGCACAAAATGATTTGTCAAAGTGTTTGTCATTGTTTTAGGTTAGAGTTGTGTAGTTATCATTTATTGGAGGTGCAACAGCATTATATCCCAACCCATACATATTCTTTGATTCAATATGAGAATTTAACAATTTCTCATATTTCTGAGATGAAAGTTGAAACTTCTGAAGTTTCACTTCAGTTGATGCATGATCAGCCATGGATTTGGTTAAGGAAGTGGTCAGATGCTCAACTTGGGCTTTTAAGCTGTAATTTTCTGAAACAAAATTTTCTAAATCCTTTTGTAAAGAGTTAATTTTGATTTGATATAATTTATGTTCTCTTACATGAGATTCATTCAAAATCATTATTTCTTTTACTTTATCAGCCAATTATTAAGCATGGACTCTATATCTTTCAACTTCCTCAACACATACTGATGAACACAGTCTTTCTCTTACCTCTCTAGCCATTGGTGGAACTTTGTTCTCCATGTGGGCCATTAAAGCTTGATTCTCTTCCAAGACTTCCTTCTCATACATGCTCCAGTCACAGGTTCCATCTTGTAGTATGATCAGCCCAAATTCTTTTGAATTACTAGGTCCTGCTGACTCATTTATGGCTGGTGGGAATGAATTCGTTAGCTGAGGTTGTCTGAAAGATCTTTGAGATATTGATGGCTGATGAGATTGATGTTGATAAGACTGATGTTGCTGATGTAGTCTTAAGTCCGGATTTGATTGTTGATTGCATTCTCTAGAGAAATGTCCATAGAGATTGCACTTGAAGCACCTTACCTTTGACTTGTCAACACCAATCTTTGATGTTTTGCTTGCTGCAGTCAAATTTTTGTTTCTTCTAAGATACTATTTGGCTCTATAAGCAATCATTGCCATTTGCCATTGAAGATCCATCTCCTCAACTATATCAGGATGCAGTTCTTCCAAGTCTTGCTGGCATATGTTTGCTGGTGTTAGAGAACTTCACAAGTAAGCTTGAAAACTTGAACTAAAAGCTGCAAAGACTGCTTTTTGTTCTTCAGAATCCAGAATCATACTAATGGGTTCTGATTGATTGTTCTGTTGTGATGAATTTGCTGATGTTGTAGATACATCTCTTCTGTCAGCAGTTCTTCCTTTTTCCTTTCCATGTTTACTTTGAGATGATTTCTTTGAAGGCTTTGATGCATAGAAACTCACTTCCTCTTCATCTTCACTCAAAGTATAAGAGTTCTCACTATCATTGTTAGAAATAAAGGTACGTCCAGCACTTTTGTTTCTTTAAAATGATATGGTGTGACATGAGTTCTCACATTCATTTTTCTTGATTTTTCATCCATTTCAAGAGCTTCCACTTTAGCAACCAGTGTATCTAATGACAGGATCTCAGCCTCTAGTTTGATCAATCTGATTGTATTCGCAGCGGATTTAGCACAGTAATTAGCGATTACAGCAAGAACACAAAAGATTTTGCATGTAAAAGTACAAACATAGAGAGAGAGAAAAGTTCTGCAAAAGATGTTTTCTATAACTCCACACGTTTCGGCGCCGAATACAATTGCCACATCGTCCTTTTATAGAAGAAAAAGGACGAATACTGATGTGACTTGTCAGTCACATCCACCGATTATTAACAAACTACTGATAGAACGTTAAACTACTGAAGATGTCAACAGCTGACATCTTCTTACAAAATGTGTTCTACCTATTACAAGTACTGAAAAAGGAAAATACTGAAAACCTACAACGACTGAAGAATAACCTCTTCAGTCGTTTACAACTACTGAACTATAACAGCTGAAGAACAAACTCTTCAGCTGTTGTACAAACTACTGAAAGGAAAAACAAAACTACTGAAAAGAAAAACCATCACAACAACTGAAGAAGACTTCTTCAGCTGTTATGACAAACTCTGAAGCTTCAGCACTTGTTCATCAGACTTGAGCTTCAGATGATTCATCAGCTGATGACTTTAGTAGATGTCATCAGCTGATGTCTTCAGTCTTTGTCTTCAGACTTTGTGCATCAGTAGTTGATCTTCAGTTCTTTAGTTCTTCAGCTTTTGATCTTCAGCACTTGTCTTTAGTACTTGAAGTCTTCAGTACTTGTATGCTTCAGTACTTTAGACTTTAGTACTTATCTTCAGCTCTTTGGGATCTTCAGCTGTTGTACTTCAGATCTTTGATCTTCAGCTGTTGATTCTTCAGACTTTGTCAAACTGCTGATGAAGGTCTTCAGCGGTTGTTGTGATGTCATGTGGGACTTAGAGGTTTTCCTGATCTTGGCTCATTGGTTCTTTTGGTCCAACAAACTCCCCCTGAACCAATGCAGCCAAAACCTCTAAGTTATTTATTGTCCCACTTATTGTTGGCATAAAAGTTGGTCTATTTCCTTCTGGATCAGATCAGAAGATGACCCTGATAAGCACTGGCCTGGGAGGAGGTCTCTGATATTTATTTGGCTAAGTATGGATGGGAGCTCTGTTTTGGGGAATTGGACACAAAGTTGTTGTCCCATCCATGAGACCTACCTCCCACGTACGAGCCGGTAGGATTTTCTAGTGTAGGCTTGAAGAAAAGTCATTTGTTCTTCTTTGGTTAGGTCTTCAGCCTCACCTTCGAATAGTCCTTCACGGCCGTACAGCTCTGAGACAAACTTGGCCTGTTTGCCATTCTTGAGCTCAACTGTTGTAACTTGTCTATAGGCGAATTCATTGGGTGTCTGCCTTCTAGCAACAAGTTAAGCTCATCTTTGTAGAAGTTCTCAAGTCTCTTATGGACTAACCCTTTCCTAACCACCCTATTTTCCAACATCGTGTGGGGTGATTGGTTAGCTCTATAGGCCTTCTTGAACTCTTCCACAATTTCCCAGGGTGTTATTACAAGAGCCACAGAGATCACTTCATCTACAATCTTCTTAAATTGGCTCTTGTATCTCACAGGCATATCTTTCTTAATTATCCTGTGAGCCACCCTAGGATCAGGCCAAGTTCTCACTCTATCTTTATCATATTGAAAGGTTTTCTTAAGAGTGAATAGTGTCAGAGCTTCCTTCTTCATGTTAAGTATAGAAGAAGTAGCAGCATAGGCTTTGTCAATGCTTTTCAGCATCTCTTCATCATGTCTTTTCTGCTGCTCTTCTTCTTCTAACTTAACCCTCACAGTATCCATCTGTGAGGTTGGAGTGATGGTTTTGGGTTTGGCTTTGGGTAGAGGAATAACTACAGAAAGAGGCAGTCTATCCTCCTCATCCTCCTCCTCCTCTTCTTCTTGCAGCCTCAACACCCTTCTCTTCTTCTGCAAGGGTGGATCATTGGCAGTGGGTTTTGATGGTGAAGGGGTTGGTTTTGTGGGTTGTGTTTGGGTTGTTGGTGTGGGAATGTTGGCAGGCCTTGCTAGTAACTTAGAAATAAGGGTAGGTTTGGTTTGTTTTACTAGCAGGGTCCTGTTCCCAGCACCGGCTTTAGAAAGGGCTTCAGCGACCAGCCCTTTTGTGAAATCACCAGCCAAACAGATCTTGGTGGCTATAGCCAAGTTTATGTCCCTGCTCCATGCCTTGACATCAAGGGCTGGCCTCCCCAGATACTTCTAAATGAATCTACTCATAGCCTCGAGTCTCTTTCTATCCTCTTGGCTATAAGTAGACCATCGGTGTTCTATCTCCCTTGTCTCTATCTTCCTAATCTCCGGATCTAGCAAGGCAGTGTCCATGTCAAAGCCTTGCCTGAACAGCTGATCAATGACAGAGTCCATTGATCTGCTTTGTTCAGCATCATCCTCCTTGACAAGGGCTGCTAGATCAGGATCACCCTCCTCTACCTTCTCTCCTCTCTTCTTTTGATATGTGACACTGAAATCCTTTTGGATTTCAGCCACTTCTATCCGCTCACTCTCCTCCCTCACCTTCTCCTTCCCCTTCACCCTCTCTGTCTCCTCTACCAACACCCTCTCAGTTTCCACCTCTTTCCCTACTTCTTTCTCTTCCTCTACCCTCTTCCTCTTAGCTTGCACTGATGTCTCCCCCTTTTTGGGTGCATTGGTTGGGGTTTGACTATCAGCAAGCGCTTTGGCAACAGCAACCTCCACCATGGGTTGTATATGAGTGGGAAGCCTCTCATCAATGGTTTTCATCACAATTTCTATGATTATAGGTATGATGAGAGGCAGGGATTTCTGGAAGATAGCATCCAGCTGCTCAGGAGGGTTCTGTTCCTGAGAGCTAGTGCCAGAAGCAGGGGCATGTGGCCAGGTTTGTGGGAGTGGTTGAGTGTATATGAGACCTTCGGGTGAAGGTGCCATCTGTGGGTCAATGGTGGCAGATGGACTTCTATCCTGAGACATTTTGGCAAGCAGCTCTTTGAGTCTGCTTACCTCATCCTCTAAGATAGTGTTTTATGCAACTACATCATAGAAGAAGCATAGGTCATCATCAGTTTGCACTGAATCACCTGACCTCCTTACAGGGTCAGGATGTACATGCACTGAGTGTGGCTCAGATATTGCATGTGCCCCTTGGTCTTGGTACTGGGGACTTCCAGCCTCCGGATTGTATCCATCATCGGCAGTTGCCTCTGGTGAGGTCTTATTTATGGTACCAGCTTCACCCTGCTCAGATGTTGATGCAGAGGAAGTGGCAGCCTCACCAGAATGTCCTATCTCCCTAGCCACACTGGGAGATTGGACATGTGACTCTCTATGTTGGGGGCTCTCACCAACACTTGTGTCCACCCTCTCTTCGGTTGGAGTTTCCCCAGTTGTGAGTGGTTTCTGGGGAGAGGGTGGAGTGTTAAGGTGAGTCAACACTTTGGCGATTATGAGTGTAGGGCTTTGTGGGGCGGTTTCAGTGGGTGATGGGCTTGAAGCAGATTGCACATGGGGAGGAATGTGTGTTTCAATGGCAATCTTCTCAAGTGAGATATATTCCAGATTTGTGGCTGCCCCAGAAGTGGTTGCATCAGGCTCCTGTTGAGAGGAAGCCTGTGCGGTTGTGGTGGGTGGAGTCGTGGTGACTGCTGGGAGAATCTGACCAGCAGCCACTTCCTGCCTTTGAGTTGCAGGGGCATCCTCAGGGGACTCATTTCCCTGAGTAACCTTTGTTGGCTTCTTTTTGGTTTTTGGCTTGGTGGGGACTTTGGATTTGGAGGTGGAGGCTGTGGGTTCCAGCTGCGTGGGTTTTCGCAGCTTGGCAGCCTGTTTGAGTGATTGGTCGGTGTTGTGCCTGGAGTATACCTCAGCTAGAACAGCCATGGCAGGGACCCTAGTGCCAACAAGTGCCTCAGCACTAAGCTGGCTCTCGATGATGGCCATTATGAACCGAGGATACAAGATCCAACGGTTAGAAATGGGTTTTGTGGCCATATCCTTGATTTCCAAAAATATTATATCAGTAAAGTTTAGAGGTTGTTTCTCAAAGATAGAATATAATACCTGTTGCCACCTTGTGGACATCTGGTCCCATGAAGATGTTTTGGGGGCCAGACACACATTCACCATGTGGAAGATAAGACGTTGGGGATCTAGGAAGTGTTTCTTCAACAAGGTGGAAGCAGATAGGTCACCCTGATAGTCGTTGGCTGTGAAAGATAGATCAAGGGCGCCTTTGGGGTAAGAGGGTGGGAAGGTGGCATCCTCCAGCTTTAGGGTTTGTCGAAGAGTAGCTGGAGTGATAACCACTGGGTGATTGTTTACGGAGGACCGGAGAGAGACCTCGCCATCATTCTCTCCGGTTTGGACGGTGATGTTGATCCAGAACTCCGATAGGGAGTCGGTGTAAATGGTGGGGTTTAGAAGAAAAGCCATTTGGTATGGAGATTCGTACATGAGATCAACGAGATTGTGGAATTTGGCCCAAAATGGCGATTTAGTGAGATGTGCGACACAGTTGTGTCGAGGTTTGAGTTGCATGGCCGCTATTAATGGTGTATGGGAAGTTCAGAGGTTTTTGAAAAGTTGGTCAAGTGAGAATTAAAAGCTCTGAACGTTGGGTATTTATAGGGTATGACAAAGGCTGAAAGAAAACTACTGAAGGTTTTGGTCATCAGTTGTTGAAAGTACTGATGATGTGGTTTTAACCTTCAGTGGTTGTAACATCTGAGGACTTGGTGTTAGTCTTCAGTAGTTGTGAACTACTGACATCAGTAGTTGTGAACTACTGAAGACATGGTATTGCTTTAGTTGTTGTAAACAACTGAGGACTTGGTGTTAGTCTTCAGTAGTTGTGAAACTACTGAAGACATGGTTTTGTCCTTCAGTTGTTTGGGTATGAAACAATAGCTGTTGGCATCAGCTGAAGACATGGTTCTGACCTCCACATTTACTCATCAGCTCTTTGGCTGACTTTCAGATGTTTCATTGACCCTTCAGCTCTTGTGAATATTTATGCCTTCAGCTCTTATGATCAGATGTTCACAAGTGCTGATGAAATACTTCTTCAGAGCTGGTGAACAAATTTTGTATTCAGTACTTGTGTGTAAGATTACACATCAGTACTTGTGAACAAAATTTGTTCTTCAGTACTTGTTTGTTTGAAAATAATACATCAGTAGTTGTAATCCACCTCACTACATCAGTTGTTTTCAACAAATAATGTACATCAGTACTTTGAAGCATTTCAATCTTCAGTAGTTGTGAAAGTGCTGAAGACTAAATTACTCATCAGTACTTATATTTGACCTTTGCATACTAATGCTCATCAGTACTTGTGAAGTGAGAGCATCAGCATTGGCAAATTATTCTAGCTGCAGCATACCAAGCCTTAGTACCAAATTCTGGAATGTGGCACTATCTAAAGGCTTAGTAAAAATGTCTGCAAGCTCATCAGCACTAGGCACAAACTTAGGATCAATCAGACCTTTTTCATAGCAATCCCTAATAAAATGATGTCTGATCTCTATATGTTTGGTTCTAGAGTGCTGGACTGGATTTTTAACAATGCAAAGAGCTGAAGCACTATCCATTAGTAATGGAGTCTTAGTCTCTGTAATGCCATAATCCAAGAGTTGGTTCTGAAGCCAGAGTATCTGAGATGTACAACTTGCAGCAGCAATGTACTCAGCCTCAGCAGTGGATGTAGCAATGGATGTTTGTTTCTTACTCTGCCAAGATACTAAACAATTGCCTAGGAATTGGCAACCACCAGAAGTGGATTTTCTGGTGACTTTGCATCCTGCATAGTCACTATCAGAGAAAGCAACTAATTTGCAAGAATGCCCAGTTGAATACCAAAGACCTAGTGCTTGGGTACCTTGCAGATATGTAAAGATCCTTTTGACTGCAATCAAATGGGATTCTTTAGGTGCAGCCTGAAATCTAGCACAGGCACATGTTGCAAACATGATGTCTGGTCTAGAAGCTGTAAGGTACATCAAGGACCCAATCATACATCTGTAAAGGGTTTCATCAACCGCTTTACCTTTCTGATCTACATCTAGTTGTGTGATGCTGCTCATGGGAGTAGAACAGGGCTTACAGGTTTGTAAATCAAACTTATTCAACAACTCCTTTGTGTATTTGGACTGATGGATGAAGATTCCATCATCCCTTTGTTTGATTTGTAAACCTAGAAAGAACTGTAATTCCCCCATAGCACTCATTTCAAACTTTTGCTTCATGAGCATTGTAAATTCATCACACAACTTTAGATCAGAGGATGCAAAGATGATGTCATCTACATAAATTTGAACAAGGAGCTTATGTTGTCCCACAGTCTTGATGAATAAGGTTTTATCAATGGTGCCTCTAGTGAACTTATTCTCTAGAAGAAAAGTTAATAGTGTCTCATACCAAGCTCTAGGAGCTTGCTTCAGCCCATAAAGATCCTTATCAAGCTTGTACACCCAATCAGGATGTTTATTGTCCTCAAATCCTGGTGGTTGACACACATAAACTTCTTCTTTTATTTTACCATATAAGAAAGCACTTTTGACATCCATTTGATAGACCTTAAGACTGTGAAAGGCAGCATAAGCTAAGAACAGTCTGATTGCTTCCAGTCTGGCCACAGGGGCAAAGGTCTCATCATAATCGATACCTTCCTCTTGAGCAAACCCCTGAACAACCAGCCTAGCCTTGTTCTTAACTATTTGGCCCTTCTCATCTGTTTTGTTCCTAAATACCCATTTGGTGCCTATTGCACAGTTACCTTGGGGTAATGGAACAAGCTCCCACACTTGCTGTTTCTTGAACTGAAGAAGCTCAAGCTGCATAGCTTCCACCCATCCATTGTCTCTTAAAGCAACATGATAGTTCTTTGGCTCTTGCTGACTGATGAAGAGAGCATAGAAGCAGAAGTTGGACAATTGATTCCTGGTTGAAACTCCAGCATTGATATCACCAATGATTTGAGATGTGGGGTGATTCTTCAGCTCTTGATAGACTATAATATCTGTGCAAGTGTTTGTAGACCCATCAGCAGCAAAAGATGGTGATGGAGATTCCTGAAACCATGTAGAAGATGGCAGCTCAAATGAAGTAGAGCAAGCAGAAAACTCATCAGCATTTGTTGTGGATGGAGCTGCTGAGGCTACAGGAGCATCAGGTTTAGTGGACTCAGGCAGGTTGTCACTAAACCTGAAGAGGTGAGTACTGACTACATCATCATCGGTACCACCAGGTGGAGAACTGTTGACAGGCTTAACAACTGGAGGTTGATAAGGAGCATATTGCACTATGTCCAAATCAAACAACTCCATAGGGTTTTGTGGAATCTTGTCCTTTGGAGATTCATTAAACTTAACATGCATAGTTTCTTCAACCACCTTTGTCCTACAGTTGAAGACTCTGTATGCCTTGCAAGTTGATGAATAACCAACAAAATACCCTGCATCCACCTTACTAGCAAACTTCTGGAGTGGGTTGCTAGTGTTGAGAATGAAACATGGACACCCAAAGGCTCTAAAGAATGAAATCAGAGGGGCCAAATGATAAAGAACTTCATAAGGAGTCTTCATCAACCTCTTATTCACTAAAGCTCTATTCTGTACATAGCAAGCTGTATTGACAACTTCAGCCCAAAAGGTTAGTGGCAGCCCTGAATCAGCCAACATTGACCTTGCAGCTTCAATGAGAGTCCTGTTCTTTCTCTCAACCACTCCATTCTGCTCAGGAGTTCTAGGAATACTAAACTGCCTTTTAATTCCCTTGGACAGGTAGAAGTCATCAATTGTGTGGTTTCTAAACTCTGTTCCATTGTCACTCCTCACACACTTGACCTGCAGGGAATACTGCTTTTCTACAAATAACACAAAGTTCATGATAGCCTTGGCTGCTTCATCCTTGGAGTGCAAGAAGAAAGTCCATACAAACCTGGAATAATCATCCACAATTACCAGGCAGTATTTCTTCTTTGCCATGCTCATCACTCTGACAGGACCAAAGAGATCCATATGCAGGAGCTGCAAGCAGGAAGTGGACTTTGGTTCTTCTATTGAAAGGAATGAAACTTTGTGTTGTTTTCCTTTTAAGCAAGCAGTGCAGTTATCTTCACACTTGAACTCCTTCAAAGGCAATCCTCTTACTAAACCATGGCTTATCAGCTGATTCATGTTCTTGAAATTAACATGCCCCAGCCTTCTATGCCATAGAGTAGACTCTTGAGGAGAGGCCCTGGAGAATGGGCAAGGATGGCCTTTTAGATCTATCTTTTTAGAAAGATCTAAGGCATACACTCTTCCTGTCCTGTTGGCCTTCAGGAGAGTGTATTCATCCAACACCTTATCAATCAAATTTAGAACTTTGGATGACAGAATCCGACAGTTCTGGCTTGTGAAAAGGGCAACATGGCCTTTATCACACATTTGACTGACACTCAAGAGGTTGTACTTGAGATTCTCCACATGGTTAACATCATCAAACCTTATTTCCCCATTGGAAACAAAGCCTTTTCCAATGATGTAACCCTTTGCATCATTGCCAAAGGAGACAAATCCCTTCTTTCCTTGAGAGTAGTCATTAAGAAGGGAGCTGCTTCCTGTCATGTGCATATATCCTCCACTGTCTACATATTAGATGCTTCTTTGGCATGTTGAAGAACCCTGCAATCATAACCACATGTTAGTTAGTTTTAGAGACCCAAACCTGTTTGGTTTTGGGTCTGTTCTCAACTACAGGTGCAACACTAACAGGTGTGTTATGTGTAACAGCCTGAGGTGAAGGAGATGGTGCAGAAGAGGAACCCTTTGGCTTGGACTTCCTTTTCTGTGGTTTCAACACAGGAGCATCTAAATGGTTGACTCTTCCCATTAGATGCTGAACCATCATCACCAGTTGTGTCTGACTTTGTGATAAGGCTTTCAGCTCTTCAGACACATTTGGACTTGCTGATGATGGATTGCACCATCTTCTTTTGAGCAACCTCAGCTGTTGCCTGAGTAACCCCTACCTTCTTTTTAGATTTAGCTTTGGGCTTAGGGATTTTAGGCTTTGATGTTGCTAGTACAAACTTGGTCTCAAACTCATTCTTCATTTTATTTATGTCCTTATTAATTTTCTCCTTTTGTTTGAGTTTGGAACCCCTTTTGTACCAGCAATCATCAGTAAGATGATTGAACAAGCCACATATCTCACATGGCTTCTTCTTCATCTTATGGTGATCATCAGCTGAAGAGGATGAAAGTGCTGAAGACTTGTTCTTCAGCTGTTTGCTATCAGTACTAGCAGTTTTCTTCCTAGTAGTGCCTGCTTTCCTGACATCCTCTTTAGCTGCCTTCAAACCTTTTTTACTGTTAGTTTTCTTCTCTTTAGTGCTGACAGTAGTTGAGGTTTGAACTTCAGATGTTATCACTTGCTCTCCAGTACTTTCAGTACTTCTAGAGACAACACCTGAGTTGATCAACCTTTTGATCATGTGACAGTCAGCATTTGAACCATCAGCTGTTGTAGCATCAGCTGATTGGTTTTGGTAGGAGTTAATGCTGACTTTTATCTCTGATGATGCTGAATCAGAAGATAGTAGGTCACATGATGAGAAGGATTGGTTATTGCTCTCTCCATCAGATTCAACTTCTGCTCTTGAAGTAAAATCTGTAGGAGGAGCAGTGTGATTATTACCAATGCCAAACTTCACATTGGAAGCTGATTGCTTGCTAAGAAGCATTTCAAAACCCTTGCATGATTGCACCCATCGATCACACTCTACTTAGGTGGTTACAAGAGTTTCCTTGAGGTCCTTGTACTTTTCTAGAAGTACATCTTCCCTAGCTTTGTCATCTTTTATTTAACATTTAAGCTTATATATCTCATCATTTTTCTTATTAGGTGCAGCCTCAAATTCAGCTTTCTTTTTGGAAATGGTGTGCTCTAGCTCAAGATTTTTATCTATTAAAGCTACATTTACTTCTCTAATAGAAGCAAATGCTGCTATGCATGACTCAGAACAAAGCTTGGCTTTGGCCTCAGAGGATACCTGCAATGAAGTAGTTGTTCATGACCCCTCAGCAGACTCAAGGGCCATCAGAGCAAGATTTCCAAATGGATTATCACCACCATGTTGACCAGCACCTTGGAGTAGTTGTTCATGACCAGATAGATCATCTGGCAGACTACTCCAGTCAACAACTCCTGGGGTGAAGAAGCTGTGTTGTTGAGGTTGTGTTTGATGATGAGATTGGGAAGATTGAGGCTCAGGAAGAGCATGTGGTGGCTGAGCAGAAAGTGTTTGAGTTTGACTAGGCTGAGGCACATAGTAGCAGGGGTATGGGTATGGCATATGACCCTGAGGCACAAACTAAGCAGGTGATGCCTGTGCTTGTGATGGATGGCCAGAACTGGAGGAATGTTGCCCTCTGTGCTGTGAGCTATTGCTTGGAAAAGTCACAAAGGGTGCAGAGGAGTTAGATCCAGATGATCTACATGTAAGGCCCCGGTCCCGGGCACCTCACAGTTGGTCGTCATCACACATAAAGCATACATTTAATATAAACATAATGAAATAACGCAGCGGAATTAATAAAAGTCATTCTCATTTCATCATAAAAGCTTTTACATCATTGTCTTGATTACAAAATACAAGCTTTCTCTACTTTGCCTATCCTTACTATGATTACTGCTGAAGCTCAGCAATCATAGGGTCATATACAGTGACCTCTAATAGAAGATATTAAGTTCAAAAATATCTTTTTGAACATAAAGGTGATTCCTTAAGTAATCCCGTTTATCAGCATTCTTGAGAAATCTCACACCTGCATGCAACATGATGTGTTGCGTGCATTACGGGCCCACAACACACGCAACACATGATGTGGCAGCATAATCAAAAGGAGAATGCCATCCCAAAAGAGTTGAGTAGCCGCCTCGTGCCATCCTCAGCAACACTACCTGCGAACTGGAAAACACATAAAAAGTCAGCGTTGCTGAGTGAGTTCTAGTTTTATAATAAAACATACTTTTACTTGTTAAAAGCGTCTTTTCATACTTGCGATCATACATCATACGTACACGTAGATAATATTATTAATATCTTCCTCCTTCGTTCATTAATCATTCATTCGTGTACCATTCATCATTCTCTTTCACTTTCATATGTACATACTTTACATTCATTCATTACTTCTGTTCGAACGTTTGTTTCATTCATTCATACATTCATTACATTGGTTCGAACATTCTTTACATTCGGTGACATGTACAATACCCCCTTACATCATACATACTGCTGGTGCTGGACCTGTGGTAATCAACCACGAACGTTGTGCACAAATGCTGATCCAGTCACCTGGGGTAGGTACATGCACCACTTATCTTTTCACTTTACTTCTATCATACGTTAGCCAAGTCTGTTGCAGCACACAGCTGCTCACCTCAGTGGCAATCTCATGATAGCCTGCTAACTGAGTCTGTTGCAACACATAGTTGCTCACCTCATTATCAATCTCAAAGATTGACCCTGTGTGCATCCTTCGGGGTAGCTTACCCGCATCACAGTTGAGCTAACACCTGCCAGGGGTGTGCACCTCCTTACATTCGCTTGCAAGCCTTTCTTACATTCATTCGTTCGTTAATGCATGCATTCGTTCATCATGTTCCTTCTTTAATTATCTTTCACTTTACGTTCTTAATACATTCTTTTCATTCTTTCATTCATTCACGTAAAGTTATTAAAAGATAACATACATTTACATAAGGAACATAGGTATTCACAAATCATCAGTATTCACCATCTATCATGGCCACATCATACTTAACATACATACATCATACATACACTTTTCTATACATTCACATCAGCCCTATTCGGGCGACTGAACCTATCCCAGTCGCATGTCCTCCATGCGACTGGACCGTGCGATTGGGCTGTCATGCGAATGGGCATACACTCGTGCGACTGGACTTCCTTCCGCACGACTAGACACTATGCGACTGGGCTATATGCGACTAACTCTTAACCGCACGATTGAACTACCCTGCGATTGGACCTATGCGACCGAAACTCTCAATCGCATAGCCTATCGGGCGACTGAGGCTCAATCGTGCGTCTGAGCCTCAATCGTGCGATTGGACACCAACTAATCCTCATTTGGCCGAATGGCCCTTCAGTGGCATAACCCTAACTGGGCAGCGACTGGAGTTCTTCATGAACAGCAGTCGCGAACCAGCGCACCCAAACTCATCATAAACCCATTTTCAGCCCAAATCGACCCTACCAAGTCTCAGGGATTCATACTAGGACATCATACAAGCATATACAAGTCCTAATTCTTACTATAAACACAGTACTCAGGATTCACCCAAATGGGTCAAACTTACACTATTTCAAAAATAGGGTTTCTATGTGATTCCAGCCCCAAAATCGTTAGAAAACATGTAAATGAGGGGTTCTAGAACTCACAATAACAGGTAGGAGTTGATGATCTTCGATTTGGCTAGCTTCTCGACAAATCCGGAGCTCGGTCAGCAATTTCCCTCTTTCTTCTCTGCTCTCGTTCGCTCTCTGCTCTCTTTCCCGACTGAAATATGCAAGTGTTGGGAAGGAGAAGGGAGCTGCTCCTCTTTTATACCCACAGCTCAGTCGCATCTGGTCTAGGGGCGACTGGACCTTCAGTCGCATGAACACCATGCGATTGGACCCCAGTCGCATGTGTTCCATGCGGTTCGTTCTTCATTCGGGCGGTTGAACTCCAATCGTATGGTTGAGCTTCAATCGGCCGAATAGCATGCGGTTGAACCTCCAGTCGCATAAATCCCAGGCGACTGAGGCTCAGTCGCACAACCTACCAAAAAGTCTAACTTTCGGGTGTTACAAGTCCACCCCCCTTATTTTAGGTTTCGTCCCCGAAACCTGTTATTCTTTGAACAATCGTGGGTAATGCTACCTCATTTCTTCTTCGGTTTCCCACGTGGACTCAGATCCCTTCCTGTGCCCCCACTGTACACGCACAAGGGGAACCACTTTATTTCTTAACCTCTTCTCTTTGTGATCGATGATCGCCACTGGTTGCTCTACATAGTTGAGCCGTTCGTCTACTTCAATATCTTCCAGTGGAACGATCAGATCCTCATCGACCAAACATTTTCTCAGATGAGATACGTGGAAGGTCGGGTGAATTCCACTTAACTCATCTGGTAGATCCAACCTATAGGCCACCTCCCCTACTCGAGCAACTATTCGGAAAGGGCCTATATACCGCGGGCTCAACTTACCCCGCTTCCGGAATCGAATGATTCCTTTCCAAGGCGAGACCTTCAACATAACCCGATCTCCCACCTGGAACTCAATCGGTCTGCGTCGTTTGTCAGCATACGACTTCTGCCTGTCTTTAGCTGCCTTCATATATGCTTTGATTCTTTCGAGCTTTTCGGTCGTAGCCTCGATCACTTTGACGCTCCCTAATTCTTTCTGACCAATATCACCCCAACAAACGGGTGTCCTGCATCTCCTACCGTATAGCATCTCATAGGGTGGCATGCCAATACTGGCATGATAGCTGTTGTTGTACGAGAATTCAGCTAACGGTAGGTGGTCATCCCAACTTCCCCCGAAGTCAATAACACATGCTCGGAGCATGTCCTCCAAAGTCGGAATGGTCCTTTCCGACTGACCATCAGTTTGAGGGTGATAAGCCGTGCTAATATGCAACCTCGTCCCCATAGCATCGTGGAATTTCTTCCAAAATTTGGATGTAAACCGGGTGTCGCGATCAGACACAATCGACACCGGTACACCATGACGAGTCACAATCTCTTTGATGAAAAGATCGGCCAACCTTTCGGACGAATATGTCTCGCGCATCGGTAAGAAGTGAGCACTCTTCGTCAATCGATCCACAATCACCCAGATCGTATCATACCCTTTCGGGGTACGTGGCAGCTTTGTGATAAAATCCATGGTGATGTGCTCCCACTTCCATTCTGGTATGTCCAATGGTTGAATCTTTCCATACGGCTTCTGGTGCTCTGCCTTTACTTGCAAACACGTGAGGCATTTACTCACATACTCCACCACATCACGTTTCATACCAGGCCACCAATAATCTTTCTTCATGTCTTGGTACATCTTGGTAGCACCGGGATGAATGGAGTATCGAGTCTTGTGGGCTTCATCCATGATCTTCATACGTAGATCCCCGAATCGAGGAATCCACACTCGCCCAAATCGAGTCTTGGCACCACACGTGTTTTCACCCAGTTCTGCGACAAGACCTCTCATTCGTTCAGAGTTTAGATGATCCTCTTTCAGTGCTTCATCCTGGAACTCTCTGACTTGTTTCATCACGTCGGAGGTCATGATTAGCTGGTACGCCTTCACCCGAATTGGCTCGGGCCTCTCCTTTCGGCTAAGGGCATCAGCCACCACGTTGGCTTTGCCCGGGTGGTAATGGATTTCACAATCGTAGTCTTTTATTAGCTCCAACCACCGTCTCTGCCTCATATTCAGATCCTTCTGCTCGAAGAAGTACTTCAAGCTCTTGTGGTCCGTGAAGATGGTGCACTTCGTCCCGTACAAATAGTGCCGCCAAATCTTCAACGCGAAAACCACAGCTGCTAGCTCCAAGTCATGAGTAGGGTAATTAACCTCATGAACTTTCAGCTGTCGGGATGCATAGGCTATCACCTTTCCCCTTTGCATTAATACACACCCCAACCCCGAGTAGGAGGCATCGGAATAAACCACTAAGTCTTCACTCCCATCGGGTAGTGCCAATACTAGAGCTTGGGTCAATCTTGTCTTCAGTTCTTCGAACGCCTTCTCCTGAGCTTGACCCCATACAAATTTCACATCCTTCCGGGTCAACTTGGTCAGTGGAGAAGCAATTTTGGAAAAGTCTTGGATGAACCTTCGGTAGTAACCCGCCAAACCCAAGAAACTACGGATCTCGGACGGCGTCTTCGGAGACTTCCATTGCATTACTGCCTCCACCTTCGCCGGATCAACCAGAATCCCATCCGGATTTACCACGTGACCCAAGAATTGGACCTCACGCAACCAAAATGCGCACTTGGAGAATTTTGCATACAATTTCTCCCTTGTCAACGTCTCCAGAACTTCGCGAATGTGACCGGCATGCTCAGTCTCGTCCTTCGAATAAATCAAGATATCATCAATGAATACAATCACCAATTTATCCAACATCTGCCGGCACACTCTATTCATCAGGTCCATAAAAGCAGCTGGCTCGTTGGTCAAACCAAAAGACATGACGAGGAACTCGTAGTGACCGTAACGCGTACGAAAAGCTGTTTTAGGGATATCCTGCTCCTTCACCTTCAGTTGATGGTAACTTGATCGAAGATCTATTCGTGAAAACCAACTAGCACCCTGAAGTTGGTCAAACAAGTCGTCGATCCTCGGCAAGGGGTATCTGTTCTTTACCGTCAACTTATTCAGCTCGCGGTAGTCGATGCACATCCTCATACTACCGTCTTTCTTCTTTACAAACAGGACCGGAGCACCCCAAAGTGAGATACTCGGTCGAATAAACCCCTTATCCAGCAGCTCTTGTAACTGCTCCATCAACTCTTTCATCTCTGTCGGGGCCAATCGATATGGTGCTTTGGCAACAGGTTGGGCGCCTGGTATCAGATCAATCTGGAACTCGATCTCTCTGTCAGGTGGCAATCCCGATAAGTCTTCCGGGAACACGTCTGGGAACTCACACATAACCGGAACATCAGACAGTTGTGGTGTTGGTTTTTCTACATCCTTTACATAACATAAAAAGGCGTTACATCCACGCCTCATACATTTCCCCGCCACTGCCATTGAGATCACCTTCAGAATCATAGTAACCCGATCGCCATAAACTGTCACTGGACTACCGTCGGGCGCTGTCAAACTGATCATCTTCTTGCGACACGCAATGTTCGCCTCGAAATCTGCCAACCAATCCATCCCAAGCACCAAATCAAAACCGCCTAACGTCATCGCAAATGGTTTAACTGGGAATTTGTGACCCTCCAGTTCTACATCGCAACCCTCAATTACCTCGGAAATCCTGGTGGTTTTACCTATAGCAGTCTCTACATCAAACGGTGTATCCACCGGTCTACTACTAACGGGCAATTTGGCACAGAAGGCAGCAGAAATAAAACTCCTACTGGCATCTGAATCAAATAATACTGAGGCTAAAGTTTGGTTCACCAGAAACGTACCGGACACGACATCAGGGTCCGTCCTAGCCTCTTCCTGCGTCATCGTGAATGCTCTGGCGCTTGCTCTCGACCCTTCACCCACGGCCTTCTTCATGCCGGAACCCTCAGATCTCGGCTTCTTGCAATCTTTGTTCATATGACCACTTTCCCCACAGTTAAAACACTTCAAGCCCTTACATTCTTTCGCCATATGACCGGGCTTTCCACACTTAAAACAAACATTCAGCCCCCATCTGCACTCGCCACCGTGCTCTCGCCCACATTTTCCACACCTTCTCGACCCTGCACTTGACATGACCACACGGTGATCATCAACCCGTGCCTTCTTACTAGTTGTCGAAGTATCACCTCGACCAAACCTCTTCCCCTGCCATTTCCTTTCATCACTTCCTTTCTTACTACCCTCAGCTTTCACCAGTGCAGCTCGTTCATCGTACAACCTCCCAGCTAAATCCACCGCCGACCTGAAAGTACTAGGTCGAGCGGAAATCAAATGCCAACGAATTTCGGCTGGCAACCCTTGAATATACCGGTTAATCTTGCGAGACACTGGCGTCACTTGCTCTGGCACCAACCGTGCCATGTCGTTAAACTTGGTTGTGTATTGTTGGTGGGTCATCGTCCCCGCCTCCAACTGCAGGAACTCTCTCTCAACTCTGTCCATCTCCCGACGAGGACTAAACTCCTCAATCACCATTCTCTTCAACTCAGACCACTTCATCTTTCCAATGGCCCTGCTACCCTCGGCCTGGACAATATTGTCCCACCAGCACAATGCCGCCCCCGTAAACGAGTGGGTAGCAAACTTCACCTTTTTATCCTCCTGGCAGTCACTGATATCGAGGACCGCCTCCATCTCTCTCACCCATTGGTGAGCATCCGCAGCTGTACCAGAACCATCAAAAGTCGGGGGTTGCATCTCATAAATGCCCCGTAGTCACAACCCCGGGCTGTCTCCCGTACCTGCTCTTCCCCCTCTTCCTCTTCATCATCGGATAATACTGTTTCTGCTTCTGTCTGTTGCTGTCTACCTGAGGACTGATTCCTCCCTCTTCTCTCATCTTCACGTACTTCCTTTATCACTTCGGTCACTACAGACGGTAAGATCGTCTGCATGACCTGGTGCACTTCCTCGACCACTGCCTCTTTTACCGAGGCTCTCAGATTTGCGCTTTCGTCTGCCTCCTCCTGATGAGGAGTCTCGTCCTCCTCGTGAACTACTTTCTCTGCCCTAGGCCTTCCTCGCGTGACACGCGGTTCAGCACCACGTCCACCACCACGGGAAGCTTTAGATGATCTACCACCGACCATCTTCTATCACACTGAAAGATTCAAACACCAACACGGTCATTCAAGGAAATAGCTCAGTTTATGTCAAGTATAGTAAGTCCCTAATTACAGTGGCCAGTTGTGATTAGCCACTTACTCTACTCTTCGTACCCCGAGCCTTACCTGTCCTGACTACATTAGTATCTAAGTCTAACAGTACACATAATTCACATAACATGCGCACATAATACCAGTTAATCTTTAAGAAAAATACCTGATGGCACGCAACTACTCAGATGGCATTCTCATTCTCCCTGTCCCATTCTCAGTTTAAGTTTAGGTTTATTGTGAAAATTTACCCGTTTTACTTAAACTTTTGCTCTGATACCAACTTGTATGGCCCCGGTCCCGGGCACCTCACAGTTGGTCGTCATCACACATAAAGCATACATTTAATATAAACATAATGGAATAACGCAGCGGAATTAATAAAAGTCATTCTCATTTCATCATAAAAGCTTTTACATCATTGTCTTGATTACAAAATACAAGCTTTCTCTACTTTGCCTATCCTTACTATGATTACTGCTGAAGCTCAGCAATCATAGGGTCATATACAGTGACCTCTAATAGAAGATATTAAGTTCAAAAATATCTTTTTGAACATAAAGGAGATTCCTTAAGTAATCCCGTTTATCAGGATTCTTGAGAAATCTCACACCTGCATGCAACATGATGTGTTGCGTGCATTACGGGCCCACAACACATGATGTGGCAGCATAATCAAAAGGAGAATGCCATCCCAAAAGAGCTGAGTAGCCGCCTCGTGCCATCCTCAGCAACACTACCTGCGAACTGGAAAACACATAAAAAGTCAGCGTTGCTGAGTGAGTTCTAGTTTTATAATAAAACATACTTTTACTTGTTAAAAGCGTCTTTTCATACTTGCGATCATACATCATATGTACACGTAGATAATATTATTATTATCTTCCTCCTTCATTCATTAATCATTCATTCGTGTACCATTCATCATTCTCGTTCACTTTCATACGTACATACTTTACATTCATTCATTACTTCTGTTCGAACGTTTGTTTCATTCATTCATACATTCATTACATTGGTTCGAACATTCTTTACATTCGGTGACATGTACAATACCCCCTTACATCATACATACTGCTGGTGCTGGACCTGTGGTAATCAACCACGAACGTTGTGCACAAATGCTGATCCAGTCACCTGGGGTAGGTACATGCACCACTTATCTTCACTTTACTTCTATCATACGTTAGCCAAGTCTGTTGCAGCACACAGCTGCTCACCTTAGTGGCAATCTCATGATTGCCTGCTAACCGAGTCTGTTGCAACACGTAGTTGCTCACCTCATTATCAATCTCAAAGATTGACCCTGTGTGCATCCTTCGGGGTAGCTAACCCGCATCACAGTTGAGCTAACACCTGCCAGGGGTGTGCACCTCCTTACATTCGCTTGCAAGCCTTTCTTACATTCATTTGTTCGTTAATGCATGCATTCGTTCATCATGTTCCTTCTTTAATTATCTTTCACTTTACGTTCTTCATACATTCTTTTCATTCTTTCATTCATTCACGTAAAGTTATTAAAAGATAACATACATTTACATAAGGAACATAGGTATTCACAAATCATCAGTATTCACCATCTATCATGGCCACATCATACTTAACACACATACATCATACATACACTTTTCTATACATTCACATCAGCCCTATTCGGGCGACTGAACCTATCCCAGTCTCATGTCCTCCATGCGACTGGACCGTGCGATTGGGCTGTCATGCGAATGGGCATACACTCGTGCGACTGGACTTCCTTCCGCACGACTAGACACTATGCGACTGGGCTATATGCGACTAACTCTTAACCGCACGACTGAACTACCCTGCGATTGGACCTATGCGACCGAAACTCTCAATCGCATAGCCTATCGGGCGACTGAGGCTCAATCGTGCGTCTGAGCCTCAATCGTGCGATTGGACACCAACTAATCCTCATTCGGCCGAATGGCCCTTCAGTCGCAGAACCCTAACTGGGCAGCGACTGGAGTTCTTCATGAACAGCAGTCGCGAACCAGCGCACCCAAACTCATCATAAACCCATTTTCAGCCCAAATCGACCCTCCCAAGTCTCAGGGATTCATACTAGGACATCATACAAGCATATACAAGTCCTAATTCTTACTATAAACACATTACTCAGGATTCACCCAAATGGGTCAAACTTACACTATTTCAAATATAGGGTTTCTCTGTGATTCTAGCCCCAAAATCGTTAGAAAACATGTAAATGAGGGGTTCTAGAACTCACAATAACAGGTAGGAGTTGATGAGCTTCGATTTGGCTAGCTTCTCGACAAATCCGAAGCTCGGTCAGCAATTTCCCTCTTTCTTATCTGCTCTCGTTCGCTCTCTGCTCTCTTTCCCAACTGAAATATGCAAGTGTTGGGAAGGAGAAGGGAGCTGCTCCTCTTTTATACCCACAGCTCAGTCGCATCTGGTCCAGGGGCGACTGGACCTTCAGTCGCATGAACACCATGCGATTGGACCCCAGTCGCATGTGTTCCATGCGGTTCGTTCTTCATTCGGGCGGTTGAACTCCAATCGTACGGTTGAGCTTCAATCGGCCGAATAGCATGCGGTTGAACCTCCAGTCGCATAAATCCCAGGCGACTGAGGCTCAGTCGTACAACCTACCAAAAATTCAAACTTTCGGGTGTTACACTACACTCTCTAGCAAAGTGTCCAGGCCTTTGGCACTTGTGACACCTCAACTTGCTCTTGTCAAAACCAACTTTGGTTTTGCCAGAGAGACCAGGGAATTTCCTGCCAGTTCTCTGGTAGAACTTTTGAGATCTGATATTTATCATTGCCGTTTGATTCAAAATATCCATCTCTTCCAGATCATCATCTGGAATGCCCTTCAAGTCCTACATCAGAAAGCACAGATTTTCACTGCTACCTCCTGAACTACTACTAACACCAACAAAAGCTTGTTCAGAGTTGGTAGAGAAATCAATATGCTCATCATAAGAACTCTCTGATGTAGCATATTCAGACTCCTGACTTATCAAGGCAGCATTGCCATGGACAAAGTCATCAGTGAGCTTGCCAGAGGTGGACAACTTCCTCTTTTGCTCTATCTCTCTCTCAAATGTGAGCAGTTTCCCATGAAGTTGGGTGAGAGATAGAGTATCCAGGTCTGCACTGGAGCGTAGGACAATAGTATAAGTGTCCCATCTCTCAGGCAGTGATCTGAGGAATCTGTTGTTCATCTGGCTGTTGGAGTACTCTTGTTTGACCATCTTCAACTCAGAGATCAAACAAGAAAACCGCTCAAACTGCTGAGTCAGAGTCTCACCCTTCCTATGAGAGAATGTCTCATATTGTTGGGCGAGGATTTCCCTAGTATTTGCTAAGACCGAATCGGTTCCCCCGAATTGTTCCTTCAGAGCAACCTATAGGTCATGAGCAGTTTCATGATGCAAAAGCCCTGAATAAATCTCATTTGGAATAGCCATAGCTAAAATTCCATAGGCTCTAGCATCAATCTCGAACAGCTTAAGATCTTCGTCCGAATATTGTTCAGGTTTCTTCGGAACCTGTTCATTTGATTCAGGGACGCTCACCATAGGCTTGTATGGTCCATGCACCACTGACTTCTAACAACCAGCACTGTTGACAGACAAGTGGTGAAGCATACGACGTTGCCATATGTTATACTCATTTCTCACAAGCATCGGAGGCTTGGTTGAGGAACCAGTATTATGAGGATCGTTCGTTGGTGTCGTCATCTCAGATTTTAGTCAAAAACAAGTTTAAGCAAAACAAATGTAGCTAGAAACCACCAGAGAACCTCAAGTTTACGGCCAGAAACAGCAGAATCTCACTCTCTATAGCTAATTCTTGCAAATTGCTAATTCGATCAAACGTAGAGATCAAAAGAGCAGTTTCAAATGATCAATAGTGAAATCGATCAGATTGTATTCGCAGCGGATTTAGCACAGTAATTAGCGATTACAGTAAGAACACAAAAGATTTTGCATGTAAAAGTACAAACATAGAGAGAGAAAAAAGTTCTGCAAAAGATGTTTTCTATAACTCCACACGTTTCGGCGCCGAATACAATTGGCACATCGTCCTTTTATAGAAGAAAAAGGACGAATGCTGATGTGACTTGTCAGTCACATCAACCGATTATTAACAAACTACTGATAGAACGTTAAACTACTGAAGATGTCAACAGCTGACATCTTCTTACAAAATGTGTTCTACCTATTACAAGTACTGAAAAAGGAAACTACTGAAAACCTACAACGACTGAAGAACAACCTCTTTAGTCGTTTACAACTACTGAACTATAACAGCTGAAGAACAAACTCTTCAGATGTTGTACAAACTACTAAAAGGAAAAACAAAACTACTGAAAAGAAAAACCATCACAACAACTGAAGAAGACTTCTTCAGCTGTTGTGACAAACTATGAAGCTTCAGCACTTGTTCATCAGACTTGGGCTTCAGATGATTCATCAGCTGATGACTTCAGTAGATGTCATCAGCTGATGTCTTCAGTCTTTGTCTTCAGACTTTGTGCATCAGTAGTTGATCTTCAGTTCTTCAGTTCTTCAGCTTTTGATCTTCAGCACTTGTCTTCAGTACTTGAAGTCTTCAGTACTTGTATGCTTCAGTACTTTAGACTTCAGTACTTATCTTCAGCTCTTTGGGATCTTCAGCTGTTGTACTTCAGATCTTTGATCTTCAGCTGTTGATTCTTCAAACTTTGTCAAACTGTTGATGAAGGTCTTCAGCAGTTGTTGTGATGTCATGTGGGACTTAGAGGTTTTCCTGATCTTGGCTCATTGGTTCTTTTGGTCCAACATCTAAACCGGTTGATTTGAGATCTATGGTCTTCTTGAACATTAACACAGTTTGCTTCCAACTTTCAGGCAAAGTATGGAGTATCTTTTTGTTTAACTCCTCATTAGTGTACTTCAACTCCAAGATGTTCATCTCTGTTACAAGTTGCATAAATCTATGGAGTTGTTGACGAATTCATTCACCCTCAATATGATGAAATGTTTGATATTGTGATCGAAGGGTGTCTTTCCTAATGTTTCTGATTTCATCACTCCCTTCACAAAGTGTATGAAGTATCTTCTACAAGGAATTTGCTGTTTTGTAGTTCTCACACCTGATTAAGATCTCTTCAGGTAAAGCCATACTAAGTAGACTGTATGCTTTGATATCAACTTTGACCTTCTTAACATCATCAGGTGACAGATCTTTTGTACTTATGGGTTGGTTTTTGTCATTATAATCCGGCCTAAGGGTGGGTGGAATATATGGACCTTCAGTTATTGATTCCCATAAGTCGGAATCAGTATAATTCACATGATTCCTGAACTTGATTTTCCAGGATTTAAAATCCACCTTTGTTTCCAACTTTGGAGGTTGGTATGATCCACCAAAAGTAGTCATTTTTAGTTAAAGTCTAAGAATTTAACTATAAAAGAGTTTCTGTTAGGTAATGAGCTAATCAGTGACGAAACTTAATTAGTGATAACTAAGTTATTATGATCACAAATTAGTCAATCCTTTCAATGATAATTAATTATCAAGTCAAGGACTTTGTTAATGTATAACAATTAGTGACAATCAATCAATAACTCAGATCTACTATTCAATTAATGTGAATATAGATCTAAATCAATCAAGCAATGAAACAGTGCTCGCTAAAAGGTAAATCATGGTTTTAAAATGATTAAACAAAGAGACAATTAAACAATTCTAATACTAATAGATCAATCGATCTAAATCAATAAGCACTTGGATCTGATACCACCAGTGAATTCAAGGATCGCAAACAGGAATTATCAGTGTTAGAATGGAGTCAAATTAATGATTGCGGAATCATCATTAACCGTTGCTTAATTGTTTTAATTTAAAGATTTAATATCAAAATTAATGCTTGTTATGACGAACACAATTATGTCTATGCAATAAATAAGCA